>PVKB01001889.1:18105-258651 GCA_004027205.1 Ctenodactylus gundi | reverse complement strand
TCAAAGTGCAGGTGGAGCCGGCGTCCTTCAGCTGCTTCAATGACCCAGCGGCAAGTAAGGTTGGGCCCTGCAGCTCCCCCAGGCTCAGGGGACACAATGCGGCCCAGCGTAGCATTGTGGATGGTGCCACCACAGGACGCTGTGGGCAGAGGAGGGGCGGGTTAAGCCAGCTCAAGGTGGCTTGTCTTCTCTTTGGGGCTGTGGTCCTTCTCAGGCCCATTGTGAGAGTATCTACATTTAGTCCTTGATCAGGACTCGCGGAGGAGTGGCCTGTGCCCCAAGGACTCAGGGATCACACCTCCTTAAGGCCACATCCCGGAAGGAAACCAGAAGCCCCCCAAGGGCGGACACCTATGGGTGGGAAATTCTGTTAAAGACTCCCCAGAGGTGGACTCCCTGAGATGGGGAATTATAGGCGCCCCCGGGATCCTCCTAAGGGAAACCTTCATGATGAGAATTCCCAGAATGCAGAGAGAGAACTCCAGACATGGACCCTAAAAATAGTTTCATCTAGGATAAGGGCTGTCCAGAGAAAGACCATCCACAACAGTGAATCCCAGGACAGAAACTTGTAAGTGGAACATCCCGAGATAGAGGCCGTCCAAGGATGAGGTTCCCTAAGGACAGAGTAGACATCTCCAGAGGGAGGCGGAGGATAGGAACGCTGCAGGAATGGCCATCCCTTCAGGGTGGGCTGCCCTGTACTGGGGTCTCCAAGACGGAAGCCCTCGGCCATCCTGTGGGAGACTCACCCACGCAGCTGGGGGTTTCACCGCTCCAGGCTGGCCGGGTACCATTGAGGCAGATAAGCGTCTCCTCCCCCTGCAGCTGGTAGCCCGAATCACAGTGGAAGGTGGCAGTGCCCCCAGGGTGCAGATCTGTCACGCTCACGTCCCCGTGGGCCGGCCGGGGAGGGAAGCCACAGCTCAGGAGGTAGGCTGGACCAAGTAGAGCGGGAAGAACAAAGACTCACTGTCCCATGCCACCTCCCACATCAATCCCCAGGACCCCCTCCTCCCCGGCAGCGTGAGGGCCACAAGGAGGCCATGCTGGAGAAGACGCACTCCGTACACAGGCCCACGGCGTGGGCTGGTGAGGAAGTAACTCCAACACTCTTTAGCTTTGCTAATCTTTACAGTTTACCCACTCGCACCCACGCTGCCGATGAGGCCGACAGAAACTACTCCGGACCTTGGGACTCACGAGGTACGTGACCTCAGGTGAATCAGTTGACTCCCTGTTCTAATAATAACAAACAGTATTTATGGAATCTGTGCAGCTTCTCAAGCGAGTTCACACAGTACTTTTGAGGTAGGCAAAGAAAGATGGTGTGACCCACTTCCAGACGTGCAAACTGCAGCGCCAGGTTGTCGAGGGCCTCACAGTACGACTCCTTACAGGCTCGCTTCCGTGGCAGAGCGCTGTGGTGTTACCTCAGCTTTCAGCGACAAGGGCCCACACGAAGCTTCCTCAGAAAATTTGACTGTTTTGTCATTAAAGACCATACTATTCAGTGTCCCCTACACGAATTCCCTAGGAAGACGAATTGCTATAGAAACCTTTTCATTTTTGAAAACCTGCCTCATCTTCTTTCATACAGTAAGAACTGTTCAGCCTCCCTTTTCGCACTGGCTACCTGGTAGCTCAGAATCAGATTAAGACTTGATCCCAGCCAGGCGTGGTGGGGCAGGCCTGTAATCCCAGCACTCTGGGAGGCTGAGACAGGAGGATCACAAGTTCGAGCCCAGCCTGGGCCACTTACTGAGAACCTATGTCAGATAAACGGTAAGAAGATCTGGAAGTGCAACTCAGGGAAAAGGCCTGGTGTTCCACCCCTAGTACCGAAGAAAACAAACCCACAAAGACTTGATTCTAGCAACAATAGCCTGTACACACACATTTTATTTTTTAAAAACTCTGATAATCATTCCCTGGTGCCATTTTTTCAGTCTATATGAAAAATACATATATATGTCATTATATATGATCTGTATGATCTTATGGCTTGCATTCTTTGGAAGCAGATGGCATAAAAGAAAGTCGCTTATTGGTAACTGATCAGCTTTTACTTGATTCTGAGAGAACTCTATGTGTCTGCATTTTAGAACCTGGACAAGCTCACCAAGAAGAGCTTCCTGAGCTGAGTCTATAATCCCAGAACTCTGGGAGGCTGAGGCAGGAGGATTGTAAATTCAAGCCCAACCTGGGCAATTTAGCAACTTTGTGAGAATTTGTCTCAAAATTTAAAGAGGAGAGGGGCTGGAGGAATGGCTCAGCGGTTAAAGCGCTTGAGCAAGCACTAAGCCAAGCGCTAAGTACCTGAGTTTGATTCCCCAGCACCACATAAACTGGGCATGGTGGCGCATGCCTATAATCCCAGCACTCCAGGAGGCTGAGACAGGAGGATTGCGTGAGTGCCAGCCTAGGCTCTGAAGTGAATTCAGGACCAGCCTGAACCACCCTGTCTCAAAGAAAAATTTTTTAAAGAGGAGGAGGAGGGAGGAAGAAAAGGAATATTTTAGAGACAATAGCTTGTTTTGGCTTTTTTTTTTCTTCCATATTGGGGATGGAAGCCAAACAAGGCCTTATCTACATCCCAAGACCATTTCCCTTTATCTTAAATTTTTATTGTGGTACTAGGGATAGGGTTCAGGGCCTTCACACTAAACTATATCCCCAGCCCTTTTTATTGTTTATTTTCAAATGAAATCTCACTCAGTCACCCAGGCAGGACTCACACTTGCATTTCCCCTGCCTGGACCTCCCAAGGTCCTGGGTTTACAGGTGCGCACCGCTGCTCCTGGCAGGGCCTTAACTTTGAATTTTTGTGACTCTCCACTCCTCAGTGATTCTGTAAAAGATCTGCTCGACCCATATTTCAAAATTCAACCAGCGTTTCCTTGGCTAGGCTTTGGGGACACAGAGGCAATAAAGATCCAAGCCTTGCCCTTCCGGAGTCCACGCTCCGCTGCGAAGGACATAAAAACAGCCGTCTCCAACACAGTGGTTCCAATAAACCTTAGTGTGTGTAATGGCCCTCTGCGGCCGGCCGAAACAAGAGTGGATGCTGCAGCTGGACACCTCCTTGGCCTTGGGCCGCAGCTGGGTGCAGCCGGCTCTCCTGGTCTGCACCACGCCCCCTCATCAGGTCTCATCCGATTTGGCCTTGCCTCTTCTGGAGGCCCCACCATCTCCCTGACCACGCCCCCCACAGCCTCCACTCCTCTATCTTTACCTTCTTTGCAGCCCTCCCGCCCCCAACAACAACAAGAAACCCTGTCGTGGTGGTACACACCTGTAACACTGGGAAGCCTGAGGCAGGAGGATTGCTATGAGCTCAAGGGCAGCCTGCACTACAGTGAACTCATGACCAGCCTGAACTACAGAGCAAGACCCTATCTGGAACAAAACAGGGCTGGAAGAATTATTATTCTTCTCAGCTGTTAAGGCGTTTGCCTAGCAATCTCACAACCCTGGATTCGATTCCCCAGCACCACATAAACTGGGTGTGGTGGTGCACACCTGTAATCCCAGCACTCAGGAGGCTGAGGCAGGAGGATTGTTGTGTGTTTGAGGTCAGTCTAGAGTACATAGTGAGTTCAAAACCAGCCTGGGCTACAGAGAGAGACTGTTCAGAAAAAAAAAAAAAACAACCCAGACTCCTTACTGATATTTTTTTCATACCCTTGTCACTATCTACAGAGTTCCTTCTTGGCTTTTTCTCATCTTTCAGAGAATCATGTAAGTACCAGCCTTTCCAAGAGTCATACTTGATCCCGCTGCCTCCACCATTGAGTTCTTCTCTTGACTGCCTGCCTGCCTGCCTGCCTGCCTTCCTTCCTTCCTTCCTTCCTTCCTTCCTTCCTTCCTTCCCTCCTTCCTTCTTTTTGAGACACAGTCTCACCAAGTTGCTCGGTCTGACCTTAAACTTGTGGTTCTTCTGCCTTACCCTCCCAATCACTGGGGTTTTAGGCAGGCATTCCCAAGCCTGTATACATCCACTCGCATAATTTATTATTTTGCCATCACATTAACCACTACTTACTGTCATTATGAAACTGAAAAACCTGCATTACTTATCATGGAGCTGGGAATGGATGGAGCCCAGGGACTTCACACTGAGCTACATTCCATTCCATTCCATTTCTGATTTTGAGACACAATCCCACTAACTCGCTAAATTGCCCAGGCTGGGCTTGAACTTGTGATCCTCCTGCCTCAGCCTCCCAGAGTGCCGGGATTACAGGCCGTATCAGCAGGTCTAGCTCTCAGATCACTTTTTTTTCTCAGCCCATTTTTATTTTGAGACAGAGTCTCACCAAGATGCTAAGTTGCCCAGGCTGGGCTTGAACTTTGATCCTCCCTATCTAGGCCTCCTAGAGTGCCGGGATAATAGGCCTGTGCCACCAGGGCCAGCTAAACTTTATTTATATTGCCTTCTAAAAGCCTATGCAGGCCGATCAATCTGGAGACAAGCTAGTCTGAGTCCTAGCCCCTCACTCTAGCTATACGGCTGAGCAGGTGACTTCGCCCTGGGGACCCTCACTCATTAATGGCAATTATTCCTATCCATGAGGATTGGCCTGAAAATTAAATAAAAGCAGCATGCAAAGCACCTAGGTGCTCAGAACAAGCTCGCTGCTCAGCCTCAGCCTCAATTAATACACGAGCGGGAACCAGGGCCTTGGGAATCTGATTTAATTTGCAGGTCGTTAAGAAATCCACATAACTTTTGGGGTCTTTTTCTTTCTCTAAGAGATCGAGCTGCCAGTGGCTGAGTAGCCCAGAGGTGCTGGAGAAGCTAGTGCAACAACGTTTGGTGACAAGACTGCACAGGGCGGCTGGCGGGGCTTGGGTGAGGGGTGATGGAGCCTTGGTCTTTCAGAGGAGCTAATGAGGCCACCTTGGAACCAGCCAGGCTGGGAGGGGCCGAGACAGGGCTCAGTCCCAAAGGTGCCTGGAGGAGCTCACTGCAGAGCACCGAGGCTGGTAATGAAGGCCAATTTGTGCAATCACCTTCTTCCCCAAGTGTTCCACTTAGCCTTGGAGTCCTATTTTCAATGCCCTGGGGAAGTGGCTGCTTAAAGGAACCCGCAGGAATTTTTTTTTTGGTAGTGGGGATCAAGCCCGGAGCCTTGTTCCTAATCCTCCATTTTTCATTTTGATTTTGAAAGAGCATCTCCCTTAAGTTGTCCGTGCTGAGCTCAAACTTGAAATCCTCCTGTCTCAGCCTCCCAGAGTGCTGAGATTCCAAGCCTCCATCACTGGGCCCAGCCTGGAATATGATCCATTTTTATAATACCTGAACTCCAATGCTTAGCAACCGGGTCTCTACCACAAGTACATATACCCATCTCATCGGGCTTTCCACAAAAAAAGCACTTCTATGTTGCACAATGTGCCCTTGGGGCAGGTCCTGAAAGGCTGAAGCAGCTCAAGGACTGGCATAGCAGTTAAAGCGTTTGCCTAGCAAGTGCAAGGCCCTGAGTTCAATTCCCCAGCACCACATAAAGCTGGACGTGGTGGCACACGTCTGGAATCCCAGCACTCAGGAGGCTGAGGCAGGAGGATTGCTGTGAGTCCAAGCCCAGCCTGGGCTTTCTAGTGAGTTTAGGAGCAGTCTGGGCTACAGAGCGAGACACTGTCTAGAAGAAGAAAAAAAAAAAACTGAAAAAGATGTGAGGAAGAGATTTGGTTGTGTCCCAGAAAAGATGCTGCAGGTATCTAGGGTGAGCCAAGTTCCTCAGGAAGGGCGCACAAAGCCGGGCAAAGTGCACTGTCTCACAGGAAGGCCCTTCTGTGTTTCTGAGGAGCACAGGGGAAGGTAGCAGTGTCTGGAATGGGGAAATTGGCTGAGCCCCTGCCCCATGCACACATGTACAGTAGAGTATGTCCTGCCCTGCGGGAAGGTTCCCGCCCATACAGGTTAGCATGCACAAAGACACATGTGCTGTCTGGTTGGATGACCGTGTAGGAAATCGCACACTATGTACCGCACCCCTAACCTGCAACCACAGGTCAAAAGGCTCTTTCTAAGCGACCAATCCGAAGCTATCACAAGCCTCCCTCTCATTTATAGGTTTCAGTAGCTTGTACTCCTCCCTGAAGCTGGTAAGACCCTTTATGAAGAAACCCGCCTCCCAGCCGGCATCTCAGCGCACTCCTCCCCGCAGCCTGCTGCACTCAGACTCCAGTAGCGAACACTGAAGCACTCGACACAAACCAACTCGCATCCTCACAGTACCGTGTGGCCAGTACTCTGACCTCTTTCTCTCTCTCTCTCTGATATGGAGGGTTGAACCTGAGGCCTTCACAGTAAGCTATATTCCCCAGGTCTTTTTTGTATATATATATATTTTTAAAAATTTGAGATAGGGTCTCTCTAAGACACTAAATTGCCCAGGTTGAGCTTGAACTTGCGATCTTCCTGCCTCAGCCTCCCAGAGCACTAGAATTACAGGTAGGTGCCACCATGTCCAGCTCAATCTTTATTTTTTTTCTAATGAAAGCATAAGGTACATAAACCTAAGTAATTTGTCCGAGGTCGCTCAGGCAGGGCAGTTCTAATGTTCCGTTTCCAGTGACTTCACTTCCTCTCGGCTCTCTCAGGGACTTGGAATATGCTTTTCACTCTTCTAGATGGCTGCCTTTCTCTTTTCTGTCCTCCCACTCTTCCCCTGGCTAACGAACTCATCCCCTGGGTCTCAGATTAGTCATTACCTCCTCTAAAAAAGGTGCTCCCAGATTCCTTAGAAGAAACTTCAGTCCATTATGATATTTGCTGCCCCCACCTGTCTTCCCGCCATCCTAGCTATTATCTCAACAAGTCATAACCACCTTGCCTCTTTGTCTGTTTCTGTATGCAGATTCTAAGCTTCCTGAACTCCGGTGTGCACATGGCGCACCTCTTTTCCTCCCCAAGGCTACTAGAACCTGGTATATAGTAGGCACTTGTAAACAGCTGTTGGGTTGAGCAGATAAATTGCCACTTGGGTTGACACAGATATGTGAGGGTATGAGGTAAGCGTGCATGAGGGGCCCAGAAAGGGAAAGGTCCCCTTTAACTCTCTGAGCTCGGAAGGCCCCTGGAGCTATTCCCTGTGCCCAATATGGCTCCCGCCCTCACACCAGCTCCTTGGACTCCTCACCCTGATAGTGGATCCTGAAGCCACCTCCCCGTGGGATCCGGGGGCTCTGGAAGTGCAGGAGCAGCCGGTTGGTTGGGCTCCGAAGGACCTGTCCTTCTCCCAGCATGGAGGAGTTAGCCAGGAGTCGGGGGGCCAGGCCTGGGGTCCCTCCCCCAGCCAGCACGAGGAGCTCTTCCTCCTGAGACAGGTTCAGTGTCTGTACCTGAAGAAGCCAGACATAGGCCAGGGCAAGTCAGCTGCGGAAAAATGTGACTCCCAAGCCCCCTCTCCCCCGCCTTCCTTTTTGCTGTCTGTAGTGGTGCTCAACACCACATGAGCGCTGCCCCTTATTATAGAACTCTAGGACAGCTTTTTGGGATCACTTGAGTCAGAAAACAGGCCCGTTTGCATTAGAAAGCAAGCGCTCTGATTGCCGGGCCAAACCTGAACACAATGATTGGGCTTGGTAGGAAGGGTTTGGAAGTCTCCTGGTCGTAAGCTTAGGTCCAGTTACCTGGATCTCAATGCCATAGCCAGGGTAGACATGGATGCTATAGGTACAGTCCAGGAGCCCCAGGGTGCGGCTGGCGGGGCTGCTCAAATCCGGAGACTCCACGTACCCTTCGCCCTCGGAGATGTTGTTATTACACAAAACTAGAGAGACAGAAACAGCTAGGATTGAGCGGCCCTGTGTCCTGCCCTCCCAGCCAGCAGCTTCAGGGGCCCCCTGTTCCCTCCCCAGGTCCCCAGGACCCTCCCCATTCAGGCCCAATGCTCCCGCTCTGACTCTCCTACTTGCCTGAAGAACTCCCTTCCCCAGTGGTGGTTTTTGTTTGCTTTATTCTTTGAGACAGCGTCTCACTCTGTAGTCCAGGCTGGTCCTGAACTCACTATGGAGCCCAGGCTGCGGCCATTTGGTTGGGCTTCGAAGGACCTGTCCTCCCAGCACAGAGGAGTTGGTCTCAAACCGACCCCAAACTACTGGCAATCCTCCTGCCTCAGCTTCCTGAGTGCTGGGATTACAGGTGCCTGTGCCACCATGCCTGGCTTATGCGGTGCTGGGGGATTAGAAACCAGAGTCTTCCGCTTCCTTAGCCAAGGGCTTTAACCGCTGAGCTACTCCTCCAGCCCTCCCCAATTGTAATCTAAACAAAACACATGGAACAGTGCCTGGCATCCGTAAGAGGAGATAAGTGTTGGCTTTTGTCACTCGTGTATGTGCGCATACATGTGTGTAACAGGAATGGACCCAGGGCCTTTGTGCTGAGCTGCATCCCCAGCCCCCTTTTATTTTTTATTTTGAGACAGGGTCTCACCAAGCTGCTAGGCTGCTCGCATTGTGGTTGGCTCGCATGCCTCCTAACTCGGCCTCCCAGAGGGCCGCAGTCCAGGCCTGCACCCCCGCGACCCCCGAGCCTTGGCACAACTAAGCCGAAGCTGCTTCTCCTCCGGCTTCCAGGCGGCCTCTCGCCCACCCACCCCAGCTCTTCCTCTCCCAACCCAGCTGCACCTGGACATCACTCCCACACCCTTCTGTTGCCTCACCTGGGCTGGTGACCGTAGTGGTCACGGTTGTGGTGGTGATGACGGTGGTGGCTGTCTCCTCCTCTCCCGCCTCAGGCCCAAGGGGCGGGACCGGGGAGGCGGGGCCCGGCGGGGGCGGGGCCGTCGTTCCCGGGGGCGGGGTCAGCAGCTCCGGTGCGGTGGGTCCTGCCCCCCTGACTTCCTTAGGGGTTACTGCTGTGGTCAGAGGCCCTGTCCCCGGCTCGGTGGCCCGCGGCAAGGAGGGTGCTGCGAGAGTCGGGCCGGCTGGAGGGGTGGCTAGGGTGGGGTCTGGATCGGATCCTGGGAGAGGGCAGGGGACGTCACAGCAAAGAGGGAGCAGCCAGAGTGCCGCGGAGGGATGAGGAGCGCCCCGGGAGGAAACTGGGGGCTCCCCCGCGGAACCTTCCTCCACAAGGCAAGGGTCCTCCACCTTTCCCTTCACCTCCCCAACTCCCCACCGACTCCAAAGCTTCTGCAACCTGACCCAGCCCCACCTGCCCGGTTTCTCCCCCCCCTCCCCCCGCAGCACCCCCATGCAGATCTGCTCTCTCCCCTTTCTCCCTCGGCTGTCTTTCTCTCTGCGGAGCTCTGTCTCTGTTTACTATTCTTACTGCTCTATGATTTTATGGCTCCAGATCTACTAGAATCTGCTAGTTTCTGTATTTTACTCTGTCTCTCCACCTTGACTCTAAGCCTCTGCATTCCCATCTCTCTTCCTCTCTGCGTCTCTTTTTCTGTCTCTTAATCATTCTGCCTGTGTTTCTGCTTCTGTCCGTGCCGAGTCTTGCCTCTCCTGTGCCTCCCTCGAAATGTCGCTGCCTCTCCGGGATGTGTGTGCCTTATCCACTCCCACAGTTTCTCTCTGCCATTTGCTTCTCTCCCCGGGCCTGGTTCTCCTTCTCCCCGAGCTGATGTCTCTTCCCCAATTTTATGCCACTCCTGCCCCTTTGGGGCCCTTACCTGGCAAGTAGCCGATCTCTGGGCCTTTCCTCAGCAGGGCCCCATGGAGCAGCTCAGCCAGGACCTCGGAGGCCACCGTGGAGGTCTCAATTCCAGGCTCTGGTAATGCCTCCTCCTCCTTCAGGGGTAGACCTAAGGGGTGAAGTCGTATGAGCCTTTCCACTCCTCCACGTCCCTTCCTTCTCCAAAGAGATCTTTTCCAGAGGTCTTCCCTCCCCACTACATGGGCCTACAGGGGGGCTGAGAGGGTCCCAGACTGGGCTGAGGGCCAAGATTGGAGGACAGGCCTCCAGCTGTCCCTCACACTCCTACACCTCCCTCTCCCCCTCCTCACCACCCAAGGCCCTTAGGGCCTTCAGTAGTGAGTACCTTAGTACTTGTGAACCATGGACAGCGCCATCGCGGTGTTAGGGCTTCAGGGCTGCCTTCCTCTAACCCTCAGCGGGGCTCTCCCCAAAACCTGGGGCTCTGTGAAGGGTCTGGCAGCACCTCTCAGCCCTTGCTTCCGCAGTGCCCAGCTTTCTCTCTGGGTTTCTATCTCTGCAGTCCTCTCTCTCTCCTCTCTCTCTCTCTGCAGTCTACCACCTTCCCTAGAGTCTGGTGGCTGAGGGTCAGAGTGAAATGGGGGACTGGACATCTAGTCTCTGGGCCCTTCCTCTGTTCATCTGTCTTCGTCCATATGTCCAAGAACATTCGTGTGTACAGAGCCTGGCAGCTCTCCCAACACGTCCATCTCCCACCCAGGTGCCCTGCGTGCGTTTGCCGCCTCCGCAGATACCCCCCAACTTCCCTAGTCCTTCCTCCTGGATTTAACCCCTAAGAAGCCGCTAAAAGGCTGCACTTGTTCCTTTCCCTTCCTCCTCAATATTGGAGCTGAAGCACTCCAGGGATCTACCAGAAAGCTCCGGCTTATCCCTTCCTGGTTAGCTGTGCCCCTCCCTCCCCCCACGAGCTCCGAAGACCAGGGATATTCGGAGAAAGAAGGTGGAGGACCCCGCTGAGGACCTTCCTGGAGACCATCCCCATACCCTCATGTCCTTACCCTGAATCCAGGGACAGCTCAGCAGAATTAGGAACAGCAGCTGGGGAGGCGGCGGGTGCTGGGCCTTGGGAGTCCCCATGGTGACTCACCCCAATTTCTCTCCTCTGTGCCTCTCCTAAATAATCTAGTTGCCACTTTTGCCCCGTGTCCTTTTATCTTTCCCTTTGATTTTGCTTCCCTGCTAGGGGTTAGCAACAGAAGACAGTTTCTCTGACCCTTGGGATGGAGGGGCAGAATTAGGCTAGGGGCTGGTTGCTGGAGTCCACCTCCCTTTGCTCAATCTCTGTCCTCTTCTCTCGGGTCCGTGGTAGAGGGGGGCGCGGCTCCGGCTGCAGGGGGTGGGGCCGAGAAGGCCGAAGGTTGCCCTCTTGTTCGGGCGCCTGGGTCCACGGGCTGGCTAGATCCCAAGCCGGGGAAGTCGTGAAGAGGAGGCGGCTTCCAGGGTCTTGGGTGGGGTTGAGGATCGGTGGGGTATCTGTTGGGCTCAGCAGGGCTTGTCGGGGAGGGAAAGGGTTGCGGAACCCGGAGAGCCGAAGCTCGGGCACTGGAGCTGCGGGAGGGAGAAGCTGAAAAGGTGTCGAGCCCACGTCAGATCCTGGGGACGGGCGGAGGGAGGGGCCTGGGGTGTATTTGCGGAGGAGGGCGGAGGAGGAAGTGCAGATGGAGGAAGGAGGGCTCGGGAGCCCGCGCCGTAATCCTCGCTCCCGCCGCCCCTAGGGGAGGCGAGGGAAACTCGCCGGCCTCGGCCGTCATTGCCTACCCGCCCTGCCCCCGCCAGCCAGCACATCTGGAACGTGGGTGCCAGGGGCTGCTCCCCTGGCTTCTCGTCTGCCCGGCCGCCCAATATGCCCTCTGTCCTCATCGGGACTTCCCATGGGATTTCTCTTTGCCTTTTGTAGAAGCTTAAGCGTGGATTGAGCTTTCTGTCCCCCTAGGAGAAAGGCGGGATCCCACGTTTGTGAGAAGCCGGTGACAGACTGGGGCCTGCGGTGGAGAGACCCCTCCTCTCGCGTACAGCAGGACCCCAGCCAGCTGCCCAGCAGCTTCGATTCGGATTTTCTCTCCCGGTGCTTCTCCCCCGAGAGAAGCGATTCGGGAGCGTCCTTTTCAGCACCAGCGGGCGCGGACAGCTCCCCTGGCCCCGCCCGTGCGAGCCCGCAGCGCGGCCAGCGATTGGCTGACACTGCTTTCACTACCAGCGTGGCTCGTGCCAATCCGGCTGTCAGGAAGGCCAAGGAGGAGGGGAAGTCACAAGCTCGAGGGACCGGCAGTCCCACCGCCGGTCGATCGTCGCTGCTGCCTCGGGTCCGCAGTCTCGGAGAGCCGGCCCTGTCTGTCAATCCACCCTCTCGCCCCGCCCCATTGTTTCCCCGCCCCTTCGACAGACCCCTCCCTTCTTTTCGCATTGCGGGGCAGCCGGAGGTTGGCATAGTGCCCCCTGCGCCCCACGTGGCGCCGGGTCGTGGTTGTGGAGGCAGAGTGGCAAATCCAGAGATGAGTCCCCCTCCCCCGGGCTGAGTTGCGGCTGCCACTGGGAGGGGTGGGGGGAGCAGAGAGGGCTGCGGGAGGAGTGACGTCAGGGTGAGTGGGAGCCCAGGAAGGAAGAGGGGGAGAGAGGGAACCAGAGAGGTCGGGTCGAGCGAGAAGCGAGGTCAGGGAGAGAGCAGAAAGGAAGGAAGGGGAGCAGCCGCCGTAGAGAAGAAAGCTTCAGGGTCCGGGCTGCGGCCCCGGCGGGGTAGGAACCGCTTTCTGGGAAAGCTAGAAGGAAAAAGAGAGAGAGAGAAAGAAGAGACGGGGAGGGGAGGAGAAAAGAGCGGAGAGGGGGACAGTGAGGGGGGGAGAGGAGAGGCCGAGGGGCTGGAGGTTGCCGGAAGGAGAAAGAAGAGAGAGGGAGAGGAGGAGGGAGAAAGGGCCTTGGAGGGAGAGTGTGAAGGAGGGAGGAGAGGTGGGAGAGCAGAGACCTGGAAGGAAAGAGAAGGGAAGGAGGGGCCACGTGCCCGACGGAGGTGGCCAGAGACACCAAGCGGAGAGCAGAAGGGGAGAAGGGACCAGGAGCGATGTGGAAGGGAACCGGCCCAGATGTGGAGGGCGCGGGCGGAGAGCTAGCGGGACAGGGGAACTGGGGTCTGGAGGACGCGCCTGCCCTCCTGGCCCGGGCCGCCCTGCCCGTCCTGCTCCCGTGGCCGCTGCCCCTGGCCTCCTCGGCGATTACTTTGCTCCTTGGGGCCCTCACCTCCTTGTTCCTCTGGTACTGTTACCGCCTAGGCTCCCAAGACACGCAGGCCCTGGGGGCTGGGAGCCAGGCTGGAGGTGTTGGCGGTGGGCCCCGGGGGTGCCCCGAGGGTAGCAGACCAGGCCTAAGGAGCTCTGGGGAGCCCGGAGAAGGACTCGGGACAGAAGGCCTAGTGAGCCGGCGGCTTCGGGCCTATGCCAGGCGCTACTCCTGGGCTGGGATGGGTAGGGTGAGGCGGGCAGCTCAGGGTAGCCCGGGCCCTGGAGGAGGGCCAGGAGTCCTGGGCATTCAGCGACCAGGCCTCCTTTTCCTACCAGACCTGCCTTCAGCCCCTTTCGTGCCACGGGATGCCCAGCGGCACGATGTGGAGCTCCTGGAGAGCAGCTTTCCTGCCATTTTACGGGACTTTGGGGCTGTGAGCTGGGACTTCTCAGGGTCGTCCCCTCTGCCGCGGGGCTGGTCCCCGTCCCTGGCTCCTGGGTGCTACCAGCTCCTGCTGTACCAAGCCGGCCGGTGCCAACCCAGCAACTGCCGCCGGTGCCCAGGGGCCTATCGTGCGCTGAGGGGGCTGCGGAGCTTCATGAGCGCCAACACCTTTGGCAATGCTGGCTTTTCTGTCCTCCTGCCTGGGGCCCGGCTCGAGGGCCGCTGTGGGCCTACCAATGCTCGGGTCAGATGCCACCTGGGTAAGTAGACCCTGCCTACTTACCAGATCTTTGCCACCAGATCTTCCTGCACTGTGGTTCTCGCCAGGCCTGTCTTCTCAGAAGTCTTTCCTGACTCTCTGTTGCCCACAGCAGCATTTCCTGACCTTCACTATTGGTAACTCAGCCTAGTCAGTTGTGCTAGTCACTTGTCACCTGTACTGTTTCTTCACATTGACTGTCCCTGTCTTTGGTATTCCTGGTTTATTGAAAAAGAACCTTTGTGGAACTGTGATATCAGTGTTATTTGCTCTAAACAGAAAGTACTCGTAGAGGGCTGGAGGAATAGCTCTGTGGTTAAAGTGCTTGCCTGGCAAGCTCAATGTAATCCCAGCATTTGGGAGGCTGAGGCAAGAGGATTGTCGTGAGTTCAAGGCCAGCCTGGGCTACAGAGCAAGACCCTGTCTCAAAATAAATAAGTAAATAAATAAATAAATGAAGGTACTCATAGAATCAAATCTGAACTTAAAAACAAACCCCTAACCTAGGCATGGTGGCACATGCCTGTAATCCCAGCACTCTGGAAGGCTGAGGCAGGACGATTGAAAATTCTCACACAGACTGACCTTTGACCATTTCCTTGCCTTCCACCTGCTTCTAGGACTCAGTCCCTCTTTCCCTCCCCTACAAGCCCCGCTAGAGCCCAGCAGATGTCCCACCAATCCTCAACCCACCCAAGATCCTTGGGAGCCGCCTCCTCTTCAGTACTTCCCTGGCTTGGGATCTAGCTAGCCCGTGGACCCAGGTGCTTGAACAAGAGAGTAACCTTCCGCCTTCTCTGCCGCACACATTGCTGCTGGATCCTGGGGAGTGGCGGAGGACAATTTCATGACTTCTTAAGACCCTGTCTCAAAAATAAAAGATAGGAAGAAGGGTCTGGATAGGTAGCCCAATTCTCAGTACTGGGGGGGAAAAAGGAACTCTTAAATATTCAGTTAAATCTGTAATCATTCCAAGCCTGAAGCTTACACTTTGCTCATTAAGAGTAGCAGTGTTAATGGGGTGTTAAAGTTCAGTAGCACCAAACTGAGATTTTGTTTTTATTTATTTATACTGAGATTGAGCACAGGACTTTCTCATTGAGCTACATCCACAGACTTTTTTTTGGCCATGGTTTTGCTAAGTTGTCCAGACTGTGCTCAAACTTGCTCATCTCCTGCCTCAGCCTCCCAGAGTGCTGGATTATATAGCCTTGCGCCATCAGGCCCAGAACTGATGTTTCAAAGATTGAAAGAAAATAGGAAAGAAATCCATTTCTGATTGTTTTTTTCATGCCATGAGCTTGATTCACCCAAAATCATAGCCTGAGCTACCAGATGGTATGGCCTCAGGACCAAGTCTAGATCCTTTCTCCCTTCCCAGCAGACTGTAAAACTCCTACTCAGCCTTCAGAAGTATTTTTTGTTTTGTTTTTCAAACAGGATCTTGTTTTATAGACCAGGCAGTTCCTGAACTCACTAGGTAACCCAGGCTGGCCTTGAATTTAACAGTAATCTTCTTGTCTCAGCCTCCCAAGTGCTAAAATTACAGTAATAGGCCACCATGCCCAGCTTATGTGGTGCTAGGGAATTGAACTGGGCGCCTTGTGCTTCCTAGGCAAGGCTCTAACCTCTGTGCTATCCTCCAGCCCTTTGGAAGTATTTTTGAGGGGCTGGAAGAATGAATGGCTCAATGAATGGCTCAGTGGATAAAGCGCTTGCCAAGCAAGAGCTAAGTATCTGAGTTTGATTCCCCAGCACCATATAAACTGGGCGTGGCAACACATGCCTGTAACCCTAGCATTCAGGAGGCTGAGACAGAATTGCTGTGAGTCTGGGCTACACAGTGCTTTCAGGACCAGCCTGGGCTACAGTGCGAGATCCTGTCTCAAAAAAAAAAAAAAAGTACTTTT
This sequence comes from Ctenodactylus gundi, assembly GCA_004027205.1. Lineage (NCBI taxonomy): Eukaryota > Metazoa > Chordata > Mammalia > Rodentia > Ctenodactylidae > Ctenodactylus > Ctenodactylus gundi. The sequence goes on along the minus strand of PVKB01001889.1, from coordinate 243,149 downwards.
GAATGCCACGCCTCCTCCTGAGGTGACTTCTTGCTTCCCGTCATCTGAGTTGGTGGCTCGGTTTTCTCACCATTATCAACCACGTGATCCCTGGGTCAGGATGGAGTCTTACGTCACACTCCTAGGGGAGACACCCAGGAAACCCAGCAGAAAATGCCATTTGCTTCAATAAGTTTTCTCTTTCCTCTAAGAATGGTAGCTTGCTCTTCCCACAGCAGCACCTCCCTTATCTCCTAATTCTCCTCCGGCCTTTAACTCCCTTCCATCTGCTGACTGAATGGGCTCTTTCCACAGGGCTGAAGATTCCCCCTGGCTGTGAGCTGGTGGTTGGGGGTGAGCCCCAGTGCTGGGCCGAGGGACACTGCCTCCTGGTGGACGACTCCTTTCTGCACACTGTGGCTCACAATGGTAACCTGTTCTCCTTTGGGTGGGAGTGGGGGGTGTGTGCAAAGAGTGAAGGAAACTGGAGAGCCACAGTGTCAGGCCAGCTGACTTCTTGTCCCAGCACAACCATTTTTCAGTTGCATGACGTTAAGCAAGTCACATAAGTCTCCAATCACTTACTGGGCACCCACCTTCTTTATCAAGTGACTTCAAGGAAAATTAAGTCCATGTGGGTGCACACAAAGTGGCTACAGCAGAAGACACAACCTGGTGCGTGAGGGCTCCTGCCCTGCTCCTGCCCTGCCTCTTCTTTCAAGAGCTGTGGGACTTTGAGAAAGTTGCTTAGCCTGTATTACCTTGTATAAAATGGAGATAACTATGACATGACCTCACATGTTTTAATGATTAGAAGTTCTTATATATAAGGCTTAGAACATGGCCTGGCACTTATTGCTTCTGCTTTTATGAATATTTATGAGTGTTTTGGAAGAAAAGTACTTAATGCCAGCTATTTTCTTGTTCCCATTTCATGTCCCCCCAGGATCCCCTGAAGATGGGCCTCGAGTGGTCTTCATTGTGGACCTTTGGCATCCCAATGTGGCTGGGGCTGAGCGCCAGGCCCTTGACTTCGTCTTCGCACCAGACCCTTGAAGGAAAGCATTCCCTCAGACACCTGGGCTGGAGAGATGCTGCACTCAGGGACAGCCTGAGCGGCAGCCAGGACCTCCTCTCCGTTGTAGGGGATGGGAGGGAGCTGAGGGTGGGACCTGGCCAGGGAGCACCGAAATATAAATTCTGAATCCTCTCCTAAGTCCTGACTACTTCCTTCCCAGTTACCAGCCTCATGAAGGGCTTGAGACAAGGCCTCCTGTCTTCTGCAACACAACTAGCCAGGTATCTCATTAACACAAGCCAGCTTCCCTTTTCCCTCCCTCACAGCCAGCAGCAGACCCTCAACTCAACTTTCTTCCAATAATTTAATAGAAAATTAAAATAATAAATAATATGAAATAGAGAAATTAGCTGAGCTGGTATAGGCCCAGGCCAGCCTAGGGCAAAGTTAAGGAGGCTGGAAGAAGGGTGGGGAAAGGAGGGAGGCAAATCACCCAGCACAATGGTCAGAGGTGGCTCAGAATGTGGTAGATATTAGTTACTAAGGACTGGCTCAACACTTTGGACTGTAAAATGTAGTACCAAAAAAACGCGGGGGAGGGGGGTTCTAAATCATTCAAAACTAGCTGGTGAAGGAACGAACACAGGACAAGAATGGGGAGGAGGGGACAAATGATGGCCTTTGAAAGGGCCATGCCTGAGGTGAGGAGCTGGAATGGGCTGTGCTAGCAGCAAGCAGAAAGAAACGGAGAAGGGCCAAAGTGAACTGTACCATGCAATGAAGGGACAAAAGAAAGACCCACGACTTGGCCAGCAGAGCCGGGGCAAAGGTCTGGGGAGAGAAAGACAGGGACTGGGTGCCAAAAGCATGTGGAAGGCAGGGAAAGGGTTAAAGGTCAGTCCTTGAAGACAATCTGTTGGCCATGAGGACGCTCGTCATGGGTGATATGGCGCCGCACATGGATCCTCCGGACACGGTGCTCCCGGTTCTCTTCATCCTCCCCTCGGCCTGCCCCACTACCTCCAGCTGCACCCCCTGTCGCCTCCAGGAGAGCTGGGTCTGGGACTCGGGGAGTCTCATAGATCAAGATGTTCAGGGTCTCCTCGAAAATCCGGGCCTCTGGGAATTCCACCTGCAAAAAGGCCAGCAACACCTAGCTCCGACCCCATGGTCCAGTCCACAGCCTCCTTCCCAGTGACTCCTGTACTCTGCACCTCTCTGCGGTCAAGTCCTGCGGCCTCAGTTGTTCTCCTTACAGCTTCCTTACTCTGCAAAGTCATATATCAAGACCCAGTTCTGAACTCAGACAGGCAGAATGACAGTTTTCTCTCCTTCCCTGCCAAGTCTCTTGATATGACAAATGCTGAGCGACTATACTACCTCTGGTAGGCACTGGGAAGACGCTAGTGAACAAGACAGATGAAAATGCCTGCCCTCAGCACGTTTACACTCTAGGGAGGGACTCAGACACACCCTCAGTAAAATAAATACTAAATTAGATGGTGACTTTGTTTTCAGCACTAGGGACTGAACCCAGGGCCGTCTCACTGAACTGCAGACCTCCAGCTTCTCTTTCTTTACTATTTTGAGACTGGGTCTCAGTAAGTAGTCCAGATTAGGTTCAAACTTGAGATCTTTTTGCCTCGGTCTCCCAGAGTGCTGGGATTACAGGGGTGTGCCACCAGGCCCAGCCAGAAGATGCCAAATATTACGCAGAAAAGTAAATCAGGAAAAAGGGGATGAGAATGGCCATGGCTAGGAGTGTTACATCTTTCAACAGGGAGTTCAGGGAAGGCGTCACTGGGGAGGTGACATCTGACCAAAGCAGGGAGAGAGCTAGAAAAGAGAGCGCCGACTTGTAGGGAAAGCGTGGAAAGGGTGGATGACAGGAAGTATAAAAGCTCTACATCAGGAGAGTGCCTGTGTATCTTTCACAAATCACCAAGGAAGCCAATGCCATGGAAGAAGAGCAAAAAGGAATGAAGTAAGGAAGTCACTGGGGCATCCCATCCGTGGGCCCGGGGAGGATGCAACCAACACAGCTCAAGCTGTGCTCCAGTTAGTGGTTTATCTTCCAGTCTTCCGGGTGTAGAAGCTCGGGAAGCCACGTATACACATTCGTATACACATTCTTATGATGCTTCCTGGCTTCCCCTGAGTGACAGCAGCTAGGCTAGTGTTAGGGAGTTAGGGAAGGAAAATATACACACTGCCCTGCTGCTGAAGGGCAGCAACCACAGCCTCTACCCCGCAACCACAGTACAAAAAAAACACCCTCTTGACCCAAGAAGGGTGTGTCACCAACTTCGTCTGGGCTGGCTGGGATTCAAGTTCAAATGAGTCTCAAGGAAAATGATGCTTGGCTTGGATCTTGAAGGCTAAGTATAAGATCATTAGGCAGAAAGCTGGGTGTGGTGGTGCATGCCTGTAATCCCAGCACTTGGGAGGCTGGGGCAGGAAGATTGCCATGAGTCCAAGACCAGCCTGGGCTACACAGTGAGTTCAGGACCAGCCTGGACTACAGAGCGAGACCCCATCACAAAAGAAAAGGAAAAAAGAGAGAGAAAAAGAAAAAGACGATCATTAGACAGGAATGGAAGAAAAAATATTCTAAGATGAGGAACAGAGTGTGTGCCAGCAGCAGGCATGAAGCAGCTCTGGGCGCTTCGGACACCAGCAGACCCCTGTGCACCTGGGGCGCATCCCTCACGTGGCGCCCAAAGGGGCAGGTAAGGGAGGGCTGCGCTTTACTCAGCATTGCCTTGCCCATGGTTCCAAGCACGGAGCCACGCTGGGGAAAGAGTAGGAGCTCAGGAAATATCTGCCACCTCATGATCTACAAATCCAGGATGTGTTCTAAGAGGCCAAGTGGTCCTGAGGTTTTGGTCCTGGTGACGGACCTGCTAAGATTCTAAAGACTACCATGGGTCTTTTTTTTTTTTTTGAGATAGGGTCTCACTCTGTATCCCAGGCTGCTCCCGAATTCATTATGTAGCCCAAGGTAGCCTTGGATTCATGACAGTCCTCCTGCCTCAGCCTCCCAAGTGCTAGGATTATAGATGTGTGCTACTACACCCAGCTTACTGGTACTGGGGAAACAAACTCAAGGCCTTGTGCTTGCTAGGCACGCACTTTTACTGCTGTGCCATTCCTCCAGTCCCTACAGTTTTTCTGTACACAAGAATACATACAAACATGCTCAGGTGTGATGTGGCTCTGAGGTAGTGCACTTGCAAAATGTGCATGGGGCACTGGGCTCAATTTCAGCACCACAAATTAAAAAAATAAAACACTACGCAATGCAAAGTTCTGGGTTCAATCTGTGGCATCAAAGCAAAATAAACCCCTGCTTTCACTCCAAATCCTTACTTCATGGGGAGAGAAATGGAGGCCATCTGCCCAAGTTACAGAGCCAAGACCCCAGAACTCTGATCCCAATCCACTGAGGGAGGGAACCTTGCCCACCAGATCTGCAGAGGTGTGCCTCTGTCCAGGGTCCTGGTCCTGCCAACCCCACACTCCTACCAGACTTGGCTCTGAAACCTGCTGACCTTGGTCTGCTTCTTCTCGGTGGCATAGACAATGGAGGTGCAGCACACTTCGGCAATCTTGCGGCCCTGCCCGTAGAAAGACCAGCAGCAGATTTCGTCTCCCAGGACATCCTTGAGGAAAAGCAGCCGCCCGTGGAAGCGCAGGGCCAGTTTGTCAAACAGCTCGATGTTCTTAAGGAGGTTGTCATCTGAAGTGCTGAGGACCAGGGGGCCAGCAGGCCTCAGCACAGGTGGCTTTCCACCTCTGTTCCCCCGTCCCACGGGGCCCAGACTCAACAACTCTGGCCCCAGAAAGCAAGCAGCATTGGCTGAGCATCCCAGAACAGCACAGCAGCTCCAGCGGAGGGCGCTGAAGCCCAGCTGCCCACCAGACACCTCAGCTCTGCCACTTCCTCACTGAATGTGACACGCGGCAAGTTACCTCACATTCTGGTGTCTCAATTTCCTCATTTGGTGACCAAAACACCTAGCTCAATCCAAAAGGAGGCTTGTGCCAGTGTGTCTGGTTTGAAAAGTAGGCACTTAGACCACCCAGCCAGGCCTCACCAAAACCCCTGCTTCCTGATAAAACTTAGGCTCAGCATGGGGTGGACCTGCTCAAAGCTCCCAGTGGGCAAGTGTCGGAACTGGCAGTGCATTCAGGCGTTCTGTAGTCTCTCCACATGGCCACAGCCCTCCCCTTGCACCAGGAGCAAGGCAGGATTCAGCCCTGTGCAGGACTGCCCACATGTGACAGCCCCCCGCGGTCACCTGGTGTAGGAATACTTGTTGTTACTGCGGTTGTGCAGGAGCTTCACCACGGGCTGCGGGGGAAAGGGGGAAAGGACAGGGGTCAGGCTGTAGGGAGAGGCCCTCGGCTTCCACCATAAATCACTTAGGTGCCTCACCTTGGAAGTGCTCGCCAGGAGCTGCTGCTCCTCGCGGGGAGAAGTCACAGTGGGGATGAGGCACAGCGGGGACAGGTTCTCCCTTTTTTGCTGGGGAAGAAGTGGTAGATAGTTAACAGCACACACGGGGCACTTACTCTCCTACTTAAAAGCCTTCAGTAACTAACTGTGGCCCTTGAGGGCATAAACTCTGACTCCTTACTGTTCCACAAGGTTCTGAGGAGGCAACCTCTCTGGTCTCAGCTCTGCCACTCTCCCTGGCTGGGCACAGACCCTTGCCTGCCTTGTTCTTTCACACATCCAGCTTGGGCCCGCCCCGGCCCTGGGCTGCTCTTCATTAAGGTACTCCCACAGATGCCTCCTCTAGTTCATTTTGTTCACAGCACTTGGTTCGCAGCACTTTTCTAACTTTTTGTGTATTTGTTTACGGTCTATTTCTTCCTACCTGGAGATAAGTGCCTACTGTATAGATGAGTGCTCAGTAAGTACTTGTTGAAAGAATGAATCTGGTTGGTAGAAAGAGGTTGAAGAATCAGAGCCTTCTACTTGGCTTTGGTTTTATAGCAGGGTCTTACTAAGTAAAAATAAAAAATCTTGTCTTACTTACAAGGCTAGCCCATTCTAGCTCTGAACTTGTAATTCTTCTGCCCTGGCCTCCCTACTACTGAGATGACAGGCATGTGCCCCATGCCTAGCTACCTGGGCTTCTCTTGTCTTCCCTTCCAGAATCTTCATGCCAAAACCCTCCCAATCTTGAAAACTAAATATGAAATTCTACTATGAATTATAGGGGTTTTTTTAGTAAGGAAATTCTTGCCGAGTGTGGTGGCACACACCTCTAATCCCATCACTCAGGAGGATAAGGCAGGACGACTATTACCATGAGTTCAAAGCCAGCCTGGGCTTCTTAGTGAGTTCAGGACCAACCTGGACTATAGTGCAAAACCTTGTCTCAAAAAAAAGAAAGAAAGAAAGAAAGAAAGAAAAAGAAAGGAAATAAGAAATCTGTAAGACTTTTTCTAAAATTAGTATGTAAGGCATATAAAATTAACATGTAAAGCAATGGCACATGCCTATACTCCCAGCTACTTGGAAGACAGAGATATGAAAATCACTTGGGCCTAGGAGTTTGAGATCAGTCTGGACAAAATGGTGAGACTCTCTTAAAAAAAAAGATAAATATAAGGAATAAAAGTCTACAATTATTTAACATTAGTCCATCGGTCTTTTTAAATATCAAGATGTACTACATGACAGAGTGTACAGCTCAGTGATTTAATCACTTGCCTAGGAAGTGTGAGACCCAGCACCACATAACAGCTGGGCATGGTGGCACATACCTGTAATCCAAGCACTTGGAAGGATGAGGCAGGGAGATTGTGAATTCCAGGCCAGCCTGAGCTACACAGTGAGTTCAGGATCAGCCTGGACTACAGAACAAGACCCAGTGTTAAAAATAAAAATAAAAAAGTAATAAATAAAAATAAAAATTCAAAAAGATGCATTACAAAACCATAATAATGAAAAGTGTTGTTCTGGTGCAGAAACAAACAAAAACCCAAGAGAACATGACAGAGAACCTGGAAATAGACCTGTGTGTGTCTGTGTGTGAGTGTGTGTTTTAAGACACCTCAACCGAGCAAGGGGAAGTGTTACTAGTTATCTATTGCTGTCACAAATTGTAGTAAACTCAATACCTTTAATTAACAAAAAAAAATATTGTTTCAGTTTCCATGGGCCAAGAAATATGATGTGGACTAGCCAGGCAGCTCTGACATGGGGTCTTGTGCTCGCTTCAGCAGCACATATACTAAGAGGGTGTGATCTTTAGGGGCTGCAAGCAGCTGAAGGCATGACTGCCTGGGAAGGATCCACTTCCGAGGAAGCTTAGTCATACAGTTGGTACATTTACACCAGTTGTTGACAGGAAATGTGGAATCTCTGCTACCAGAAATTCTTTGTAGGTTTGAATGTCCTTTGAACTGGCAGCTCGTTTCTTCAGAATAATTCAAGAAACAGCAAAGTGAAGACTTCTTTTTCTCCTTCACACTCACCTACCCCTCCGGCCCATTTTTGATGTTTGGATAGGGTTTCAGTGAGTCTCTGTTGCCTAGGCTGGGCTGAAACTTGAGATTCTCCTGCCTCAGCATCTAGAGTGCAGGAGTTACAAGTGTGTACCACTGGGCTGGTTCTCTTAGTATCTTTCATGACACAAATTTATCAGCCTGTTCAGTGTGGGAAGTGACAAAGGGAATACTTGGGGACAAGAATCCCTGAAGGCTGCCTTAGAGACTGGTTCCACAGTCTACTATGGTGCCCACTAATTCACATGCAAAAAAAGCCGCTCTCCTCATCCAACCTGGTCTCATCCCATTGCAGCACCAGCTCTAAATACAGAATGCTGACTTCTAAATCAGGTCCCGGTGGAGATGAAGCTCCCCAGGTAGCTTCCCTAACTACAGATCCTGAAGGGCATTTCCTGTCTAGTTTATGAACCATGAACAAGGAAGAGGTTGAATCCTTTACAATAGCTAATTTTCAGCAGTGAAGCAGGCACAGGATACCCACTAGGGGCATTCTTGTTCCAAAGTGAGAGGGTAGGTCACAGAAGTCACTGGTTTTGGAGGTTCCGTAATCCACCTGGATGAACACTGGGAAAGCTTTGATGGCTGCTCCTGTTCAGGAGTGATTCTCCACGGCTCCTAAGCCCCAAGTCACCTTTTCTTTTCTACACAAGATATTCACATGGGCTGGAGGAATGGCACAGTGGTTAAAGCGTTGGCTTGCGAGTGCAAGGCCCTGAGTTCAATTCCCCAGTGCCACATAAAAATCTGGGCGTGGTAGTGCACAGCTGTAAACCCAGCACTTGGCAGGCTGAGGTAGGACTGCTGTGAGTCCAGGACCAGCCTGGGCTCCATACTGAGTTCAGGATCAGCCTGGGCTACAGAGACCCTGTCTCAAAAAAAAAAAAAAAAAAAAAAATTGCAACTCCAGTTTCCCCAGCCTGCTTCCTAGCTGCAGAAGTTCAGGGGCCCAGAGCCCTCTTCTTTGGCTTTGGCTCTGTCCACTTTAGTCCAAGAAGGTAGTGTTTTTGCCAATAATTCTCTAAGTGTCTTATAAATTTTGAGGTTTACTGCATAAGCAAAACAGCCATACCCACAATCCTCTGCAAGAGCAGCCTTTCTCTACTTTGGACCTGTGCTCAGCCTGAAGAGACCACGCTCTTCAGCTTCTCAGCAGTGCCATTACCTGATGAGAGTTCTGAGGTGTTTCCTTGAATATTTCTAAAGTCTTCACAAAGGACTTTATTATAATTCCGTCTCAGGTTCATCTTTAGACCACGTTTACCTGAGAATGCTGTGTATCTGATCTTTGTCTGGAAGTCATGTGTTTACTTTAACATGGTTGTTACCTGGAAAGGCTGGGAATTTTCAAATCCAACATTTTCTCGCTTTTTAACTGTGTTTTCTCTCTTCTGCTTTTGTATCAGCTATTGCCAAGTGGTACCTCCAGCATTCTGCCTGGGAATCTTCCTTAGCCAGATCACTCAGTTCATTGGGTGTATTTTTGGCTTTCCACATTATTGTGGGAACTAATATAGCTGAACTTTGTGCGACTACATAACCAGGATTTCCTAACTATTCTTTTTTATCTAGTATTATTCTATTTTTTATGTCTTCACTGCTGCTACTTCAAAGAAGGCTTAGCGTTCTGCTCCTTCCAGCTTCTGCCCACTTCTTAGTTCTAAAGCTACTTCCACATTTTAGGTCTTTGCTATGGCAGATTCCCCACTCCAGCAAGCAAAATCTATTATCATTTCCTGGGTAACGGATTACTACAAATTTAGCAACTTAAAACAGTAAACATACATGTTCTGTGGTCGGGAATTTAAGACTAGCCTGGATGAATGGGCCCCAGCCTGGGCTCTCCCATGAAGTTCCAAGTTAGCTGTCAGTTGGGGCTCTTTCACACGAAGGCTTGATTAGGCCTATAGGACTTGCTTCTGAGGCAGCTCACCCACATGGCTGAGGTTGTGTTGCTGCTGGTGGGATGTTTTAGGTCGCTACTACAGGGATCTCTTCAGTGTGCTGCTTATGTCCTTACATAACAGCTGGCTTCTCAGAGTGAATGATCCAAGAGTGAGGCAGAAGTTCTATCATCTTTTATGATCTAGCTTCAAGAGTTACACACTATCATGTTTGTAATGTCCCGCTGCTTATCTATGTTAGCCTTATGAAGTAAGGCAGAAGAGCATGGAGACAAGAATCACTGGTGGCCATCCTGGCTGCTAACTCTCAAAGAATGCGTCATAGACCATACTGAAAAAATGAGCTCATTCTATGGAAGATGGAAAAAAAAAGGAGTTGGGGTTGGGAGTGTACCTCCATGGTTAAAGCATCTGCCTAGGGTTGGGGGTGTAGAGCAGTGGTTAGGGTCCTGGGTTCACCATATCAACTGTGGGCATGGTGGTACACAACTATAAGCCCAACACTCAGGAAGGCGAGGGAGGAGGAATTCTTTGAGTTCTATCCCAGGCTGGGCTACATAGTGAGCTCAGGCCCTGGGTTTAATTCTCCAGTGCCATATAAAAAAGCCCTGTATGGTGGTACACACCTATAATCCCAGCACTCAGGAGACAGAGTCAGGAAGGCTGCCAGTGAATCTGAGGCGAGTCTGGGCTACATAATGAGTTCGGGACCACCTAAGTCTATAGCATAAGACCCTATCTTTTTAAAAAAAAAAAGAGTTAAACTCTTTCATAGTCCACATTCATAAAAGTTAGTTCTCCCGAGACCAGGATGTTCTTATATGAAAAAAGCCATATATAAAACATTAAATCTAATTTTTAAAATATAGATTAGAAAGCCAGACATGGTAGTGCATGTCTGAAATCCCAGCACTTAGGAAGCTGAAGTAGAATTCCAAGTTTGAGGTTAGCCTGGACTACACAGTGAGATTCTTTCTCAAAAAACAAAATGAAATAATAACAACAACAAAAACTTCTCTAAAAAAACCCACAACACTGTGAAAAAAAATTGCTAAGTCCATTAATGTTAAGAATTTCTCAGTTGAAGCCAGACAAGGTGGTACCGTTAACCCCCTGGGAGCTACTTAGGAGGCAGAGGCAAAACGAGCCTGGGCAACTTAACAAGACTGTCAGAGAATGAAAAAAGAAAAAAAAAGTGCTAGGGACATAGCTCGGTGGAACAGCACCCACTGTGTTTTAACCCCAGTACCACCAAAAAAAAAAAAAATTCTCAGTTGATAACGGAAAGCAAGACTTTACAAACAATCCCATGGACTAAAGCCAAAGTATTTCAATCCTACAACCCTAATGAAATCACTGATTTAGACAAAAATGATCAATTAGTGTGTTGGTGATAGGTAAGTACCAATTGTAGTTTTACAAACTACAACACAGATGTTTATAGTTGGCAACAAGAAAATGTAACTACATCACTATCACCTGAGTCCAGGGGCCAGTTCTGAGCGTCTTTAATCAGAGGTCATAGGTGCAATATTAAGGGTTTCTCAAAGTAACCCAATATGAAATATACAACATTACCTAAAATGTATTCTAATCAAAATGTTTAATAACAAGCCTTGAAACTTAACGGTCTAATTTACAGGAAATTCTGGATAAGCAAGGCAATAAAGCAAATCACACCAGGAGTAAATAACCTGGCAAATTAGGTAAGCAGCCTCTTAAACAAGTCAGTATCATGAGAAAAAAGAGGACCGTTTTGGATTCAAAGCTACTTACAGATCATAATAGGCAGGTGCAATGTGAGGATCTGGTTTAGACAAACCAGCTATAAAAAAAAATTTCTGCAACAATGGGAGAAACTGGAGTATGCTCTGGACATCAGATAAGAATTTTATTGATACAGAAAAATGGCAATTATTAACAATGACCAAAAAAAGCTTACAAAACAGTACATACAATATGACTGTATTCTGGCAGAGACACACACATGCATACACATAATCATACACAGAAAGACCTGGAAAAAAATTGTTATTTTCATTTTTTGCTTACTTATGCTTCCCAAATTTCTACAATAGATAAATACTACTTTAAAAATATTGGTTATTTGTAATTTTTGAAAAATAAAGAATTTCTAGTTAATACCAGGTGATATTTCTAAGAGAAAATATTGGCAATATCTAAAACTGACCACAAATTATTTTCTAGAACAGACTTTCTCAAATAGAGATCCTCATCTGAATAATGCCAGTATTTTCTGAACTCTTCCAAGTATGGCTGGTAAACAGTATTGTTTTAGACGTTCAGGAGAAAACTGTACAACACATGCCTTAGAACATGTATAATACATGCCCTTATGTAATATAGCTTAATTCTCCCTAAGAAATAAACTAAGCTATGAAAGGATTTCCCGCCAAGCCACAAGAAGACAGGCAATCCAGTAGAAAATTTGGTAAAGGATATAAATAAGTAATTTACAGAAAGGGATACCAAACAAGCTATTGAGTATGTATATGAAAAGATGCTCCAAAAAAAGATGTATAACCTCGTCAGTCATCAGAGGCATGCAAAGTTAAATGAGACCACTCCATATACATCAGACTGGCAAAATCAGAAAGATGGAGGATGCCATGTGTTACTGAGAATATGCTGCATTAGCATCTCTTATGTACTGCGGGTAGGAGTATAAACTATATATACGTTTGGAGGAGCAATCTGATGATATTTACTGAAGTTTGATTTACATGTATTCCATGACCCAGCAGTTCTCTCGGCTACAATCATAAAAAACTGGCATAGGACCATAAAGAGACATATACAAGAATGCTCATGGTGGCACTGTTTGTGGGAGCAGTAAGTGGGAGCAATTCAGGTTTCCAATGTCACAGGAATGCATAAATAAAATAGTGAGCAAAAGCCACAGACTTCTGTGCAGCTGTTAGAAGCAAAGGAGATATACATGCAGCAGCATGAACAAATCTTGAAAAAAGTGCTGAATGAAAAAACTATGAACACAATTGATGGCTCAACGCCATTTACGGCAATTGACAGTGCACAGACAAAAGAATGTCTTAGTTTATCAAGGGCACAAGCAACCCAATATACATATATAAACATGAGAACTGAATGGGTGCTCCCTGGGGAAAGGAAAGTGGGTAGGAGATTGAGAATGAAGGAAAAAAAAATTAAATGAGAAAAGAGGGGCTGGAGGCATAGCTCAGTGATTAGAGCACTTCGTAGCACAATGCTCCATCCCCCAGCACCACATAATAACTGGGCACTGTAGTGCACATCTGTAATCCCAGCAGTTGGGAGGCCGAGGCAGGAGGGCTGTTGTGTGTTTGAGGCCAGGTTGGACAATATACTGAGTCCAGATCTCCTGGACTACAGAGTGCGACCCTGTCCCAAAAAAGAAAAAAAAAGTGAAAAGATTTGCATAGACCAATGATGACTGTGTGTCATACATCGAGGAGTGTGCTGAGCTGTCCAAGGTAGGGAGAGGCAGCGTCTCCAGGACACATGAAAAAGAGCCAGGGCAGCACAGAAGAAAAGTACTGGGAGTCAGATACCCAGGGGTTGAATCTAAGCTCTGCTACTTATCGTGTTCACTGACCTTAAATGCATCATCCAACTTCCCTTGTGTTTCTTTTTTGTCAACCCAGGGTACAAAATGTGCACACAAGCAGACAGCAAATTCATTAATGACACACAGTGGGTGTGCAGTAGCAATTAAAATTATAGTGCAGGAGCGTACTCCCAAGATCCAACCTTACTTTACAGAAAGTGGTTGTTTCTGTGACAATGTTTTTCAGTTACAAGTAGTAACTCATTAATGTGTCATGAAATAAGCTTGGGACTCAAACAGTATTAGATTAGGAAGAAAGGAAGGAAGGAAGGAAATAGAATATATTAAAGTACACGTCACTGAAAGTATGCTTTAATAAAACTCAGTTATGTACATGACTATAAAAGTTTTTTTCCTCCTTATGAACTACAGTCAAAAGTTTTAAAAACATGAATTTAATATCATTGCACATCAAGAACAAGTAAGTATTCCTTGGGATGAGAGGCTATTTAGAGTCAGAATTTTTTAATCTATAGAGCATTAAAAAAGAAACTCATAATCTCCTATTACTATTGTGTAACAGAACACTTTAACACTGTAAAAACTGAACAGAATAAAAGACTTTCTTTAAAACTCATTACATTGTACTTATTTTTCTTGGCTCCTTATCTTTTGAAATATGAGGAGAAAATGCCAGAGGAAGGAACTGACCTACTCAAGGTCGCTCAGTGGGCTGTGACAGAAGGGCCTCCACACCCCACGGTGCTGAATGCTTTCAGTACCCTAAAAAATCCACAGAAATGCAGCCCAGTGGTACAGATGGAGCTCTGGAACCCACTAACCCCATTTAACAGAAAGTGATTTCATTCTCTGACAAATGAAGAAAGAATTACACTGCTTTAAAATAAAAAAAGACAGACAGCTTGTTCCTGACAGAGGAGAGACATGGAAAAATGCTGCCTGCCACGATAAGAGCAGATAATGGAAGTTACTATCTTGCAATTTTCTTTCTTTCATTCATTTATTTTTGAGGCAGGGTGTCGCTTTGCAGTCTCACTTATTTATTTATTTTTGAGGCAGGGTCTTACTTTGCAGTTCCATTTATTTGTTTTTGAGGCAGTGTCTTGCTTTGCAGTACAGGTTGGTCCTGAACTCACTATGAAGTATGAAGCCCAGGCTGGCCTTGGACTTACAGCAATCCTCCTGCCTCAGCCACACAAGTGCTGGGATTACAGGCACGCGGCACCACACCTACTTTTTGCGGTGCTAGGTAATCAAACTCGGGGCCTTGAGCTAGCTAGGCAAGCACTTTAATAGCTGAGCTATTCCTCCAGCCCCTTCCTTCCTTCCTTCCTTCCTTTCTTTTCCTTCTTTCTCTTTCATGGTACTAGGAACTGAACCCAGGCCCTTTGCACGGAACTACATTCCCAGCTCTTATTTTTTGTTTTGAGATAGTGTTTCATTAAGGTGCCCATGCTGGGCTCAAATTTGTAATCCTCATGCTTCAGCCTCCCAGAGTACTAAGATTACAAGCGTGTGCCACCACGCCTGGTCAAAGTTCAATGTAGATGTGTTTTTCTCTAATGACATAGGTAGCTATTTGGGACTTCTGATCAAAGGACAAAAATAGAATAGGGCTGTGGTTAAGGATGAGCACTCAGGTCATAGCGAAGCAGCTGGACTGGAGGGAAAGGAAGAGAGAGAAGCAGAGAACAAGTATTTAATCATCACCACAATCCTGGCATGAGATAGTGAGGGAACTCTGCTTGAGACAGCAGGGATGCAGAGCATAGTACCCCCAAATTCTGAGGCAGGCTCTCCAGGCCATATGCCACACCTCCCTTTTTTCTGTCCTATTAGTTAGCTAATGCTTGGACAGCTCTCCTAGGCACGTGGACACAGGGACTCAAGAGGTGGGGGAGGGCCCTCACCTGCAGTGCTAGTTGGCAGTCCTCAATCAGGCCCTGTACCAGGTAGTAGCGGGCTTCGCCTAGTAGCTCCCCCAGCTCTCTGGCACTCTCAGGCAGTGGTACCGACCCATCTCGCAGATAGTTGAGGATTGTGCCAAAGTGACGGCCGCTGCGATCAATCAGCACCCAACCTGGTGGGGTGGGAGAGTCAGGAGGAAGATGGCTTTGGGAGGGCCCCGAGAGCTACTCAATGTTTATGAAAAAAGGATTCCAAAGCCACAACAAAGTCCGAAACTGATCGGCCTCAAACCTCTCCCATATCCAAGAAATCCTTCCGAACATCTCCAGAGAATTCTCTTGTAAGCCTTTTTGCATACCCTGCCACAAATGAATTCCATCTCAAATCTGTTCTAGGTTTTCGCCATGCTAAAATTCTTACCGAACTACTTTATCATAAGCTTCTAACCCCCTAGTGTCAATTCTGACCATCCTATTTAATTAAAATGTCGGCACCTACCCTCCAGTTACTACCACTTTAAACCTCACATAAATATACTTTGTCATTAGCTTTGCTCACTGGTCTTTCCCATCTCCACTATCCTAAGAAAAATAGCAAAGTCTACAAGATTAATCTTGTCATGTTCCTTTATCAAACAAGTCTCCAGCACAACCTGGTCACTTACGTAGATTAATTAAGTAAATAAATTCTTCACATTCTGTACTTGCAAGTTAAACTCCACCTCCCAAATTGTTATTTTCCTGCTTTCATAAGCCTTCTTAACCCTCCGCAGGGATGGGGGAGGCAAACTTTAAGGTCCCACGCCATGGGTGCCAAAATTGAATGTAGCACTCCAATAAAGTAAGGGTCACCTCCCAAGAACCGTCCGCCTCCCACTTTGGGGTTCCAGGCAAACCCAAAGCAGCCTTCTCCTTCTACCATACGCATTTACAGATGATTCTTAGAGCGTGCAAGAACCTGGGATAGGGGATTACACAGGGAGACGAGATCTCCCGGCTCTCCGGGCTGGCGGTCAGTGATTTTGAGGCAGAGGGAAACAAAAGGCCGGACAGTTGTAGCAACCGATGAACGTTGCCTGAAGATGAGCTGCTGGCTGGCTCCCAGGTCTTAGGAGCTGGGGGTGAAGGGTGGGAGCATCCTTAAGGAGGATTAAGAGGTGACCTGTTGGAGAACTTACCACAGCGCCTCGCAGAATTAGGAATCCTACAACTGTTCGCTACTGCTGGAGGTAAAAGAATAGACGAGGAGGGAAATTTGGAAAGCGGAGAGAAGACGCAATGCAAGGGCAGGGCGCTGAGAGAAGGGGCAGGAGGCGCGCTGGCTGCAACGCCCACGGGCGAGCGTTGGGGATCCCGGGCACCGCGGGAAGCACGTGCAGGGGCGCGCATACCTCCGGCGTCTGTGAGCACCTCCACGCGGCCGCTGAACATGGCTTTGAGCATGGTGTCTTGGCCCGTGAGGGTGCGGAGCGTGGTGTAGTGCAGCGAGCCGCCCACGTTCAGCTTCACGTACTTGCTGTTTGGGGTCATTGGCTCCAGACCCGAGGGCTTCGCAGCTTCCAGGGACGGAGCCGCGGCGGCGGCGGGGTCGGAGGCCTCGGCCGACATGCCGGTGGGTGGTGGCGGCGGGCGCCAACTGCCCCAGGCTCGGTCTGCGCGCCGTCGCCCGCTCGGGACGCGCCGGCACCCCAGCCCTCGGGCGGACCCGCAGGGTACACGCCCACTCGCGGCGGCTACTCCGCGACGCCGGCCCTCCGTCCCAGAGTTTTCGCACCACCGGAAGCCAGCGGCGGGCGGCTGCGCAGGCGCCTGCAGGCCCCGCCCCCTGCCCTGGGGGTGGGGACGCGAGTGCGGGGCATGCGCTCTGCGGGAGGCGGGTGGGAGGCTTCAGGTACCGGCTGTGGGGACGCGCTGACAGAGCGAGGGTCACTGTGCTGACAGTTCCGAGAGACCAGGTGGAGAAAGCAGTAGGTCTCAGTTTCCTGCTCAATGGTGATGTGAAAAGCCGAGTCCCAAGCCCGCCATTGGATACTTGCCTTGGAGCTCCTCAATGCAGTGGGGCGGGAAGATGTTGGGGGCTTGGGGCTATGGTTTCAGGGCATACTAGACAGACTGGGAGGCGAACTCTTAAGGAAGGGGCACCCGGGCTTGGTGGCACAGACCCGTAATTCCAGCACTCTGGAAGCTGAAGCAGTCCAGCCTAGGCAATTTAGTGACTTAGTGATTATCTTGTATCAAAATGGCCCGGAACGTAGCTTAGTTAAGAAACCCCTGGGTTGGATCCCCTGTACCCCAAAGCAAACAATTAAAAAGGGGCGAGGGGACAAAGGCCGGCGGTGGATTTCTGAGGCCTGTCTGAGAAGGTGATGCTGAGCACAAGGTGAGGAGTGACCATGTGGAGGTGGGAAGCTAGAAGAGTCCAGGCAAGAGGGGCAGGTACCGAGACCCTCACACAGGAATGTGCTCTGTGGACTCGAGAAGCAGAAAGGATGTCAAGAGTGACTGCAGCAGCTGAGCAAAGGCCTTAGAATCCCAGCTAATGGTATAAGACGTAGCATAGTATGGACAAGAAATTGAGAAATGCTTGCATCTGACCCAATCTGCATCATGTTCACAAAGGACAATATAGAGGTGTAACAGTCTACCTTAAGGCCTAGCAAGGGGCCACAGGGAAAAGCAGAACCAGAGTTCTAGTTTCAATCTTGGCCACCAGTTCACTGGGGGTTCCTAGGCAAGACACTCCTCTCTGGGCATGGCTTTACTTTCCTGTTTAGTGTGGGTGCAAATTTAAATGCCTGCATGGTGAAGTGGGCAGTTATAAGGTATTGGAGAGAAATGGGTGTGTAGTAGTGCAGAGAGCTCAGGTTCTGCCAAAGGGGATTGCCAAGTCTGATTTTTGCAAGTGCAGATGTTGAGGGGGGAAAGGAAGCAGATCCTCACAGCTAGGGACTGGTTTCACATATACTCTCCCTTCAGAAATCTTGCTTTGCTAGTAGCTGGCCTGACACAGTGAAGCCGTGGTCTTGTCCAGTTAAGCACAAATTCATAAAACCTAATGTTACACAAAGCCACAAAGTCATACTTTGTCTGATGGATGGAGGAAAAGACCATTCTGTAATAATGTCTGAAAACAAATATAAGAACATTGTCCTAAGCACACAAATGATCAAAGTCTGTCTGTCTGTCTTTCTTTCTTTCTTCTTTTTTTCCAGGCCATGGCTCACTTGGCTGCCAGGTTGGTCTCACACTCCTGGACTCAAATGATTGCCCTACTTCAGCCTTCCTAGTATAGTTGGGACTATACATGCATATTACCATGCCTGGTTGACTTCTATTTCTTTATTAAGTAGATCATTATCCCTGATAGTTCCTCTGATCTTATATTGATAATTAAGATAACCAAAAAATTATCCCCACTTTCTGACTGCAGCCAATCTAAAGCAAATCCCTCCTGTCTAAAACCCTCCTAGGAAATCACCTAACACAATCCCCTAATAACTCCTCGTGAGCATGTGTTTGCTGAGATGCTCATGGTACCCCATAATGTCTAGTCTTCTTTATTCAACTATAGTGTCTGGGGGACAGCATTATCAGAAATGAAGAATCCACTGCATTTCGGCTGAGGCCCTTGCCCGTGATATGGCTGATTATGTGCATGGTTGAGACTTCTTGTGTTTCTGTTTGTAGTGCTGTTCTGCTCATGGCTACAAGGTTAAGTTCTTGCTGAATTGAGCTGTGGTATTTGGTTAGGATCCCTAAACATTAGATTTATTTTGTTTTTCTCCCTTGAAATAAGATCTCCCTGGAATTTTTGGTTATTTAAACAGATTTGTATTTTTCCTCAGTGAAACTGTCTTCTGGGCTTCTGCATCTGTTCCTGTCCTCTATATGCTTGTCTGGTGTATGGAACATTCATCTATAAGAAGAAAAATCTATATGGAAAAGATAGATGTGCAGACCTGGTTGTCTAACGGCATTGTTTGTGAGCATTTGTGATCCATCTCTGATGACAGAACGATACTTGTCTAAGAAGTTGAAGATGTTAATTGCTCTGCCGCCATGCAGCTAGATAGCGTCTGAGTCTCATTTGTTTCCGGAATTAGCCAGACAAGCCCCTCCATTAACCAAGGGCCAATGTTTGTCTACAACCAGCACCAGAGGCTGCACAATTCAGAAGGTATTCTCAGGCCAGTGTCTTTTGTATAAACTTGGCCTAGCTCATCATTTCAAAACCTTGAGAAGGAATTCTTAGTTTTGCCTGTATCTCTGCAAACTGCTTTGTTTCATATCTTCTGCCCAGAATCGAGAGGTTTTCTCTGACCGTGATCAGTGACTATCAGTCTTTGGCGAAGTTCTAGAGATACGAAGTTGCATGAGAATAGTCCGTTTTTGTGAACAAGACCTGCTTTTTTAAATTTTTAATGATTATTCTAACTTGTACTTTTTTTTGAGACAGGGTCTTGCTCTGTGGTCTAGGCTGGCCCTGAATTCACTATAGAGTCCAGGTTGCCTTGAAACTCAGCAGTTCTCCTGCCTCAGCCTCCCAAGTGCTGGGATTACAGGTGTATGCCACCACACCAGAATTATGTAGTGCTGAGGAATCAAACTCAGGGCCTTGTGCTGGCTAGGCAAGTGCTCTAACCACTTTACTCTTCCTCCAGCCCCTGTACTCTTTGTAAATGTATTTATTGGTGCCTCTTAATATTATACTGAATTTCAATGAGGTATTTCATACATATGTATATTTTGATCATATCCATGCCCTCATTATCCTCTTATAATCCCCCTTCTTCACCTTAAATACCTCCTCTTATGTAATAATTGTCTCCCTTTTAAATTTTTATTAGCATGCATTTGCAATATATAATAACAGTCAGCGTGAGAAATTGGCAGATTTTCATATCACATCTTGATAATTTTCATTATTTTTATTTCTCTTCCCCCTTCCCACTCCCCCATCCCTTTCTCCACAAAATCTATCTTCTTAATTTCTTCCATCTCACTTTTACTTTGCTCTTTTAGGCAACTTAGTCAGACCCTATCTCAAAATTTTAAAAAAATATTACTGGGATACAACTTACTGAGTTTGCATAAATCGCCGGGTTCTCCAGCATTTGGGGAAAGAGGGGGGAAAGCCGAGCCTTGAAGCATAGGGCTGCAATCCCAGTACTATGGGAGGCTGAAGCAAGAGGATTTCAAGTTTTAGCCCAGTCTGAGCAATTTATCACTTTAGTGAGATTCTGTCTCAAAATCAAAAACAAAAAGGGCTGTGGATATAACTCAATGTGAAGGCTCTGGGTTCAATTCCTAGTACTAAAGACAGACGGATAGACAGATGTATTCAGATTTCTATTACTAAAAAGTTCTCTCTCCAGTAATACACAAGTATTTCTCTGGTAGTATTATTTTTTAAACAACTTTGCGTAACTTTACCCCCCCCCCATTTTATTGATATGTATAAGTGCAAAATTTAAGGTTTACATTGATCTTGAGCATTTTGTGCACATACATATCTAGTCAAGGTAACAAGACCTTCCCCGCTCTCCTTTTGATCCACACTCTACCCACCTCCGACCCCGTTCCCTTTATTTTCTACTTTAAGTTCTGTGAGATAATTGTGATCTGGGATCTGGGTTTCTCATATCAGAGAGACCATTCGATATTTCATCTTCTGCTTCTGACTCACTTCACTAAGCATGATGGTCTCAAGTTTCCTCCATTTGCTTACAAAAGCCTCCACACAGTTGGACTTCATAGATGCATACTATTCCATTGTGTATAAATACCACAGCTTGTGTATCCACTGGTCTGTTGATAGGTATTTTGGTGTCTTCCACATTGTAGCTATTGTTAGTTTTGCTGCTATGAACGTGGGTACACATGTATCTCTGTTATGTGTTGTTTTTAACTCTTTTGGGAATATTCCAGGAGAGGTATCGCTGGATCGAAGGGGATATTTATTTCCAATCTTTTGAGAAACCTCCATACTGCTTTCCATAGCGGTTGTACCAGTTTACATTCCCACCAGCAGTGCAGGAGGGTTCCTTTCTCCCCACAGCCTCACCAGCACTGATTGCTATTTGAGTTGTTGATATAGGCCAATCTCTCTGGAGTTAGATGATATCTCAGTGATGTTTTGATTTGCATTTCTCTTATGGCTTATGTTGAACATCTTTTCATGTATTTATTGGCTATTGTAACTTTACCTTTTGCTTGGAAAATACACTGTCTACAATCTTCAGGAAGAATGAAGAGAACTGAAGAAATTTGCATAAACTTAATAATCAAACTCTTATAAGCCAGGTGTGGTGACACACACCTGTAATCCCAGTACTCAGGAGGCTGAGACAGGAGGATTGTGATGAGTCCAAGGCCAGCCTGGTTTCCATGGTGAGTTCAGTACCAGCCTGGGCCACAGAGTGAGACCCTGTCTCAAAAAAAAAAAAAGAAAAAGAAAAAGAAAAATCAAGCTCTTAGAGTCCCCAGATTTTATCATTGACCTTGAAGGCAGTAAGATCAGTTCCCTCTAGGACGCACAAGTTATCTCCTTCTGAGTTAATAGCAGACAGCCCCAGGCACTGGGAATTACGTGCAAGCCCATGAACCCCATGTGTAAACTTCTATGACTGATACTGCAGGCAAGTCACATGAAACCTCCAGATTTATCACCCTTAAGTATAAGCTGCAATTCTAAAACACACACACAAGCAGCCTTGTGTGATCTGAAACCTACAAGCCTGGGAATAGAATCAGGGAAAGAACCCTGAATCACTAGGAACAGGTCCGTAGCAGGCAACTGACACAACAGCAAAACTCCACATCCCTGATTTTTAAAAAAGTTAGTTGAGATGGAACCAAGAGCCTTTGTACTGAGCTTCATCCCCACCTAATTTTTTATTTTTAAATTTTTGTTTTTGTGGGACTGAGCTCAAGCCCAAGGTCTTCACACTGAGCTAGCCTAGTTTTCAGTTATGGCTTTAAGATGAGGTTTTAAGTTGCCCAGGCTGGGTTTGAACTTGTGATCCTCCTGCCTCAGATTCCAAGAGTTCTGGGATTACAGACCTGTGCAACCAGACCCAACTTGTTGATCCTTGGGTCCATATTTTCCAACTGAGAAAACATAAATAAGAAACAAAAGATTAACAATCTGATTCTCAACACTTTTCTCTTTTTTTCAAGTTTTAAGCAGTTGTATTTTATATATACAACTCTGAACAAAAAATGAACAGAAGTGTACAATATGCTTACCTGTATACATAAACCTACTTTTAAAACTATAGATATTTATTTATTTATTTATTTTTGAGACATAGTCTCACCCTGTAGTCCAAGCTGGTCCCAAGCTCACTGTGGAGCTCGGGCTGGCCCTGAAATCACAGCAATCCTCCTACCTCAATGTCCTGAGTGCTGGTATCACAAGTATGCACTACAATGCTGAGATTATATGGTTCTGGGGAATTGAACTCAGGACTCTTGCCCTTGCTAGGCAAGTGCTTTAACCGCTGAGATCTTCTACCAGCCCCGTATGGCTTTATTATAGTTCATACTGACTTTAATAGCTGTCCCAGGGATTTGCTTGAAATGGATCCCAGTGAGTGACAGCTGTGGCACCTTATAGACCTCCATCTGCCCCTGCTTGAGGCTGTCCTGTTGAACATCTCCATGAATCCTGAAAAACAGAAATCTCTCTTTTTCTTCCAAACCACAATTATTTGCATCTAACGCTTTCTGGATTACTCTAATCATGTCATTACAATCTATGGCACTCATGGTCTTCACATCTTCACACTCCATGTGAACAGCAAAGAATGTGGCTTGGAATCTTCACTGTCTCCCTTGTCTCGTTTTTTTGGTTCCCCTGACATACTTTTCTGGAAGGGCTGGTTCTGTCACTGGCTTCGCCTTCACCTGGGTCCTTGTGGACACATTTTGATATGGTTTTGCTTATTGTACCCTCAGATATGGGTGTGTCTGGACCTGTGATCCTGTAAGTCTGGATTTCTTTATAGTTTAACCTCATAAAGTTCCCCTGCTAGTGTGTGTACATCTCCCCCCACCTTCAAGGGTCAGCGAGGCACGTGGCCTGTTATAGGTGGCGCTGTGGTGTTCCTGGTGGAAAGCGCTCCAGCTTGAGCTCCCTTGGGGAGAAAAGATTTGGTCTGGAGAGGTGGCAGATGGGGAAGCAGCAGGTGCTCTCTGGGTTGTACCAGGATGGAAAGCTCCAGAGCTATCTTTAATGGTTTGCAGTGTGACTTCAATAGGATGACCAAAAGCAGCCATGGACCTCGTAGGCAGAGAGCCCAACAGAGGTCCTGGCAGAGCCTGCAGGGGACATGCTACTCACAGATGGCTCCGTAAAGCTGCCGTCTTTCTGTTGCACGGTAGCGTGTGTGGACCTGTGTTCCTGTCACAGACCTATGTGTTCCTTCTTGCCATGCTGTCTTCACTGTACACATTGTTACCTGAAATAGTTGCAGATTTCTTTCTCTCTGGACCCACCAGAGGGCTGGCATTCTTCCTGCTTTAGGATCCAAATGTAGTTCAGTACCCTTTTTAATACCCTTGTTTAGTATTATCTGAAGTGCTCTCTTTAAAGTTTTCTTAAGGTATTTAGTATTTCTCCCTTCTACCCACCTTATAGAAGTTATTCAGATATCCAATCAGGGCTGGGAGCATAGCTTGATGAGAGAGCTTGCCTAGTAAATATGAAGCCCCAGTTTGATCCCCAGCATCACATAAGCAGAGTGTGGTGGCACACACCTGTAATCCTAGCACTCAGGAGGCAGAGGCAGGAGGATTGTCTTAAGTTCCAGGCCAGCCTGGGCTATATACTGAGTTCAGGAGCATCCTGGACTACAGAGCAAGACTGTCTCAAAAAATAAAAAAAAGAAAAAGAAAAAGAAAAAAGATACACAATCACAGAATTGTCCCTGCTTCCTGATAGCATCCTAATCAGAGCAAAGCCCTTTTCCCTACATCCTCCCAGAAACTTAACACAAGAATATACTTAACACTGTAACAAATCATTTTTAGTACATTTTAGTAAAGTTTCCTCAGACTTCCCCATACTGTATGGACTTCTTCATTGTTATAAGTCAGCAAACCCAACTTTGTTCTATTTTAAATGTGTTCTTTGTGGCCTTTGATAAGAGGGCATTACCACTGAAATATTTTTTAAGTGAAAGACACTGGTTTTTAAAGTTGATCTAGGGCAGGCCTGGTGACACAGGCCTATAATCCCAGTATCCTGGGAGGTTGAGGCAGGAGGATTACAAATTGAAGCCCAGTCTGTGCAATTTAGCAACTTAGTGTTTTTGTTTATTTGCTTGTTTTTTGAGGCAGACTCTTACTCTGTAGTCTAGGCTGCTCGTGAACTCACCATGTAGTCTATGCTGGCCTTAAACATATGGCAGTCCTCCTGCCTTAGCCTCCAGAATGCTGGAATTACAAGCATTCATCACACCAGTTTATGTGGTGCTGGGGAATCAAACTCAGGGCCTTGAGCTATACCCCTAGCAGCTAACTTAGCAACTTAGGGAGACCTTGCCTCACGATCAGAACTGAGCTAGGGCTCAGCATGAAGGCCCTGGGCTTGATCTCCAAAACTAAAACTAAATAAATATTTAAAATAAAATAAAATTTGACCTAAAGCAAGTTCTAAACACTAAAAAACAAAACAGGCCTATGGATTAGATTTGGTCAGAGCACTACCAACGTGCACCCTCTCAGTTAGATGGTCTCCCTGCTGGATGTAAAGGTTAATACTGTTATGGGCAATTAGCAGTCATTAAGTATCCAAGTTGAACCAAGGACAGAACACATACTTCCCACATGTACTATTTTATTCAATGTTCTTTCCTGCTAAGTCATTCAGAACTCTCTGCACCTGATTCATGCTGTACCATTTGCAAGGTTTCCTGCGGCATGTTTGACTATAAATGAGGTCAGATCCCGATTTCACAGGAAGATGCTGATGTATACCCATTCCCCCTCACCCTGCACGCCTGTAACCATGCGAACTGTGGGCAAGTACACAATCCACCTCCATGAACAAATCCTCAGGAGACAAAGTTCATTTTAATGCAGTTGGTCTGGCCACAGGAATATGGGGGACTCTCTGGACTTCTCAGCCTGGTGCTACCTCCTGATTTTAAGCTAGTTTTGCTGGAGGAGAGAGTGGAGCTGTTTCAGGTAGGAGAGTCTTACTGGGAACCAGGAACTGCGCCAGGCAAAAGAAAGCTGTGGGGGAAATTCTCCCAGGCCTGTTCAGCCAGGCCTTGTCTACCAGGTCCCCAGGTCTCTGACGACATGTGAGCATGCGGATCAAGCATAGAGATAGAAGGAACTCAGACATTGTCCAGAGCATTGAGTGGAATACCTGGAAGGACCTTTCCAGCTCAGAATCATTGGAACAAGGGGCTCAACTCTCTAATGGCTGCGGTGGCCTGCAAAGATGGGAAGAAACAGGAAAGTTTTAGGCTTAGTGATAAAGTGTGCACTCCCGTGGATCCCCATTTCCCACATCATATGTCCTTGTCACTGTTCTCCAAAAAGCCCTGGGAATTTTGCCTTATTCTCACTGCCTGACATTAATCCTGGGAACCTGTAGACCCTCTCAGACCTGCCTTTTCCCTCTCTATGCTTTGTGGACCAGCGTGTTTGCCTCAGTTTTCCTGCCTAACATTAGTTTCACCGGACCTTTCCCTGACCCATCTTCTTAAAGTCCCCTGGCCAATGCTGTCCTCTGGAGTCAGGACCATCTTCTATGCCCACAGTGCCAGGCAGGGCTTATGATACAAAATACATTAATTACTTAGAATGAGGATGTTTTAGTTACTTTTTCATTGCTGGGATAAAATACCCAACATCCACAACTTAAGGGAGGAAAGATTTATTTTAGCTCACCGGTTCCTGGGTGGCTGGCAATGACGGGAAGGGTCTGACAGAGGACAGCTGCTCATAGCATCACAAGAGGAAGTCAGGAGCCTCCAGAAGCTGGACTAGGAGTTTATATCCTCCCAGATCAAATGCCAGTAATCTAATCTTCCACAGCTCTCCTCCACCGCATGCCTGTAGCCCACCCTTCTGACCAGGCCCCACCTCTTAACAGCTGTGGAATCATCCCACAACAAGCAAATGCATGAGGCTTTTGGGGGACAATCCGCTTTTGGGGGACAATCCGGATCCCAACCACAACAAAGGATTTGTAATGTAGCTACTCACAGGAGTTTCTGGCTGCCTCTGATAAACTATGTGAGTATTAACAACACCCTCAATCTCACTGCTTTGGACATGTGAGCCATGGCCATGTTGTGAGATGGATAAGGTTCACAGTCCAGGCCTCTGGTCCAGTCTTGTCCCATTTCTTACCTGATCATACACCTGAGATTCCAGCATGTCTTTTTGGCAAAGCCGGCCATTTTGAAAGACATGGCAAAATAAACAAAAAGTAGGAGAGAAAGTTAAAAGATAGATGAGAGAAAGAGGGGGGGGGAGAGAGAACAGATGTGCTGCTAAAAAGGCTTTAACATTTTTCTACCAGTTAGCCAGTCAGTCCCCTAAGGCAGAATGCAAGTCTGAATTTCTTTCTCCATCTCAGTTCAATGAGTATTTGATGCATTTTTATTTTTTATTCTTATTATTTTATGGTGGTACTGGAGATTGGACCTAGGTCCTCATACAGGCTAAGCATATACTCTATTGCACACACACACACACACACACAGAGAGAGAGAGAGAGAGAGAGAGAGAGAGAGAGAGAGAGAGAAAGAGAGAGACAGAGACAGAGAGAGATTCAAGTCTTATTATTTAAAAAAGTTTAGCTCAGCACTGGAGAGGCTGAGGCAGGAGGATTGCCTTGAGTTGGAGCCCAGCCTGGGCTACATGTAAGTTCAGGACCAGCCTACACTACGGAGCAAGATCCTGTCTCAAAAAACAAACAAACAAACAAACAAACAAAAAACCTTATATGGGACTGGAGGAATAGCACAGAAATATTGCCTTGAACTCAAGGCAATCCTCCAGCCTTAGCTGGGATTACAGGCATATGCTACCACGCCTGGTTTATGTGGTGCTGGGAATCAAATTCAGGGCCTTGCACTTGCTATGCCAGTGCTCTAACCACTGAGCTATTCCTCCAGCCCATAAGTATATATTTAATCTCCTTTTTGTACAACACAAATATCAGCATCCTATATGTTTTCTACATTGTTGTTTCCACTTGATATATCTTATAGTTATTTCATGTGTGTACATGTAGCTATATCACATCCTATTTAGGAGCTGCATAGTATGTTACTATGGACATACCAATTTGTTTAAGATCCTACTAATAACTCAATTAGATTGGTTGTTTCTGGTCCACTGTCAACAGTGCTACAATGAGCATTTTTATAATGCTTCTTGGCTGGAGGTATAGCTTAGTGATTAAAGGACTTGCCTAGCATGCATAAGGGCCTGGGTTTGATTTCCCAGCACCACGTAAAAATTAGCCAGGTACAATGGAGCATACCTGTAATTCCAGCTAGGAGACTAAGGCAGGAGGATTGCCATGACTTCAAGGTCAGCCTGGGCTACATAGCAAGTTCTAGACGAACCTGGACTATAGAGTGAGACTCGGTCTACAAAAAATAAAAAAATACACACACACACACACACACACACACACACACACACACACACACGTATATCAGATACTTCTTGGAACATGTGAATAACTTTGTCAGATAAAGTCCTAAGGGCTAGAGATATAGCTCAGAGGGGTGTATTAGTTTGGGTTCTTTCAAAGACAAAATTTACAGATTTTATCACAAAAGGATCTATTAGGAAGGCTTACAAATCCAAGGATAGAGATGGTCCAAGATGGCTGCTCAGCCATGAAGTAGATCTCCCGTCTGGGACTGCAGGACAGCCAGTGAGTGAGGTGAGAGTCTGCTGCAGATCTCGGGTGAAGACCAAAGCCTGAAGATGGGTGACTGAAGAACAGTGACGGGCAGAAAGGCACAAGTCAAGACTGGAGCAAATCTGTGCTGATGATCTGCGATGTGCAGCAAGTCGGTGTCCATAGACAATTGCAAAGGCCAAAGCTTTCCCAGAGGAAGGAGCTGTGACAATCTTCCCTCTTCCTTCCTTTTATGCCCTTGGAGTTCTAGTTGGCCCTCCTACATCTGGGTGGGTGCTCGTCTCTCATTGGCCAGCCCACAAATCACTCACACTCTAATCCAGATCAGTTCTTGATCCCCAATTTAGGCATGGTTCACAAATCCTAATCCTAATGGAGGTGTGGTTCCTAATTCCCTCAAATTGATATAATCTCTTCAGTGGTCACAGAGGTGGAATGCTTGCTTGGCAAGTGCAAAGTCCTGGGTTTAATCTATATACAACATGGGATATTCGTATAAAATCTTTAAAAATATGTATACATGAATTTATGGATGGTTAGGTAGATAAAATGATAAAACAAATCTCTCAAAATGTTAGTTATTAATGAAATGTGAGTAAATAATTTATGAAAGTTAAAGATATCTGAAATAACTAAGTATGCCATTATATCTATTGCTTTATATGTAATATACTTTTGTGATACAGATTTAAGTTTACTTAATATAGCAATTTAATATAGATATAAGTTTACTTAATGTAACATTCACTTTTTTGGTCTATGATGTAAGTTTATCATAACAAAACTGATTGATGTAATGATAACCTGAATGTCTTTTGGATGTACAAACATTTACCTTTTAGTACTCAGCTAAGGAATTTGAAATTTAACTTTTATGTTTTTCTTTCTCACATTTTCTAGCTTTATGAATTTAATTGTTTTAGTTCTTTTCTAATGTGGACTGGTGAGTGAGACTATGTTAAAGAATCTCAACAAAGATATAGTAAGATACAAAAGAGAGAGAGAGAACTTTTGGCAAATCATCCCAATAAAGGGCTCTGTTGGACTCAGAGAAGAGGCATCAAGATATGGCCACCGCAGCCCATTCTAGGGGTGAGAATCTGAGCTAAAAAGTGATTATTTGAGTGGTGAAGTGAGTCAGACACAGAAGATTAAATACGTTAAATATCACATGGTTTCTCTGATTTGGGAAACCCAGAATACAGGCATGCTGTAGATCCAAAAGGGTGTGACAGCGGGAGTTAGGGGGTTGGGGAGGGTGTGGGAGGGCCAAAACTGGGAAGGGATTGTAATGTTGATGTGATGTATATTTGCACAAAATATTCAAGCTCATTGTAAACATTATGTATTACATACAAATATTAATAAAAATGGGGCAAAAACCCAAAAAAATTGGTAGTATGGCCATTTTGACAATATTGGTTCTGCCTATCCAGGAGCATGTGATGTCTTTCAATTTTCTAATATTCTCTAATATTTCTTTTTTTCAGAATAGTAGTTTTCACTATAGAGGTCCTTCACTTCCTTAGTTATACTGATTTCTAGGTATTTAATTTCCTTTGAGGCTACCATGAATGAGATTGCTTTTTTGATTGCATTTTCTGTTTACATTGTTGCTATAAAGGAATGCTGTTGATTTTTGTGTACTGATTTCATATCCTATAACTTGGCTCAATTGGTTTATTAGTTCTAAGTCTTCTGGTGGGGTTTCTGGGGTTCTCTCGCTCTCTTTTTTATTTTTTTGAGACAGGGTCTTGCTCTGTATTCGAGGCTTTGTTGCCCAGGCTGAACTGGGACTGACTGCTGAGATTACAGTCACGCACTGCCACACCCAACTTGTGTGGTGCTGGGGAATCACACCCAGACTTTGTGCTTGCTAGGCAAGCACTTAAACCACTGTGCTATTCCTCCAGCCCTAGGGTTCTTTATTTATCTAAAGGGTCACATCTTCTGCAAATAAGGAGAGTGTGACTTCTTCCTTTGATATGTATATTCTCTTTAATCCATTCTCTTGCCTGATTGCTATGACTTAAGTTTGGAGCACTATGGTGAATGGAAGTAGAGAAAGTGAACACCCTTGTCTTGTTTCTGATTTTAGGAAAAAGTTTTTCTCCATTTCTCCATGATGATGATATTGGCAGTAGAACTGTCATAAATTGATTTTATCAGCTTGATGTTAAATCCTTCTATATCTATTTTCATCACTTTTTTATCAAAGGCTTTCTCTGCATCTATTGAGATGATCATGTGATTTTTGTCCTTGCTTTCATTTATGTGGTATATTACATAGTTTTATTTATGAGTAAAACAATCAGTGGTTAAAGTGTTTGCCTAGGAAGCACAAAGCCCTGTTTTGATTCCTAAGCACCACATAAGGTGGGCATAGTGGCCCAAGTCTGTAATCCCAGCATTTGGGAGGCTGAGGCAGGAGGATTGCTGAGAGTTCTAGGCTGATGTGGGCTACACTGTGAGTTCAGAACTGGCTTGGACTAAGACAGTGAGACCTGCCTCAAAAAAATTAAAGAGTGTCTTATGGTAAATTTTAGAAAAAGACCTTGTGCTGCTGAGAAAAAGGTGTACTCTATTGACATTGGATAGAAGACTCTGTAGATGTCTATTAAGCCCATTTGTTCCACATATGATTTAGCACTGGTGTCTCTTTTTTGTTTGTATCATATCACATCCCTTTCCCCTTCCCACTCCCTCAACCTGAGCATCTTTTCATGTGCTTGCTGATTGTTGTAGATAGTTTTAGGGGAAATGTCCATGCAAGTCCTTTGTCCACTATTTATTTATTTATTTATTTATCTGAGAGAGGATCTTGCTTGTGAGAGCTCATTACGTAGCCCAGGCTGGCCTCAAACACACACAGGAAGTCCTCTTGCCTCAGCCTCCCAAGTGCTGGGATTACAGGCATGTACCACCACACTCTGCTTATGTGGTGCTGGGGAATCAAATTCAGGGCCTTATGTTTGCTAGGCAAGCACTCTAACTGCTGTGCTATTCTTCCAGTCCTAGATACATTATTTTCAAATATTCACTCCCATTCTGTGAGTTGCCTTTTCACTCTGTTGATTATATCTAGGGAAAAAAAATCTGTCTTTATCCCCACTGACCAGTCATGGCATCCTTGGCATTAATCACCAGATCATGTATGTGGAGCTTCCATGGCAGAAACGATGTGGTCTCTTCCTTAAGGTGGTCCAGTTAAATATTCAGTTTCTCTCTTCCCAGCAGTAAGTGTTCAGTGCTGGCTGCATGTTCAGTGTGTACTGGGCTGATAATTCTCCCACACTTGGCTTCAAACCAACAAGATGGATGATCTTCTTTCCAGAGGGGAAATCTTATTATTTTCAAGAGCATAGTTATGGGACTGGAGGAATGGCTCAGCGGTTAAAGCACTTGCTAGGCAAGTGCTAAGTACCTGAGTTCGATGCTCCAGCACCACATAAACTGGGCGTGGTGGCGCACACCTGTAATCCCAGCACTTGGGAGGCTGAAACAGGAGAATTGCCTTGAGTCCAAGGCCAGCCTGGGCTCCATAGAGAGTTCAGGACCAGACTGGGCTACAGAGCGAGACCCTATCTCAAAAAAATAAATAAAAATAAAGAGCATAGTTTCGGCTTATATAGGGGCAGGGGAAGGGGCAGAGCCAGGATTCAAACCCAGAGTTCCAGGCTCTATTTGTCATGCTATTTCAGGTAGGATGTCCCTTCTCTGAAACGTGGGCAGAACTTATGGGATGGTCTTTATGGGGTAGCCTTGTAAGCATTAAAAATCACAAAGCTGGGTCTGACGGGTTAGGCTTTTAATTTTAGCACTCTGGGAGGCAGAGGCAGGAGTGGCTGAGGCCAGCCTGGGCGACTCAGTAGCTTGGTGAGAGACTCTTTCTCAAAATAAAAATTAAAAAAGAAAAGAGGCATACATAGCAGGAGCTTTTACTCTTCTATCCATTGTTTCTAAAGACCTATTTTACAACCTGGAAACAAAAATGACGGCTGGAGGGCGTGGCTCAGTGATTGCAGCACTCGCCTACAAGCGCAAGACCCTGGATTCAATTCCGTAGGCAAACATAAACCGGGCGTACTGGCGCAAACCCATAATCCCAGTACTTAGGAGGCTGAGGCGGCAGGATTGCTGGGAGTTCCGCACTGGAAACACCTCGTCTCAAAATACATAATACTTACATTAAAAATAAAGAGCTGGGGATGTAGCTCAGTTTGCAGGCCCTAGACTCAATCCCCAAATCCACAAACAATTAAAAATAAAAATATATAAATAAACTGAAAAATCGCTAGGGCTCGGGACTTAGCTTAGAAGTTAAAGCGCTAGCCCAGCATGCGCAAAGCCCTGGGATTCCCAGCACCACATAAAGATTCCCTGGTAGCGCAACACCTGTAATCCAGCACTGGGGAAACTGAGGAAGAAGGATGGCCTTGAGTTCGTGGCCAACCTAAACTACACAGAGAGCTCAAGACTAGCCTGGACTACAGAGACAGGCCCTGTCAAAAAAAACAATCGCTAAAATCTAGGGACCACGCATAGCCATTAAACATTCCGCGAGCGCAGCTAAGAACGCAGCCCGATGACTACGCCAAGCCAAGAACACAGTCCGACCACCGGAGCCCCACCCCACTGGGCAGACCCGCGTCC
Source organism: Ctenodactylus gundi (assembly GCA_004027205.1). Lineage (NCBI taxonomy): Eukaryota > Metazoa > Chordata > Mammalia > Rodentia > Ctenodactylidae > Ctenodactylus > Ctenodactylus gundi. Next base: position 210,679 of record PVKB01001889.1, on the reverse strand, counting down.
TCCCCGGAGCCCGGGCGCGGCCAGACCGTGCGATTGGCGCGGGTGGAGAACAGCCAGCCAGCGAAAGATGTCTGCGACGGGATTCCCCTGGAGACTCCCTCCGTGTCTCTGCAGAGGGCGGCCTGAGCGACCTGCCACGTCGCTAGCGCCAGCTCCCTGGCCTCCCTCTAGCGCCTTCGCCCCCGCGGAGCTGCTTCCCTGGGCTTACCCCTCGGCTGGCTTTCCTTTTGGTCCGCCTCGCCCTGGCCGGAGAGGAGCGGCGCCCGCGCGGCCACTGCGCACGCGCGCCGCCAAGGGGGCGGGTGGAGGGAGAAGGAAGCGCCGAGCAGGGCCCGCCCCTCGCGGCTCCGCGCGTGACGTGGCGGGGGGCCTCCGCCCGGCTCCGAGCGGTGAGAGCGAGTGGCCGGCCGACCGCTAGATCGGGAAGGGATGCGGGTGTCGCGATCCTTCCGGAGCGGGCTTTGGGGCGGAGGGGAGGCGCAGGTGCTCCACCCGCCGCTGACCCGCAGGCTTTGCCCGCCCCTTCGGGTTTTCCCCCTCCAGAAACCCCGGGGCGGGAGGCAGGGCCGGCGCCGAGCATTTGTGACACCTGCGTTTCCGCGGCTCCTATCCTCTCCCCTACCCCGTGTATTAAGCTCGCCTTCCAGATGTTCCTTTTCATACAGCTGTCGCTGGCGTGGGGTCGAGGTCTTCACTTGGAAACCGGAGACGGGGTTCAGACCTCGGCCCTGTTGCTCTTGTGTTAAAGTCTTAGAGCGTCAGTTTACCCCCCACCCCTTTACCCCCCCCCCCCCAAAGAATTTCTGCTCTGCTTCACCCTTTTTGACGATGAGCATGACTCGGAGAAAGAAAGGAGGCGACATCTGTTGATTCCTGCGTGGCCGAGGACCATGCCTGCCACAGTTAATCCTCTGCCTTGGTGTTCTCCAGACTCGCCTTTCACGGATGCCTGAACTCTCCGTGGCTAACTGGCTTATTCTTAACCTAGCTAATGCGTATGGGGGGAAAAGGGACGCAGAGCTACCTAGCTGTTTAGTTCCCAAGCAAAGTCCTGGTGAGACCCTCCCCTGTCCCAGCTTCTGTCAGATGCCCGCTCCAGAACTGCGGCTTCCTCTCTTCCTTCTGAGAATCTCCAGTTCCTTATTCCAGCACAGAGTGCTCTGCTCTGCTTCCTCCTTGGTTGTTTACTAAATGAAATGAGAAATGCAACAAGCATTACTGAGTGTTGCAGGGAGATGAACTTTCGAAGTCAAGAACCTTGGATTCTGGCCTGGGCCTTCTCACTACCTAGCTACTGGCTGGGCAGCCTTGGGCAAGTCCCTGGTCTTCCCTGAGCTCCAGCCTCTTTGCGTAACATGGGTGAGTGCCTTCTGGCCGTCAAGATCTTGTCCAGCTCTCTCCCTCACTGCCCTCCCGCAGGTTCTCTGCTGATGCCCGGACCCCTCTGCTCCCCATGGGCAGCTGCCAGGCTGGACACAACCTGCATCTCTGTCTGACCCACCATCCACCTCTGGTCTGTGCCACTTTGGTCCTGCTGCTCCTTGGCCTCTCGGGCCTGGGACTTGGCGGCTTCCTGCTCACCCACAGGACTGGCCTGCGCAGCCCTGACATCCCTCAGGTAAGCGCTGCTACTCGGCCCTCCCAAGGAGTCCTGCTACTGCTGCTGACCTCATTTTCCCTCTCCCACTCTCCTTTTGCACACAGGACTGGGTTTCCTTCTTGAGGTCATTTGGCCAGCTGTCCTTGTGCCCTGTGAATGAGACAGTCACAGGCAAGTCGCAAGGGTCTCACGTCGTGGGTTTGCTGACCACCTTGAACTTTGGAGATGGTCCAGACAGGAACAAGACTAAGACATTCCAGACCAAGATCTCGGGTAGTCTGATCGGACTGAAAGGTGAGATCAGGGAGAACTTGGGGGTCTAGCGTCAGAACACTGGTGCCCCTCACCACACCAGCCTGGTGACCTTGGGCACATCCATGATCCATTGTCATTTCCGCTGTCATAGGGACTAGACATTTTCAGTGAATGCTATGTGCGGGCTCTCTATGCGTTGTGCTTTCTTCCAGTTCTGAGGTCCTGTAGTTCTCCTTGGCTGTGTGACCAGGCTGGCTGTTTGGCTTAGCATTCTTTCTCCTCCCCATAGCCAGCTCCTCTCTTTCCCCTCAGGGCTCTCAGAGAAGCATGTTCTGATTAAATAAATGTTTGTTTGCTGGAGATTGAACCTGTGCTAAACAAGTGCTCTACCGCTGAGCTACAGCTCCCCTACCTTTTTTTGAGACAGGGTCTCCCTCTGTAGCCCTGGCTGGTCAGGCTGGCCTTGACCTCACAGCAATCCTCCTGCCTCAACTTCCCAAGTGCTGGAATTACAGGCATGTGCCACCATGCCCGGCTTTATGTGGTGCTGGGGAATCAAACTCAGGGCCTTGTGCTTGCTAGGCAAACGCTTTAACCTCTGTGCCATTCCTCCAGTCCCCATCCCCAGCCCTTGTTATTTTATTTTGAGACAGGGTCTCACTAAATTACCCAGCTTGGGTTCAAATTTGCAGTCCTCGTACCTCAGCTTCCCAAGTAGCTGGGTTTACAGACATGTGCCATCATACCCCGCTATGTTTTTTGTTCTTGCTTTTTGGTGGAAGCATTTCCCTATGTGATCATAGCTGGCCTAGAACTCACTGTATAGTCTAGGCTGGCGCTGAACTCATGGTCCTGCGTCAGCCTCCTGAGTTCTGGGATTATAAGTATACAGCAGTGCACCCTGCATTAAAGTAGATTTTTTTTTTCTTCCTGAGACAGGATCTTGTTCTGCAGCCCAGGTTGATCCTGGACTTACTATGTGGCCCGGTAGTGGCCACATGTGGCTGACCTTGAATTCACGACAGTCCTCCTGCCTCACCCTGCTGAGTGTTGATTACAGGCCTGTGCCACCAAGCCCACCTGGTTTTTAATGTGGTACTGGGGAATCGAACCCAGGGCCTTACATAGGCTAGGCAAATGCTCTAACCACTGAGATACACCCCCATCCCCTAAAGTAGCATCTTAATTTCCTGCTATGTGTTTAGCATATCTCTGTATGCAGAAAAAAATAAGATGCCAGCAATTTACAAAAAGTTGATAGTCCTTTTGGAAAATAATGAGAGACAGTCTAGCAGATTCCAATAATTCCTAGGTGACATTGACCTTAGATTTCATATTTAAAAGTGGGGAGCCATATGTGATGGTGCATATCTGTAATCCTAGCACTGTGGGTGGCTGAAGCAGGAGGATCACAAGTTCAGGCACACCCTGGAGGGGCTGGAGGAATGGCTCAGCAGTGCCATTGAGTCCAATTCCCCACCACTCAGGAGGCTGAGGCAAGAGGATTGCTGTGGATCCAAGGCCAGTCTGGGCTCCATAGTGAGTTCAGGACCAGCCTGACTGGGCTACAGAGCAAGACTCTGTCTCAAAAATAAATAAATAAAAAAAATAAAAATACAAAAAGCAAACCTTGGGTAAATTATTTAACGAGACCCTGTTTCAAAATACAAAAATAAAAAATCGCTAGGGTGGAGCTCAATGAGAAGGCCCGGGGTTCGATACCAAAATAAATAAACAAAAAGAAGGAAAATGAACAATAAATAAACAAAAAGAAGGAAAGAGAAAATGGGGGAAAAAATGGGAGACGAGGCCAGCCACAGCCGCACATGCCTCTAATCCCACCACTCTGAGAGGCTGAAGCAGGAAGATTGCAAATCCGAGGTCAACTTGGTCTCTTTAGTGACTAGTGATCCTGTTTCAAAAAATTTTGGGAATGTAGCTCAGTACCAATATCCTGTTTTCATTTACCAGCACTCCCCTTCCCCTGCAAGAAAGGAGGGGAAGTATGGAGTGTGGAGATGACAAAGGTAAAGGAAAGGGTGGAGCTTTTAGACTTGTAGGATCCCTTCCAACAATTCTGAGATTTTCTTTCCTTTTTTTTCTTTTTTTCACTCTGAGATTTCTGATTATTTCATTTTTTTGAGGCCATCACTCTAGTCCAGGCTGGTCCTGAACTCATGGCAGTCCTCCTACTTTAGCCTTCTCAGTGCTGGGGTTACACATGTGTGCCGCTCTGTCTGGTTTATATGGTTCTGGGGACTCGAACCCAAGATGTTGTGCTTGCTAGGCAAATGCTTTAAATGCTGACCTATGCCCCAGCTATTTTTTTTTGATTTTTTGATGTTGATTTTTGATTGGTGCATGTTTACAACACATAATAGCTGCATTCATACTGAGGACCGGGCCACTTAAGTAATGTGTCTGAATCATTTTTGAGTCCCTCCCTTAGACTCTCCTCCCCATGACTGCCTTCCACACGTCCAAAAAAGCCCCCGGCTAATTTTTTTTGTGGTGCTGGAGAATGGAACTCAGGGCCTAGGCAAGCACTTTAACTACTAAGAGATGGCCCCAGCCCCACTGTGAGATTCCACGAATCATGTATGTATGTGTGTGGAGGGGGAGGTAGGTCTATGTACATCCGAATGTACATGAACAAAGAACAAGGAATGTTACTAGTATTTACAGGCTTGGGACAATTTTTCCTATGTCTTTGACTTTTTAAAAAATATGTAGTAGCATCTCAGTATGTGTTGAGATATGACTGACATGCCATATAATTCACTCATCTAAAGTATACAATTAAATGACTTTTTATATATTCACATAATTTTGGAACCATCAACACAAGCAGTCTTAGAACAATTTCATCATCCAAACAGAAACTTGCACCTTCTAGCAGTCACTTTTCCTTTCACCCCCAAGTTTCCTTCCTTCCACAACAATTTTTTTTTCAGTGCTACAAATAGAATCCAGGCCCTTTTCACTGAGCTACATCTACAGCCCATTGTTTGGTTTTTGATTTTGAAATGGAGTCTCACTAATTCACCCAGGCTGGGCTTGAATTTGAATTCCTTGCCTTAATCTCCCTGGATGCAGGGATTACAGGCCTGTGCCACAAGGCCCTGCTACCTTTTTTATATTTTTAAAATTTATTTTTATTTATGTATTTATTTATTTCAGAGACAGGATCTTGCTCTGTAGTCCAGGCTGGTTCTGAATTCTCCATGGAGCTGAGGCTGGCCTTGAACTCACAGCAATCCTCCTGCAGCAGCCTCCCAAGTGCTGGGATTACAGGCATGCGCTACCACGCCTGGTTTATGTGGTGCCCCAAACTTTTTTATTTTGAGACACGGTGTCCCTAAGTTGCCCAAGCTAGCCTTCAGCTTTCCATCCTCCTGCCTCAGTTTCCTAAGTAGCAGGGATGACAGGTTTGTGCCACTGCATCTGGCTTGAAATAAAGTTTGAAAGGTTCATCTGTGCATTGATTCTTTTTTTGCTGAGTATCTTCATTGTATGAATACTCCACATATTTATTTATTTGTTCATCATTTGATTACATTTGGGTTATTGCTCAAAATACATGTAAGTTTTTGTGTGGACATATGTTTTCATATCTCTTGATAATCTATTTACCAGTGAAATGTGCAATGACACTATGGTTAATCTTTTGAGAAACTACTAAGCTATTTTCTATACAGCAACACCATTTTATATTCCTAGCAGTGAGACATTTTTACTTTCTCCACATCCTCACCAACACTTGTTGTTATAAATCCTTTTTTTTTTTTTTTTTTTTGAGACAGGGTTTTGCTCTATAGCCCAGGCTGATCCTGAACTCACTATGGAGCCCAGGCTGGCCTTGAACTCACTGCAATCCTCTTGTCTCAGCCTCCCAAGTACTGGGATTACCATGCCTAGGTTTATGCGGTGTTTGGGAATCAAATTCAGGGTAGTGACTTTGCTAGGCAAGTGCTTTACCCATTAACTGCTGCTCAATTCCTCCAGCCCTGTCTTTTTTTTTTTTAAGTATCCAATGTAGTCAGTATGAAATGCCATCTCACTATGGTTCTAGTTCGCATCCTGATGACTAATGAGATGAAGAGTGAATTTTTCCTGTGTCTCTTGACCATTTATATATCTTTTGGAGATTTGGTATGTGTGTCTGTGTTTGTGCGTACATGCGTGCATGTGTGTGTGTGTGTGTGTGTGTGTGTGTGCGTGTGTGCTAGGAATTGAACCCAGTGTCTTCACATTGAACTACATCCAGAGTCCTTTTTTCTTTCTTTTCTTTTTTTTTTCCAGTACTGAAGATGGAATCCAAGGCCTTCATACTGAGCTATAGCCCCACCCCACCCCCCACTGCCACCCCCTTTTTTTTATTTTGAGGCAGAATCTTGCCAAGTCACTAGGTTGCCCCAGCCTGGCCTCAAACTTGTGATCTTTTTGCCTCCACCTCTAAAATGGCTGAAATTATAGGCCTGTGCCATCAGACTGGCTGTGTGTGTGTGTGTGTGTGTGTGTGTGTGTGTGTGTGTGTGTATTTTAAAACAGGGTCTAGGGGCTGGAAGAATGGCACAGCAGTTAAAATGCTTGCCTTGCAAACACAAGTCCCTTAGTTCAATTCCACAGCATCACATAAAGCTAGGCATGGTGGCGCACACCTGTAATTCCAGCACTTGAGAGGCTGAGGCAGATGGATTGTCCTGAGCCCAAGGCCAGCCTGTGCTACATCAGTGAGTTCAGGACCCATCTGAGCTACAGAGCGAGACCCTGTCACCAAAAAATAAATAAGTTAAAACAAGGTCTAAATTGCCCAGGCTGGGCTTACACTTAGATGCTCCTGCCTCAGCCTCTCAAGTAGGTGGAATTATAGGTATGCACCATCACAACTGGTTCTATGTGTTAGTTACTGGGTTGTAAGACTTACTGATATTTTTCTGAATCAATCTGTTTATGGTCTGCAGATATTTTTGCCCCTCTTATTAGTTGTCCTTTCACTTTGCTGATGGTTTGGTGTTGGTTTGTTTCTTTTCCTTTTTTTGTGTGTTTGTGGTACTGAGGATTGAGCCCAGGGCCTTCACACTGAGCTACATCTCCAATCCATTCATTATATTTGATTTCGAGAGGTTGTGCTAGGTCCCTGAGTTGGGCTCAAACTTGGGATCCTCCTGCCTGATCCTTGCAGAGCACTAGGTTTATAGCACTCACTGGGCCCAACTCACAAAAATTTTGAATATTGATGAAATTCATTGTATGTATTTTTTTCTTTTATTATGTTTGCTTTTTTTTTCAAGACAAGGTCTCACTCTGTAGTCTAGGCTGCTTCTAAACTCACTGTGTAGAACAGGTTGGCTTTGAACTCAGTAATCCTCCTGCCTCAGTCTCTTGCGCGCTGGGGTTACAGGTGTGTGCCACCATGCCCCGCTTATATGCCAGGATCAGATACTTAGCACTTACTAGGCAAGTGCTTTAACCGCTGAAGTATTCCTTCAGGCCGCTTTTGTTGTTGTTGTTGTTGTTGTTGTTGTTGTTGTTGTTGTTATGGTTGCTGCTGCTGCTGCTGTTGCTGTTGCTTTTTTTTTAAAGACAGGATCCTGCTGTGTAGCCCAGGCTAGTCCCGAATTCACTGTAGAGCCCAGGCTAACCCTGGCCTCAGGCAGTCCTCCTGCCTCAGCCTCAGCCTCCCAGTGCTGGGATTACAGGCGTGCATCACCACACCTAGCTTATGTGGTGCTGGGGAACAACCCAAGGTGTTGCACTTGCTAGGCAAGTGCTTTAACCATTGTGCCATTCCTCCAGTCCCTATTTTCTCATTTTATTAATATGTATATATGTAATACATAATGATTACATTGAGCTTGAGGATTTTGTGCACATACATTTCACATCAGCATTAAAGACCTTCCCTGGCCTGAAGGAATGCCTCAGCAGTTAAAGCACTTGCCTAGGAGTGCTAAATCAAGCGTGCTGTGAGTCGAAGGCCAGCCTGGCCTACAAAGTGAGTTCAAGAGCAGCACGGGCTATAGGGTGAGACCCTGTCTCAAAAAAAAAGACCCTTCCCTTCTCGCTTTTTAGACCCTCCCGTACATTCTACTTCCCCCCAACTCCCACTATCCCTCTCATACAGTTCTGTGAAATCACTGCATTCTGGGTAGACATATAAACATTGAATCAACCCATAACACACATGGAAATTGAGGCACTAATAAAGTCTCTACCCAGAAAGAAAAGTCTAGGACTGGATGGATTCATAGCAGAATTATTTGTTTGTTTGTTTGTTTGTTTGTTTGTTTTGAGACAGGGTTTCTCTGTAGCCCAGGCTGGCCTTGGACTCACAGCAATCCTCCTCATCAGCCTCCCTGAGTGCTGGCATTACAGGCGTGCGCCACCATGCCCAGCTTATGTGGTGCTGGGGAATCGAACTCAGGGACTTAGTGCTTGTCTTAGTGCTTTTACCAGGGAGCCATTCTTCCAGTCCCCATAGCAGAATTTTTCCAGTACTTCAGGGAAGAGCTAACTCTAATTCTGCTCAGATTGATTCATGAAGTTGAAAGAGAGTGAACACTACCAAATTCATTTTTGGAAGCTAGCATCACCCTAGTACCAAAACCAGATAAAGACTTAACCAGGAAAGAAAATTATAGACTAGTATCCTTAATGAATGAATATAGATGCAAAAATCCTCCCTAAGATTCTGGCAAATAGAATCCAGCAAGGAATCAGAAAGATCATACACCGTGATCAACTGGGCTTCATTCCTGGGATGAAAGGTTGGTTTAACATGTGCATATCAAAGCCTGGCATGGTGGCACATGCCTGTAATCCTGTAATCCTAGCACTCAGGAGGCTGAGGCAGGAGAATTGCTGTGTGTTCCAGGCCAACCTGGACTACATATATAGTGAGTTCAGGACCAGCCTAGACTACAGAGTTGAGACCCTGCCTCAAAAAAAGGAAATCAATTAATATAATACACCACATCAATAAAAAGCAAGAACAAAAACCATGTGATCATCTCAGTTGATGCATAAAAAGCCTTTGACAAAATCCAATATCCATTCATGATAAGAACCCTGGAAAAAATAGGTGTAGCAGGCTAATCTTAAACTTACTATGGAGCGCAGGCTGGCCTCGAACTCACAGCAGCCTTCCAGCTCAGCCTACTGCGGGCTGGGATTATAGGCGTGGGTCACCATGCCCAGCTAATATGTGGTATGGGGGGATTGAACCTGGAGTCTTGTGCTTCCTAGGAAAGGGGTGTAATCAAGGAGTTATGCCTCTGACCCCCTACTTTTGCTTTTAGGGTCATATCTAATACACTGTCATAACTCAAGTTCACTAAGATTTTGTGTGTGTGTGTGTGTGTGTGTGTGTGTCCACATGCACATGTGTGGTATTGGGGGATTAAACCTGGAGCCTTTACTCTGAGCCACTTCCCCATTTCCCAGCACCACCCTCCCCCTAGCTTTTTTGTTTGTTTGTTTTTGAGGCAAGATCTCACCAAGTCTCTAAGCTTCCCAGGCCAGACTCAAATTTGTAAGTCTTTTGTTGCAGTTTCCCAGGATGCTGGGATTACAGGAGTGTGCTACCTCATCCAGCTCGCTCCATTTTCTTGTAAGAATTTTGTATTTTTAGTTCTTTTTTTCTGAAGAGGCAACTGCAACTCAAACAGTTGAGGACCTTTGAGCACTTTGTTTAATCAGGAGTCAGGATTCAAACCCAGGACAAGCTGAGAACTTTCCACCACACCAGTGGTTTGGTTTTGTTTCATTTTTGAGACACAGTCTCACTGTGTAGATCAGGCTAGTCCTGAACTCACTGTGTAACCCAGACTGAACTCATAGCAATCAATCCTCCTGCCTCAGCCTCTCAATTGCTAGGATATATAACCACTCATGGCTGATGTGCTGCTGGGGAATCAGCCGAGGGTCTTGCTCCTGCTAGGCAAGTACTTGAAGCACTGAGCTATGCCTCCAACTCCTGTAGTTTGAATTTTTACATTTAGATCTATGATTATTTTATTATTTTTTGTGGGATTGGGGATTGGGCCTAGGGCCCAAGGACTTCACATTAAGTTATATCCCAGCCCATTTTATTTCTGAACTCTCATTTCTACTCCACTAATATATATCTGTCCTTACGTTAGTACCACACTGTTTTGATTACTGTAGCTTCATAGTGAGTTTTGAAATCAGGAAATGTGAGTACTCCAACTTTGCTCTTGTTTCCAATATTTTGTTAACTATTCCGGATTCTTTGAATTTCCATATGAGTTTTATGATCTGCTTGCTCATTTCTACTTCTGCAAAGAATGCCCCCCTCTTTTTTGAGGTATGGTCTCGCTTTGTAATACAGGCTGGCTCTAAACTCACCATGTAGCCCAGACTGACCTCAAACATATCAGATTTCCTGCTTCAGCCTCCCAATTTCTGGGGTTACAGGCCTGTGGCACTATGCCTGGCTTACATAGTACTGGGAAATTGAACCCAGGGCCTTGTGCTTGCTAGGCAAGGACTTTAACTGCTAGGCTATGGCTCTAGCCCCCTTACTCTTTTTACGTAATTAGAAGCATAGTTATAACGCCAAAGATTTTTGTTTTCTGGGAAAATCACCTATAATTACATTATCCATGCCTCAATTATTGAACACCCACAACGTGCCAGATGTGGATAACAAAGGTCTGTAAGACCTGGGCCATTCCCTCAAGTTGTCCACAGTCTAGCACAGGTATAGGTAGGAGTAGTCTCAAAGGTATAGGTAATAAATAGTCTGTCAGTGTGTGAAGTATGACTCAGGGGTCTGTGAAGCTGGCGTGGTGAAGAAACTTTTATGAGGATACAGGGCCTACGCTAAAGCTTGAGGAATGCTTGTCCATGCAGAGTTCCAGCTAGAAAGGGTAGCAAAGCATGTAGATGGGTCCCCCGTGCCATATGTAGGAACTTCCAGGGGTTCAGTGTGGCTGGTGCAGGCAGGGAAATCTATTCTGAGTGAGTAGTGGAATGGGTTGTAAGGAACCAGAAATCCATGGAGGATCTTGTTACACCCAAGGTTGTTGGACTTTATCCTCTACATTGAGCAAACTCAAAAGATTTTAATCAGGAGAAACAGTAGGAGTCATCTCTTAACTGGTTTCCTGTGTCTAGACACACTTCTTCTAAGAAATCAGCCAGCAGAATGTACCAGTACATTACAGCTGAATCTCCAGGACTAGCAAAAAAAGCAAAAGAAAGGGTTTTTGGTTTTGAAGTACTGGGATCTGAACCCAAAGCCTTTGCTCTGAGCTGCATCCCCAACCCTGTTACCCTGTTTTTATTTTTGATTCTAAGACTGGATTCCTGTAAGTCACTCAGTTTCCCAAACGGTCTTAAATTTGCCATCCTCCTCTGGGATTGCAGGCCTCTGCTGCCAGCCCTGGGTTGGATTTTACAATGTGAGATAATAGCCTAACTACATATGCTTTTATCGAAGGCCATTTATTGAACAGGTCATCCTTTCCCCAGTAAAGTATAAACCTTTTCATGGGTTTGTGTACCTGGTAGAAAAGTGCTTTCTTAAGAAGGACAAATTAGTAGATACCGACATTGTGGAACCTTGCAAGTGTAGATATGATTGTTGTGTTATTTATATGCTAATTTCAGTTAATTTGTGCTCAGACTGGTATATGGTTATTGTCATTTTCTCCATGATATAAATGGTATAGCAGATGAAGTTCAATAAGAAAAAAATCAATATGAGAAGCCTTCAAAATGAACACAGGTGTGAAGATGGCTGACTCCTGTCTCACTCCTGTGTTCTGCCGTCTCCTCCCCTGTGCCTGTCACAGGACCCTCTGCAGCACAGCCGATCATTATCACAGCCAGAGAGACCCCTGGAAGAACTCCAGGAACCTGCCTGTATTTCAGTGCTGTTGCGGGACTCCTGCCCTCCAGCCAGCCACCTATATCTTGCTCTGAGGAGGGAGCAGGAAATGCCACATTGAGCCCCAAGATGGGTGAGGAATGTGTCCGGGTGTGGAGCCACGAAGGCCTTGTGCTCACCAAGCTGCTCACCTCGGTAAGAGCCTCCGATCTGCCTCAGGTCCTGTAGACTGTCATGCTCAACACTGTGGCTCCACAGTTCTAGGGGGCAAATTTTCCTAGTAGATAAAGCCTGCCTTTGAGGTGCTGTGGCATAAAGCAAGCTTCCGAACCTCTCTGTGCCTCAGTTTCCTCATCTGTGAAACAGAAAACATGACATTCATGACCCCAACAGATAAGGACTGAGTGAGCATGACCATAAATGCTCAGCACAAGGCCCTGTGTGTGCTAGATTCCATAAACCACAGCTGTTACTGTTTACTGTTGACTTTAAATAAGGTAAAACAAAATCTCTACCTCAAAAGAAGTTAGCTCTACTAAGAAGCAAAATAGACTAATTGCTGTCATAGAGATGTGAGCAAACACCTAGCGAGGAGCAGTTATATTCACTTGAACACATATGGATGGCACTTCCCTGGGAGGGTGGCACTTAGACAAGAATTGTGTACTGCAGTTTGTGATGTCTAAAGTGCTTTCAGGTTCATTATGCATTTGATCTTAAAATAGTCTTTTGAGGTAGGTGCTATTATCCCATTTTACAGAAGAAGAAAGAGAATATTGCCTGAAGCCACACAACTGGTTAAGTGGCAGAGACTGGATTGCAACCCATCCTTAAGATGATCCTTAAAGAATGAAGAAGCCTTAAATGCAGGAAGTGTGGTAGCAGAGTTAAGGAGCATAGGTCGGGAATACTGCAGCATTTATCCGATGGGGCAAATTTCCTGATGAGGGGTGTAGGAATGACTTAGAAGAGATGAGAGAGAGGCAGGGACCCTGTGTGAGAGAGGCACAAGGCCATGTGAGCACCAGGCTGGGATTCCCCTCCTTGACCCTGAAGCAAGGGCCCCTGAGGGCTTTAAAGGAGAGAGAAGCCCTCGCTGGCCCAGGGTGAGGGAGGGAGTCCAGGTAGAAGGCTGCCTCACCAGCTGTCCTCACTTTGGAAGAGACCCCCAGATTCAGTAAAACCTGGCTCCGCTTGCCCGGATTTCAAATGTGGATACTAATGAGCATTTTTACCTCAGGGAGTTCAGGTTTAGGGCTGGGCAAGAAAGCAGGTGTAAACCGTCTAGACAGATTTTAACCTGTATAAAAATAACATTTTTTCCTTCGGCTGTCCCCAAGATGCTGACATCTCCCTCATGGAAGTTTCTTTCCTGGCTCTTGGGTTGAGGGCAAAATGTCTTCCCAACGGAAAATCTCTACCTTCCCCTCACTATCATTCTCCCCTCCCTTTCTCCCTTCCTCTGCCCACCCCTAGGAGGAGTTGGCTCTGTGTGGCTCCAGGCTGCTGGTTTTGGGCTTTTTCCTGCTTCTCTTCTGTGGCCTTCTCTGCTGTGTCACTGCTGTGTGCTTCCACCCGCGCCGGGAGTCCCACTGGTCCCGAGCCCGCCTCTGAGGGCACTGGCCTAGTTCCCGCCTTGTTCTCAGGTAAGTGTCTTTGCTCCAGTCCTGTAGGAGCAGGGGAAGGGGTAGGGGGCAGAACCTTAGAATCCATCCTCACACACTGTTTTTCATGAGTCGTTGAGAACCCCCCGAATCTCCTATCTCTGTAAGAACTGGGAGCAGTTTACACCAAAAGCAAGCAACATTTTTCTTACTTTTACTTTATTGCTATGAAGTATTTAACATACATGTAGAAAAGTCCAAAAACATAAGAGTATAGCTTGGCAAATTATTATAAAGTACGCCCTTGTGAATACTACCCAGAGTACAAGTGGAATATTACCAGCAACTTAGAAGCCCATTGCACATGGTCTCTTTCTGACAAACTCCTCCTTCTCCCTAGAAGTAACTACGATTCAGCTTTATGGTTTATTACTAAGTATACATTCCAAATATGCATGTGGTTTGGTTTTACTTTTTTTTTTTTTTTTGTAGTGCTTGGGATTGAACCAGGGCCTTTGTACTGAGCTATATTCCACTTTATTTTTAATTTTTAAAATATTTTCCCCATTCGCAGCCCACTTTTTGTTCTTTGGTTTTGAGACAGGGTCTCATTAAGTCACTGAGTTGCCCAGGGTGGGCTCAAACTTGTGATCCTCCTGTCTTAGCTTCCCAGAGTGCTAGGATTAGAGGCCAGTGCCACCAGGCCGGGCATTATGGTTTAAGTTTATATAGATGGAACTGAACTTTTTATCTTTTTTTTTGGATGAAGGGTTTGCTAAGCTACCCTGGCTGGCCTCAACCTCCTGATCTATCCACATGACCGTCCCCAGTAGCTTGGTTTGTCCGTGTGTACTGTTGTACCCAGCTGTATGTTTTTGTGACTGACGTTATTCATGCAACAGTCTAAGATCCACCCATAGCTGTAGCTCACATCCATGCTTTTTGGCAACAGTGGTGAGTTAAGATGGTTACAGTTTGATGATTGGTTCTAGATATCAGTCAAATTTGGTTTGCTTTTATCTTGAAATTCTGGTACCTAGTTTGATGATGCAAATTTTATAAAATTCAACTTGAACAGCATAGGAGAATCCAATCAATGATGCTCATTTACTGGACACAGATTATATGCCCAAGAACTTTCCATGCACCCTTCCATTTAGTCATCATTAAGAAAAGGCCATTTCTCTGCCTATAATCCCTGAGTCATGGAGGGGAGGCTGAAGCAAGAAGATACCAAGTTCAAAGCCAGCCTGGTAAATTCAGTGAGACCTTGTTTCAAAATAAAAACGGGCTGGAGGAATCAAAATAAAAAACAAGCTGGAGGAATGGCACAGCTGTTAAAATGCTTGCCTGGTGAGCACAAGTCCCTGAGTTCGATTCCCCAGCACCAGATAAAACCGGGCATCGTGGCACATGCCTGTAATCCTAGCACCTGGCCCAGGACGGTGAGGCTGGAGGATTGTCCTGAGTCCAAGGCCAACCTGGCTACATAGTAAATTCAGGACCAGACTAGGCTACAGAGCAAGACCCTGTCCAAAAAAACAAAACAAAAAAACAGCTGGGGATGTAGGTCAGTGTGAGGCTCTGGGTTCACTCTCACCCTGACAGTCACAATCCCACTGACACACACAAGTTGATTCTGCTAACAAGATCTTTTGAGGGAATTAGTTTCACAGAGGTAGAAAGGGACTAAGAACAAATTGGCTAAGTAATTCACATGTCAGCTCATCAAAGAAAATTTTTTTTCTGCCAAAAAAAAAAAAGATCCACTCTATCAGGTGGTTCTCATGTAATATGAGAGCCATGGGTTATGCATTGGCCCTTAAACTGGTTTCTGTGTCAGCTGGCTGCAGTGCTCTAGGAAATGACTGGGAGAAGTGGAAACAGCCCAGGCCCAGGGAACTGCTCTGGCCAGAGGAACTGGAAGCTCAAGATGAGCTTGATTAGTTTTGCTTGGGGCTAGGCCTGCCTGCTCCAGCTATCCGCCTGAGATAGGAAATGACAAGAGTAGCTCAGCCTGAGTCTGGAGAAGGAAGGCACTCTACCCCCTGGCAGATAGAGCCTAGAGTCCTGCTGCCACCCCAGTGGGATTATATGCCTGTACCTGTCTTCCAAAGGTCACCATAAATATAAAAAATATTAAAAATTTAAAGCTGGGTCTGATGGTGTATGCCTGTAATCCCAGCAATCTGGGAAGTTGAAGCAGAAGAATTCCAAGTTTGAGCCCAGTCTGGGGCTTAGCATAGACCCTGTCTCCAAAAAAAAAAAAAAAAAAAAAAAAGGCAAATAACAAAGGGTAGGTCAGGGGGGCCTGGGCAGAAGTTCAGATGAGTATAGAAATTGAGGAAAGAGTTAAGGATCTTAAAAGCTTATTAATCTTTCCTATGTATGGTGACTTATGAGACAACTGTACACTGAATTTAGTGTATGCATAATTTTTCTCATAGCATTAGTTTTTGTTTTGTTTTGTTGTGGGTTTTTTTTTTTCTTTTTTTTGAGACAGGCTCTTGTTCTGTATCCCAGGCTGGTCCTGAACTCACTATGGAGCCCAGGCTAGCCTTGGACTTGTGGCAATCCTCCTGCCTCAGCCTCCCGAGTGCTGGGATCACAGGTGTGCACCACCACACCCAGCTTATGTGGTTCTGGGGAATTGAACTCAGGTACTTAGCGCTTGATACAGGATTTGCTAGGCAAGCACTTTAACCGCTGAGCCCCTTGTAGCATTAGTTTTTATTCAGATATTATAACAAATTAATCTTGAGTGAAGAAATTTTTATAATATAGTATTGTATATTTATTTGTAGTACTAGGTTTGAACCAGGGCCTTTGCACTGAATTACATTCCCCCCCAGTGTTCCCCCGGGGACCCCTCTCACCAGCTTCTCTGGGATCAGTTGTAATATCGCACTGGATACCTTTTATTGTCCCATCTCTGCCACTGCAGATCTGAGGATCTGAACCTATACCCTGTCAATCAGCTGGGGCCATTGGAAGCCACCACCCATTCTTGTATAGTCCAGGCTGGCCTTGAGCTCAAAGTGATCCTCCTGGCTCAGCCTTCTGAGTACTGAGATTTTAGATGTGTATCACCATGTCCAGCCCATCACTTGTTTGCTTTTTAATTTTAATTTTTCCTTTAGGTGTGAGCCAACTTCTTGGACCTTATCCGAATTTGAAGAAATGTTACAAAAAGGGCCATGCTGGAATGTGGGGGAAAATAAAAGGCTTTTTGCCCAGCGTTGCCTGAGGTTTTTCTGTGGACTGGATTGAGTTGGGGATTGAGGAGGTGTAGAGGAAATTTTTCTTGCTGACCATTTAAGGTATAGGTTGACATAGGTTATGACTTTTTTCCGTGATTGTGACTTGGATTGGACAAGTCCTTAGTTTTCTTCCCAGCTTTGCAGTTTTAGATGTTTCTTCCATGAAATGAAAATGTTAATTCCAGCTAGTTGGGGGAGTCAGGGGTCAGATCGTGGAAGTGCCTTTACATAAATGCACCGTGACCTTGGAGAAAATCCTGCAACCCTCGGGGGCCTCGTTTTCCTGGAGGAAATTGACATACTGAGTTTTACAAACATTGACACCCAGGGATGCCTCGCACGGTGGGCGGGGCTCACGTCGAGCTGGATGGTTACTAACATGACAGCAGGCCGTTTTCCCGCCTTTTCCGCGCCCAGGAGCTGCCTCCCCTCGCCCCTCCCAGCCTCGACCCTGCACGCAGGCGCAGACTGCCTACTTCTTTTCCTACCACCTGCGCTCTCTCAAAGCTTCCCCTAGCAACAAGCTCGGGTACCGGCGAAGGCGGGGCTAACGCATGCGCTGCAGCGCTTTCCGCCGCGCGCTGTCGGACGGAGCTCTGGGCTCCTCCCATCGCAAGCCTAGCCCTTCTCACCTCCTCCCACCCAGGGTCCGCGTGGCGGGGCGCGCGCGCACTCGCTTCCAGGAGCTGCCGGTCTCCCAGGCCGCCGCAAGGGAGAGGGGCGGGGCCCCAGATGAAACAACCCCGCCCCTTTCGGCCCGGCGTCCCTGCCGCGCCTGCGCGTTCCCGCCCGGTCTCCATCTTGGAATTGGGAGGAAGAGGGAGAGGGAGACCGGGACGAGACTGGGGCTGTGGTGCGGAGACAGGCAGAGACGGAGAAGAGAGGGAAAGAGGGCACGGGAAGCATCGGCATCGCCTTAGCTACAGTCTTTCATCTGCCCTCTGGAGAGAGGAAGGGGACGGGAGAAGGACAGGGCGGGAGTGGGGGCTGTCACCCTCGGACCCCGGCGTGAGAGGGGCCGTGCGGCCGGACGTCCTCGGGGTGGGACCCCTGTCGGTGGCCGAAGACCTGGGGCTCAGGCCCCTAGGTCCCTGATTTCCGGGCTTGGCCCCTCGCTTCTCAATTACCCAGCATCAGCCCTCATATTCCAGGTATCCGGGACTCGGGTCCCAACCTCTCTAAACCTGTTTTATAGAATTTCAAATACCTGGGATTCAGGCCCGTACGTGCACCTGAATTTGGGGTTCATCCCCCAGGCATTCAAATATCGGATTTATTTTTGTCCCCTTGCAAATATACGGGGTTTAGACCCCACAATCAGAAATCCGGGATTCAGCAACTGTCGCCCTCGAATTGGAGAAGGACTGGACCGCGAGGTCAGATCAGGTTGTCACCCCCTCCCCTCCAGGGGAGGTTTCCCGGGCCCGCCCCTCAGGAAGGGCGAGAGCCGAGGAAGAGGTGGCAAGGGGGAAGGTCTCCTTGCCCCTCTCCTTGCTTGGCAGAGCCGCTGGAGGACCCCAGACGGAAGCGGAGGCGCTGGGGCACCATAGTGACCCCTACCAGGTGAGATTCGGACTACAGGGGCGCGGGTCCCTGTGTCTAGCACTGTTAAGGAAAGGCTGTGCCCTTCTGACCACTGGACCTCCGTAGGCCCTTTCCTCAGGATAGGGAAGCCCAGCCGGGCCAGTGGTCAGCCTCTGGTTAGCCTTCCTTATGTTGCCACCCTCTTCCCTTTCCTCTTCATTGTGTCTGGTTGATGGGGGACCTCACATGACAGGGTCTCTGATGTCACCAGGGGTCACACCCTAGGGTGTCTGAGCTAATTGGACGGGTTTGCACCTTTCTGCTCATCTCCCTGTTCACTTTGCCCCTCACAGCCACCAATCTCCGTGCCATCATTACGTCCCTTTCTTAGGACTCCTCTGGGCTCTTGAATCCCCATTGCCTCTCACTACCAGTGGTGGATCTGCTTGTGTGCTTTTCATTCTGGCTGGATTTCTTGTCCTTGCAAGGAAGTGTCTGTGTGGAGTGGGATGCCTGGCAATATTTCCCCCAGCTACAGTTACCTTCTTTCCTACCTCTTGCTGTGATGGCATAAATAACCTCATATACTTGTCAAGGGGACCTGTCTTTTACAGAGTACTAAATTCTCTTATGTGACACCCCCATTTACCCTGCGGGAGCTCCTTTCTTGCTGTCTTCCTATTTTACAGTTGAGAACATTGAGGCCCAGGAAGGTTGCCCAAGGTCGCACAGTCGCGAAGTCTGGATTTTAACCCAAGTCCCCGGTCAGGTCTTGCCCCAGATCCATACTTATTTCTTGCCATCTCTTTCCTTCTGGACTTGGATTTGGCCCAGAGTTCAGAGGAGAATGATTTGAGGTGAAGTTTTAAAATTGGGGAGGGAGAAGGAATTTTCTTTTCCAGTGAGGGTATACTCAGGAGCGTTTCCTCATGGGAGGCTCTGGCTTCTGCCTCTGCCTCATGGCTTTTCTTTCTGCTATGACCTTCATCTTTACCCTGATTTTAGACTTTGGCCTGGGTTTCTTGAGGGCTTTCCCTTTTGACAATAATGACCACAGTGGCTTCTCTTGACAAGTAACCGAGCTGTTGTGGGGATGAACCCCAAAAGATTAGAGTTGTGGTGACCCTAGAGGCAGAGAAGGAAAAATCCATATGTTGAGTGTCTGCATAGTGTTCCTAAGTAAGAGATCTCATTAAAATCTCACAACAGTTCCATGCTGTAATCCATTTAACCAAAGAGAAGGCCAGGAAGTTTAAGGAACTTATTCAAAACCCTGTTGCTATTCATTGCAGATGGGATGTACTCAGAACAGTTTATGGACAGATTTCCTCATCTGCAGAATGGTGATAACATTTTTCAGTTTAGAAAGTGGTTAATATTTAGTACAGACCTTGGTAATAGTTAAAATGCTTGTTGTTATTGTGAGGAAGGGGGGCCTGTGTGACGCATTGCCAGTGGTTGGCATCCCTTTTATGTTGCCTGAGATTCTGAATTAGTAATCTTCGGCTCAGTGCTGATAAAGAGGTCAGGAAGATTCCCTTGGCAAGTTGTGAGCACCTGCCTTTGTGTGGGTGTATAGTGCGGGTGAGGGGTGCTCGGCACCATGGCTGGCAGGAGGAGGGAGAAGGGGCCAGCTTTGAGCAGCCTGGAGCTGGTGAAGACTGGGCTGAGCGCAGTCAATCAATCTCCCAGGCTATTCTGAGCCCTCCGCACCCTGGGGGCCCAGTGGAGAGTCAGACTCCCTCCTTGCCCTCCAGCCTCCAGTTGGGATGAGGAGACAAAATTAACCACACAACAGGAAACAATGCATGACAGAATATAATTACATGCTAAAATTGTAAGGTGCTTTTAAGTAGCTAGCATTCTGCCCTGGGAGTCCAGCTTTGTTGAATACTCCTTTGTGACTAAATTCTGAGATGCTTAGCCAGGAGCCTGTCCTGGAATCCCTTGGAGGGTCCTTGTTCTGATACCCTGAAGGAACTTTCTCTGGGTACTCTAGAAGCTTCCCTCTCCCCCCAACCCAAGGGCTGAAGTGGTTTGGGAAGCTTCTTGCAAGAGGGTGGTGAGCTGAGAAGTACTGAGTATGCAGGTGCTAGAGAGAAGCTCCTGATCTCTAACCTTGGAGTGTTTCCTCTCTGTGCCTCAGTGATCTCATCTGGGAAATGATCCTGCTTCTGCCTGACTTCTTAAGGCTGTTCCTAAAGCATGGTAGTGATCTAGCTTTGGGCAAGTCACTGAACCTTTCTGAGCCTATTTTCTCATCTGTAGAATAAAGATGATAACAAATCATGAGGTTGTGATGAGGATCAAATAACAGATGGTACCTCAAAAGTAAGTGTACTGTATCTGTGTGTGCTGCTTATTCAGTTTAACTGGATAAGTAAAGCATTCCAGATCAGAGGGAGGACCTCAAAGCCAAATACCATGATGAATCCCTGTCCTTCCCATTCTACATCTTTCTGCCACAATATCCTTACCTTTTGAGAGACTCCTCGTTCCCCTCCAGGCTGATACCCACTTATAACAATGAGCGGATTTCCACCACCTCCGGCCTGGCCATTTCCTGTTCTCTTCCAGGGTGTGAGAGGTTGAGGGAGGATGGAGCCTCAGCGCCAAGGGGAACAGGAATGTGCCTGGAAATCATTAGGGAATAGGATTTGTGGGATAAAACATTTGGAGAGCTAGAGTTTGGGCTAGGAGGCAAAATTATTTATCCTTGGGAGAAATAGGGTTTATAGGGAGTAAGAACTTGTTGAGGGATGAGGGGGTTGGTGAGGATGCTTAGCTTCCCTGAATCTTCCTAGCAGTTTTAGGGACTCCAGGGACCCAGCCCCCGTGATCTGGTTGCTAAGGCAACTTCATTTTTTTGGAGCTTTGATGTTGTTCCTAATCTCCCCCTGCCCTTTCTCAGTAGTGCCTCCCCCTCATAAGTGAATGAGGGTAGGAGAAGGCAGGTACTTGAGGAGGCCCCTTTCTCTCCCTGACGGCGGCCCTATCCTTGCTCTAAGGCTTCTGTCTCCATTCCCCAGGCCAGGCCCCACTCTCAGGGCCCCCAGGGGCCACCATGCCAGCTGGGGGCCGGGCCGGGAGCCTGAAAGACCCTGATGTGGCTGAGCTCTTCTTCAAGGATGACCCTGAAAAGCTGTTCTCTGATCTCCGAGAAATTGGTCATGGCAGCTTTGGAGCCGTGTACTTTGTGAGTTGGGTCTTGGGAGGGTAAAGTAAGGGTGGGTACTCTGTTTTTAACCTTGTGAACTTCTAGACAGCCCTTCTCTGTCACACTAGCTTTCCCCCCACCTCCCCTGCTGGGGCAGCAAGTCTTCGTTTGCCCAGTCCTCAGCAGGGGCCTTCACCACCTTCTGGTCTCATCCAATAGGCCCGGGATGTCCGGAATAGTGAGGTGGTGGCCATCAAGAAGATGTCGTACAGTGGGAAGCAATCAAATGAGGTAAATCAGTCTCAGGCCAGGTTGTTATAACAGGGGATCTCAGTCTCAAGATGAAGGCTGAGTAACCCACTTCCCCTCTGACCTCCTCCTAGAAATGGCAAGATATCATCAAAGAGGTGCGATTCCTACAGAAGCTCCGGCATCCTAATACCATTCAGTACCGGGGCTGTTACCTGAGGGAACACACAGCTTGGGTGAGCTGGCCTCCCAACTCTGGCCTGATGTTTACCTCTATTCCAATTAGTCTTGTACTGGTCCAGTCTCTTAAGTGGGCCCTTCTCAAGGTGCCTTGTGAGAGCTCAGGAGGGAAGAAGTCTCTCCTGACTACTTTAGTCCTCAGACAAAGCCATAAGCAACAGAATTGGCCCTAGAGGAGAGGCTGACTTATAGTGACATACACTGCGAACAGGTGGAAAAGGGCATGTGAGTTTGAGGAGGAAGAGACTGGTTAGAACTTTAAAGAGATTCAGATTGTGGCAGAGGGTGCAACTCAGCAATTAAAGCACTTGCCTAGCAAGCACAAGGCTATAGGTTCAGTTCCCCAACACCGCATAAGCCAGGCATGGTGGTGCACGCCTAAATCCCAGTACTCAGGAGGCTGAGGCAGAAGGATTGCAGTGATTTCTAGTCCTGCCTGGGCTATATAGTGAGTTTATGAGCAACTTGGACTGCAGAATGAAATCCTGTCTCAAAATAGAGATCCAGGTGGGAGTGGGAGTGAGTATCTTGGGCTGTTCTTAAGGGAAGCCTTTCCTGTTGGGAGTCTCTCACCACCTTCTTGTGTTCTCCAGTGGCCCTTCCTCCCTGTCATTATGCCTTGGAGGATAGGCAGGGAAACTCAGTTTGAAGTTTATGCCCCAGGATGCTGGGCCTGGAATGGCTAGTAAATGCTGATCTTTAATGCTTGGCCCTTTCTTAGCTGGTGATGGAGTATTGCCTGGGCTCAGCTTCTGACCTTCTAGAAGGTAAGTAATGCATGATCAATATGTAGTATAAGGAAGGAGAGCCGAGAAGCTCTAAGGGAAGGGATAAAAGAAGTTTATTCTAGTTCAACCTGTGATCTCTCTCAATTTGATGTTTTTCCTCTTCCCCCAGTACACAAGAAACCCCTCCAGGAAGTGGAAATTGCGGCTGTGACCCATGGTGCGCTTCAGGGCCTGGCGTATCTACACTCCCACAACATGATCCATAGGTATCATGTCACTGACAGGGCTGGACAGGTGCTCTCTACACGCTCCCTTACCCCACCAGCCTACAGCATTTTGGCCTTACCTTTGTACTTTGCCTCTGTCAGGGATGTGAAGGCTGGAAACATCTTGCTTTCAGAGCCAGGTTTGGTGAAGCTGGGGGACTTCGGCTCAGCATCCATCATGGCACCCGCCAACTCCTTCGTGGGCACCCCATACTGGTGAGGGAGAGTGGTGGTGAGTGGAGAGAACGCCCAGGATGGCTGGAGTAGGAGTTGCAGGGCCTAGGCAGGTGATTAGCGTCTCTCTCCAACCTTCTCCCAGGATGGCTCCAGAGGTGATCCTGGCAATGGATGAGGGACAGTATGATGGCAAAGTAGATGTCTGGTCCTTGGGGATAACCTGCATCGAGCTGGGTAAGGATGTCCTCTCCTGCTCCTCATCCTCTTTTTCCCCTGCTTCTTTCTTACACTGTCCCCATCCCATTCTTCTAAGATGAGCAAAGACCTCCAAGCTCCTATTCATTTTGACTGCAGCCTAGACCCCCCCATATCAGCAACTGTCAAGTCCTACCATTTCTGAGACTTAAAGATTTTATAGCAGTCATTGCTTCCTCTTCACTAGTCCACTTTTAGCATGCATTTTGCTGAGTCCTGGGCATATAGCAGTTAATGAGATTCCTGCCTTTGTGGAATTTAGATTTGAGTTGGAGAAACCAGGCATGTTTTCTCTCAGTGTATTAAAAGCTGAATGGAGAAGTACAAATGTAAAACAAGGAAGTTGTCCTAATTTAGTGGCTGATGAAGGTCTCTTTCTAGCAGAGGTATGTAAGCAGACCCATTGCAGGCTGGAGGAGTAGCTCAGTGAAGGTCTTGAGTTCGATTCCCCAGCACCACATAAGCCGGGTGTGGTGGTGCACACCTATAATCCCAGAACTCTGGAAATTGAGGTGGGGAGGATTCCGTGTGTTCAAGGCCAGCTTGGGCTTCATACTGAGTTAGGACCAACTTGGACTACAGAGTAAGACCCTGTTTCAAAAAAAAAAAAGACAAATAATCACTATTGGAAGGGTCTGTGGAGGAGCACAGAAGCCTGTGTAGAAGCCAAGAGGGCACAGCAGTCATAGGAAACTGAGATGAGCTTAAGTTGTTTGGAACTGAAGCATGTAATGCAGAGCAGTAAGTGATTAGGCCCAAGCGAATTAAAAGGTTCTGGGATGATGTCGGGGCTCTCATCTTTACCACTCTACACTTTTGAACAACTGTTCAATGAGATAGCATTCGTGAGACCTCCAACATAATGCCAGGCACAAAATAGTTACCCATCAAAGAATTGCTGCTAGTTACTGTTATCCACAGCTTACTATAATAATCTTTCCTATTTCCTGTCTCTCTTTCCTTTCAGTCTCTTATGAACTGCTGCCAGAGAGAAAGCTCACTGCAGTTGCTTCACTACTTAGAACCATCATTGCTCCCCCCATTGCCTTTGAAATGAAAGCCATTCTCAACCTTTTTTTTTTTTTTTTTTTTTTTTTTTTTGAAACGGGGTCTTGTTCTGTAGCCCTGGCTGGTCCTGAACTCACTATGGAGCCCAGGTTGGCCTTAGACTCTCAGCAACCCTCCTTCCTCAGCCTCCCGAGTGCTGGGATTACAGGCATGCCCCACCACACGTGGCTTATGTGCTGCTGGGGAATTGAATTCGGGTACTTAGTTCTGAGCCATTCCTCCAGCCCCTCTCATCCTTCTTTATACCAGGCTAAAGGCCCTGCCTCTTGTTCTGTCTGCCTGTCTGTCTTTTTTTTTTTTTTTTTTTTTGAGGAAGGGGATAATGGTATGGAACCTATGCCTTCTCACTAAGCCACATTCCTAGCCCTATTTTCATATTTTCATTTTGAGACAAGGTCTTCTAAACTTGGCAGTTCTCCTGCTCAGCCTCCCAGAGTGCTGGGATTATAGGCCTGCACCATCAGGCCCAGCTGAGGCTCTGCTTACTGAAGGCTGGCTGGCTCCTTCAGCAATTCCACCCCTGAGTGTGTCATAAGGTTTCTTGCCTTGGTTTGCATCAGTTCCTGTGCCCATGGCCAAGAGATTTGGATTTGTGCTTTTCCTCTGTCTTTATAAACTACATTTACCATTTAAGACAAAGATCAGACAGGTGATAAAAATGTATACAAGCCAGGCATGGTTGGTGCACATCTGTAATCCCAGCATGCTGGGAGGCTGAGGTAGGAGGATTTTAAATTCAAGCCCAGCCTGGGCAACTTGTAAGGACACTGTTTCAAAATATAAGAGAGCTGAGAATGGAGCTCATTGCGAAAGCCCTAGTTTCTATCCCCAGTACCACCAAAAAAAAAAGAAAAGAGAAAAAGAAATAGGCCACATAGAAGGCAGATCTGTCATGTGTCCACTGTATTCCTAGTTACTAGTAGAGATATGAAGATAAAGAAATAGTTCTCTACTATTGAAAAAATGCAAGCGTAGTTATAAGTGGCAACTGATACTCAGAATCAGTACCAGAAAAGCCAAGTGGAAGAGATTGCCATTCCCATAGAAAGAAGTAGCTATTGTATATGTCTAGCCCATTGTTATGTAGGAGTACAGGCTCTACTAGTTTCAAAGGGAAACTGTAAATTTAGATTATTAATTATTGGTAGCAGTTAATTTTTAAAATCATCAGGCCAAAAAACAACATAAAACATTTGTCCACAGGGAGCTCCTGACTTGCAACTTCTAATCTAGCCCCAGTATTCCTTTTTCCAAAAGACCTCCCCTGAATTCCCTGCCAGTCTACAATCTTAAAGTCTCATTTAACATCATTAGCTTTCCAGCTTTTTTTTTGAAACAGGGTGTCTCTAGTCTGGTCCCGACCTTACACTGAGTCCAGGCTGGCTTACACTCACAGCAGTCCTGCCTCAGCTTCCATATAGGCATGTGCCACCATGCCTAGCTTATGTGGTGCTAGGGAAATGAACTGTGTGTTATTCCTCCAGTCCGTTTTCCAGCCACTTACTGTCTTCTGCTTACCCCGATTTATCACCTTGAATGTGATGTCACTTATTCAGTCCTATTTAATCATCCTTTCAGACTAAAAGTACCTTAAGGGCAGGCCTGATTCTTATTTTTCCTTATCTTCCCTATGATAGTCAGTGTTTTGCTCTCAGTTGTTAATGAGTACTAGTTGTGCTGATAACTAAATGTACTTCCTTCCGCTGTCTCTTGGTGCTTTTGCGTATGTTATTTTTATTTTAATCTCTGCTTGGAAAGTTACAGGTTACAGGGAGGGATGAGCAAAGCTCCACCTCTTATCAACATGCTCCTATTATGTTCTAATGTCCTGCCAGTCAGCCTCTCTGCTCCAGTCCTTGGGAGAATGGACCCAATTAAATATGGCATTCCATCCATCTACTGGGGAAAGAATAGGTATTTTGCAGAAGAGGGAATTGCTCAAGGTCATGCAGTTAGGGAGCTTATATTTGAACTCAAGACATTTGAGTTTCATTCTAGTCTCCTCTGCTCACCTGCCATCTTTCCCCTTTTCCCCCTTGACCTTTCTCTAGCGGAACGGAAACCGCCCCTGTTTAACATGAATGCGATGAGTGCCTTATACCATATTGCACAGAATGAGTCCCCCGTGCTCCAGTCAGGACACTGGTGAGGACTGGTATTCCTGGGCTCAGGGATAGGCCATGGGGATGGGCTGTCTGGCTCATTCCTTCCCTGCTATCCTCCACCGTCTCTGACTTTCAGGTCTGAGTACTTCCGGAATTTTGTTGACTCTTGTCTTCAGAAAATCCCTCAAGACAGACCAACCTCAGAGGTTCTTCTGAAGGTGAGAGCTTCCTGGCTGATCTTTCTCCTAGAACCGTGATGTGGTACACCCACAGAAACCCTCGATGAAATTAGTGGGTCCCAATTCCTACTCCACCGTGAACTCGTGAATTCCCACCCCCACCTCCAATGCCTGTGGACTCTGTTTTGTAAGATTTTCTTTGTCAGACTGTATTAAAATTAGAAAATTTTCCCCATTTTATTGATATGCATACGTGCAAAATTTAAGGTTTACAATGGAGTTGAGCCTTTTATGCACATATGTATCTTGTCAAGGTGACAAGGGCTTTCCCACTCTCCTTTTGTCCCTCCCCCTAACCACCCCTCCCTCCCTACTCCCCTACCCGACCCCCCGTTTCACTTTGTTTTTCATTTTTAATATTAGAATTTTTCTCATCTTTTATTAATCAAAGATGGATATAATTGCCAACTAGAGTTTCTGATAACCAGAGTTTCTGCACTGATGTAAATCAAACCAAAAGCCTGTGTAGTTTTTTCATAGGTAAATGTATGATTTCCCTTAGTTGTATTTGGAGTTATTAGAAGTAGAGGATAAGCCAAGTGTGGTGGCTGAAGCAGGAGAATTTCCATGAGTTTGAGGCCAACCTGGGCTACCTAGTGAGTTCAGGACCAGCCTGGACTATAGAGCAAGACTTTGTCTCAAAAAAACAGGAGTCCCATTTCTTTCCCATATTCATGGGAGCATAAGGGCCTCTAAGTGAAAACTGGGTTAAACTGTCTAGTTTGACCTACTTGTTCTGTAATTGTGGGATACCAAAAAGATCTCATAGCATCTCCAAGGTCTTGTAGCACTTTGGTAGTGGAGCTGGACTGGAACCTAGATGTCCTGACTATCGTACCTGTCAACAATGCTTCGAAGAACAAGAGACTATAAAGAGTAGAGACCAGGTGGTGGAGAGAATTGCTGTGGAGGCCTTGAGATAGGCCAGCATCAATCTGTGATGGTCATGGGCTCCAGGGCTGTGTGTCAGACCAGAGGGACACAGAGAGCAGTGAGTTACGGCTGGGAAGGGAGTCAGCAGCAAGTCTTAGTGTTCTCTTCCCCCAGCACCGCTTTGTGCTCCGGGAGCGACCGCCCACAGTCATAATGGACCTAATCCAAAGGACCAAGGATGCTGTGCGGGAGCTAGACAACCTGCAGTACCGCAAGATGAAGAAGATTCTGTTTCAAGAGGCACCCAATGGCCCTGGTGCTGAGGCTCCAGAGGAGGAAGAGGTGACCCAGCTTGCCCTGCCACCTTCCTTACCCTCCATGCTGGGCTTGACCTCCCTTTTCTACTACTCTTCACATCATAGCTCCGTATGCTGCCTCCATGCACACACCCCTTATCCTTTCCCTTCCCTACCCAACAGCCCACACCCTGTCCACAGGAGGCAGAGCCCTACATGCACCGGGCGGGGACACTGACCAGTCTAGAGAGTAGCCACTCAGTGCCAAGCATGTCTATCAGCGCCTCCAGTCAGAGCAGCTCAGTCAACAGCCTAGCAGATGCCTCAGACAATGAAGAGGAAGAAGAGGAGGAGGAAGAGGAAGAGGAAGAAGAGGAAGGTCCTGAAGCCCGGGAGATGGCCATGATGCAAGAAGGGGAACACACAGTCACCTCCCACAGCTCCATCATTCATCGGCTGCCGGTATGCAGCTTATCTTGAGCAGGCCTGATGGATATGTAGCTAAGCTTAAATTGTCCTACCCAGGTACCACCTGGGTTCCCTATCCTCAGTATGACTGTTCTTTCTCTAAGTCTGAATGGGTCTTCTCAGGGCCTAGGGCCTCTGAGACTTGGGCATCTAAAGTCTCAGAGGATGTCTCACTTTCTGTAGGGCTCTGACAACTTGTATGATGACCCCTACCAACCAGAGATGACTCCAGGCCCTCTCCAGCCACCTGCAGCTCCAGCTCCCACTTCGACCACATCTTCTGCCCGCCGCCGGGCCTACTGCCGCAACCGGGACCACTTTGCCACCATCCGGACTGCTTCCCTGGTAAGTAAAGCCTTCCATACTCAGCCTGCTTGCTGTCCTTTTTTCTACATTACCTGGATGTTCCAGATGCTCTTTTCCAAGTCCAGAGATGACTTACACTTGTGGCAACATGATTAAGTCAATATTCAATGCTTACCCTGTTGCTGTCTCATGCCTTTTCTTTTCCTTGATCCTTCCTGCTCCCTTCTTCCAGTGCATTGTTTTGGTTACACCAACCCATTTAGATAATTCCTAGTGAGCCAAACTCTTCATCTGTTATAGCAGCCTGGCTGAAATAACATTGCAACTTCTCTAGCTGATAAGGCACTGTGCTTTGCATCCCTATGTACCTTTACCCCTGCTGTAGCAAGCAGGATGGTATTGTGCAGGTTTGCTATAGATTCTGTGCTGCAGAGGCCAGGGATGGTGTTTGGGACTTCATGCTAGTGATTACCTGTCAGGCCCACATACGTGCATATATTTAATCTTCCAGCTACCCTGTGAAGGAAAAAATCAGATCTCATTTGAGAGAAGAAGCCATAGGCTGCTTGTTCAGACACTTTGGGTGGATCCCAGATCCTGTAAGCAGAACTTTAGTCTGTCCCTGAAATCAAATCATAGCAATCCTTTTCTCAGTTTTAGGGGGGAAAATGTTAGATTTCCCTTCCTGTCTGGCCCCCCTTCCCAAAAGAAGACTTGTAGATCACATTCCCACTCGGCTAACTCTGTACCACCAATCTCCTCAGAAGCCACTTGTGGGTCTGTTATGTTCTCAGTCTCTCTGCTGTGGCTGGTGGTTCTGCTAGGAGGCCTCTTCAGCTCCTGTGGTGCTCTGTGCTTTGTGATACTGTGCAGGGAGGTCTGTGACTTCCAAGTACTTAGCCACTTGAACTAGGTTGAGTGACATTGATGGAGCAGTTGAAAATGTTACCACAGGATAAACCTATGTGAACGTACCTGGTAGGCTCTGTGTTCCTGGGGCATGGTAGACCCTCTGTGCTTGCTGAAGGGCAAGGATACAGACATTAACTTGTTCTGGGAGTCTTCTAGGTGCTGTTGCTTGTGTATCAAATTTGTCTATACAGCCTTCTAGGAGGAGGTATTGTCCCCCTGGTCGTGCAGGCCTATAATCCTATCACGTTGGGAGGCAGAGGCAGGAAGATCACAAGCCCAGACTAGGTAGGTTAGCCACTTGGCAAGACCTTATCTCAAAGTCAAAATATGGGCAGAGGATGTAGCTCAGTATGAAGGTTCTGGACTTGATCCAGTATCAAAAGAGAGAGAGAGAGAGAGAGAGAGAGAGAGAGAGAGAGAGAGAGAGAGAGAGAGAGATGAGGGAGATGAGGGAAATGATCCTTTGTTGAGATCATGTGGGTGAGCAAAGCTGGATTTAAGCCCAGATTTGTCTGGTTCATTCTTTTGAACCAACCAGAGGTGTTGCTGGTTTTATGTCAGGCCCTTAGCGCCTTTTACCATCTTATCTGATCAACTAGTGCAGCGAAGTAAATAATGTCTCCATTGCCTGTTTGAAGAACGAGTTTCAGAGAAGTTTGAAGAAGGTACTGAATGAGAAAGAAATCAATGAGCCTGAAAGCCTTGTTCTTCCCAAGGAACACAAGGATGATCTCTGTGAATAGAGTGAGGGCGAGTACTGAGCCCCACTTCTTGTCCTTTCCTGTGTTCCAGGTGAGCCGTCAGATACAGGAGCATGAGCAGGACTCGGCCCTACGGGAGCAGCTCAGTGGCTACAAGCGGATGCGGCGGCAACACCAAAAGCAGCTGCTAGCCCTGGAGTCACGGCTGAGGGGTGAACGTGAGGAACACAGCGCACGCCTGCAGCGAGAGCTTGAGGCACAGAGGGCTGGCTTTGGGGCGGAGGCAGAAAAGCTGGCCCGGCGACACCAGGCTATTGGTGAGAAGGAGGCCCGAGCTGCCCAGGCTGAGGAGCGGAAATTCCAGCAGCATATCCTTGGGCAGCAGAAAAAGGAGCTGGCGGCACTGCTGGAAGCACAGAAGCGAACCTACAAGCTTCGGAAAGAGCAGCTGAAGGAGGTACGCTAGGGCCAGGGCTGCCGTGGGGGGCAGGCCAGTGGTGGCCTGCAGGCCACGGTGGTCCCACACCCCTGCTGTGCTTGCCCAGGAGCTCCAGGAGAACCCTAGCACACCCAAGCGGGAGAAGGCTGAGTGGCTGCTGCGGCAGAAGGAGCAGCTCCAGCAGTGCCAGGCAGAGGAGGAAGCGGGGCTACTGCGACGGCAGCGCCAGTACTTCGAGCTGCAGTGTCGCCAGTACAAACGCAAGATGTTGCTGGCTCGTCATAGCCTGGACCAGGACCTGCTGAGAGAGGTAGGCTGCTCCCCTGCTCTTCCTTTCCTGCTCAGCTGTGGGTCCCAGCGTTTCCCTTTTGTCATTTGCTTGACTGTCTTCTCCCTTCTGCCCTTTTGGTGATGTGGTTCCACTTAACACCTGTCTTGCTTTTCAATCCCACGGCACTCTGCTAGAGTGGTCTTCCCAAGCTAGCCAAGAGTTCACACCCCTCATCTCCACTCAACACCCAGCTCGTCCTGTCTGTGAGTCCTGGGCTCTTACTTTCTTGACATCAGCAAGACACTTTGACCAGGCCGTGGGCCTGCCTTTTTTCTGTCTTAGGACTTGAACAAGAAACAGACACAGAAGGACTTGGAGTGTGCGCTGCTGCTGCGGCAGCATGAGGCCACGCGGGAGCTGGAGCTGCGGCAGCTCCAGGCTGTCCAGCGCACACGAGCTGAGCTCACCCGCCTGCAGCACCAGACAGAGCTGGGCAACCAGCTGGAGTACAACAAGCGACGTGAGCAAGAGTTGCGACAGAAGCACGCGGCCCAGGTTCGCCAGCAGCCTAAGAGCCTCAAAGTACGTGCAGGCCAGGGCCCCCTGAGCCTCCCCATTACTGGGGCTCTAGGACCACCCAACTCAGGCACCCTTAGTGAAGAGCAGCCCTGCTCATCTGGCCAGGAGACAGTCCTGGACCAAAGAATGCTGGGAGAGGAGGAGGAGGAAACAGTGTCAGAGAGAAGGATTCTGGGAAAGGAAGGGGCCACCTTGGAGCCAGAGGAGCAGAGGATTTTGGGGAAAGAATCAGGAACACTTAGTCCCAACCGAGAAAAACATAGGAGTCCAGTTAATGAGGAAGATTGGAGTCTGCCTGAGGAGATGGAGCTTAGAGTCCCATCGCTGGCACCTGAGGAGAGGAGCATTGTTGGCCAGGAAGAGGCTGAGGCATGGGGTCTGTGGGAAAAGGAGGATGGGAGCCTTCTGGATGAGCTCGAACTTGACTGGGTCCAGACCCCAGCACTGACTCCAGTCCCTGAGGAGGAGGAGGAAGAGGAGGAGGGGGCTCCAGTTGGGACCCCTAGGGATCCTGGAGATGGCTGTCCCTCCCCAGACATTCCCCCAGAACCCCCTCCACCACATCTGAAGCCCAGTCCTGCTAGCCAGCTCCCTGGACTCCTGTCCCATGGCCTTCTGGCTGGCCTTTCCTTTGCAGTGGGGTCATCCTCTGGCCTTCTGCCCCTGCTACTTCTGCTGCTGCTCCCTCTGCTGGCAGCCCAGGGTGGGGGTGGCCTGCAGGCCGCGCTGCTAGCTCTTGAGGTAGGACTGGTAGGCCTGGGGGCCTCCTACCTACTCCTATGTACAGCTCTACACCTGCCCTCAAGTCTGTTCCTACTCCTGGCCCAGGGCACTGCACTGGGGGCTGTCTTGGGCCTGAGCTGGCGCAGAGGCCTTATGGGTGTGCCTCTGGGTCTGGGGGCAGCCTGGCTCCTAGCCTGGCCAGGCCTGGCTCTACCTCTGGCAGGCATGGCAGCTGGGGGTAAGTGGGTGCAGCAGCAGGGTCCCCGGATGCGCCGGGGCATCTCCCGACTCTGGCTGCGGGTCCTGCTGCGCTTGTCACCCATGGTTTTCCGAGCCCTACAGGGCTGTGGGGCTGTGGGGGACCGAGGACTCTTTGCACTCTACCCCAAGACCAACAAAGACGGCTTTCGTAGCCGCTTGCCTGTTCCTGGGCCCCGGCGGGGTAACGTTCGCCCTGCTCGACACCCACTTGCCCTCCTGGCAAGGGTTTGGGCTCTGTGCAAAGGCTGGAACTGGCGCCTGGCGCGGGCCAGCCAGGGTCTAGCCTCCCACTTGCCTCCCTGGGCCATTCACACTTTGGCCAGCTGGGGCCTGCTTCGGGGTGAACGGCCCAGTCGGATACCCCGGCTGCTACCTCGCAGCCAGCGCCGCAGGCTTGGACCCCCAGCCTGCCGCCAGCCACCCCCAGGGACTCTAACTGGGCGGAGGTCTCGGACCCGCCAGTTCCAGGCCCTGCCTCCCTGGAGGTGACCAGCTCCAGCCCTTCCCTAGTCCAGATCCGGAGCATTGAGCACTTTATCTCCCACAACTCAGTGAAGTTTCTCCAGTTCCAAGTCCTCTCCCCCTTCCGCCCCTCCTTCCTCAGTATGCACCCCCACCACAAGCACAGCCCGTTGAATCTCTAGACAGGCAGTCTCCTCCACTGTGGGGTACAGAAGTCACACTCTGTGTTCTCCTGCCCTCCCCTAAGTTATTGCTGTTCTCCCACTGTGTGCGTGCTCATCCTCACCCTCATTGACTCAGGCCTGGGGCCAGGGGCAGCGGGGGGTGGGAAGAGTCATGGTTTTTTGTTTTGTTTTTTTCTCCTCTTTGATTTTGTTTTTCTGTCTCCCTTCTAACCTGTCCCCTTACCCCCACCAAAAGGAAAAAAAAAGACAAACACAAATAAACTATCTGAGCGGAACTGTACCTTTGGCCCAGGCTGCCTCTGTCTGCTTTGTCCTGCCGCCTAGCCCCCCTGGCTGCCCCAGTCGGACCCTTGGCCCCCAGCCCCATCACCTCTCCACTCCATCCACGTTACTTCAGCCCTTTCACTCTTAGCCTCATCCTCTTCATAGCTTCATCACACCTCGACCACCTCCAGCCCTGGGCTCCTGGCTCCTGTGGAACTTCCACAGAACTTCTTGGCCCCACAGTTCACCTGTCTGTGGGCCTTTCCAGAAAGCCTTGGGGTCCAGGTCATTTGGTCTCCATGTCCCCTGCCTTTTCTCCCAATTCATTGCCTACATGGTTCTTTTCTGTTCAGGAGCTCATCTTTCTCCTGAATCAGGCATTAGTCTAGAGGGTTGGGGGACGGGATTGCAGACCCTCCACAGTCGAGGGTGGTGCACTGGGTGACCAGGTAGAGCGTGTGGGCTGTGGGACTAGACTGGTGGTGGGCATGGAATGGGAGCTGAGTGTGTAGGAGCCGGGCTGGAATGTGAATTTGGTAAGGGTGGCAGCTGCTGGCCTGTTGAACTTGTCAGGCCCTTTCTGGCTACCTCCTTTGTCCCTTTCCTTTCTGTGCCCCAAGATGGGGCAACCCCTTCTGACCACTTCTCAGCTCGGTGCTGCTTCTCCCTTCTTGCCTTCTTCCCAGAGGTGCTGGACCTGGGACTTCCTCGTCTGTCCTCCGTTGTGTTGACCTCTTCCTTGGGTGTTCTGTGTGACTGTGTTCTTACTCATTCCTTTGTACATTCTTGTATTTTTACATGCTTCTATCCCGAGATCATATTTTCTTCTTTGCATAGTCAAAACCTTTGTGCGTTCAGTCCTCTATAAAGATTCTCAGTCCCCTGTCTGTGAATCCTGACATTCCTTCTCGCAGTATTCCACCTGACTCCGGATGTGCCCTCAGAATCTTTGTTTCCTGCCTTTCTTGCCCATCAAGACTTTCCTGATCTCTACCAACACAATCCCATCTCTCCATATCTGTCTGTATACAGCTCCCCCCGCCCCCTCTGTCTAACATGTTTTCTGTTTCTCTCCCTCTCCCTGTCTCTGCTTCTGTCTCCACCTCCTCTCTTCCCTGTTTCCCCTGGTTCTTCCTCTTCTTCCTCCTTTCCCTCTCCCTTGCCCCTATTTCCCCTTGATCCATCCACTGCGAAGTCTAAAGAGCTGCAGATCAAGAAGCAGTTCCAGGAGACCTGTAAGATCCAGACTCGGCAGTATAAGGCTCTGCGGGCACACTTGCTGGAGACCACCCCTAAAGCTCAGCACAAGAGCCTCCTCAAGCGGCTCAAGGAAGAGCAGACCCGCAAGCTGGCAATCTTGGCCGAACAGTATGACCAGTCCATCTCAGAGATGCTCAGCTCGCAGGCGGTGAGGCCTGGGGGCCGGGGAGGGACATGGTGGTGGCTGGCCTCTGTATTTGTGGTTTAATTATGGGCAGTGGAGGGTGGGAGGCATGGACAAAGTTGGGGCTTTTTGTATTTGGGAAGCTTGGATTCTATTTCACTGTTAGAATTCTTTGCAGTGGTTTTATTATTTCATGTTCTTCTCGGTGGTTTTATTATTTCTCTTAGTATTTTAAGGTCTTGAGAAAGCCATCCTGACTACTCTACCAGGAATCACCAAGGAAAAGAGTAGCTATAATGTTTCTCCGTGCCTGAGTTAATTTAATTTAGGAATAGGGAGTAAGTTAGAGTGAGTATGGCCGTTGGGCCAGTTTACTCAGACTCCCTCTATGGGTCACTTTTGCTCCAAACACTGACCACACACAACACTAGTGGGCTTCATAAAGTATGCATAGAGGGTAAGGAGTCACAGTGCCCTATTTTCTTACCAAGTCCCACTTCTCAGAGCTAACTTGTTAACGATTAACTATATTTTAGATTTTTTTCCAATGCCTACTTGGAAAATTATATAAAATTTTTAAACACATGTGGAATCATACTTTACATACTATACTCTAACTACTTTTCCACTTAATTCTTGAACATCTCTCCATATCAGTACACGTACCATTTTTTTTCTTTTTTTCTTTTTTCTTTTTTCTTTTCTTTTTTTTTTTTTTTACAGTGTAGAGTTATCCATGGTATGGCTGTACCATAATTTATTTAACCCATCCCTTATTGGTGGACATTTAGGTTGTTTCCAGTATTTTGCTATCACAACGCTTCCGTCAACACCGAGCACATGTGCAAGTATACCTGGGGGATAGATTCCTGCAAGTGTAATTGCTGTGGCACAGGGTATGACCATCTTCCATTCTGATAGATGTTGAGACCGCTGCTTCTTGCAACCTTAGGGCCCAGGTGTACCTGGGGCAGGGGAGGATTGTGGGGGTTGGGGAAGAAGCCCCTAAAACTCATTCTCCCTGTCCTCCAGCTCCGGCTAGATGAGACCCAGGAGGCAGAGTTCCAGGCCCTTCGGCAGCAGCTTCAACAGGAGCTAGAGCTGCTTAACGCTTACCAGAGCAAGATTAAGATCCGTACAGAGAGCCAGCATGAGAGGGAGCTTCGGGAGCTGGAGCAGAGAGTAGCTCTGAGGCGAGCACTTCTGGAGCAGCGGGTAAGGGATGTGGCCTCCGGGACAAGGGTGGGGAAGGCATGCTCCCTCCCACTCTGGGACTCTAACCCTTGTTCTGGGTGCCCCAGGTAGAAGAAGAGCTGCTGGCCCTGCAGACAGGGCGCTCCGAGCGAATCCGGAGTTTGCTAGAGCGGCAGGCCCGTGAAATCGAGGCCTTCGATGCTGAGAGCATGAGGCTGGGCTTCTCCAGCATGGCTCTGGGGGGCATCCCAGCTGAGGCTGCTGCCCAGGGCTATCCAGCTCCACCCCCTGCCCCTGCCTGGCCCTCCCGCCCTGTTCCCCGCTCAGGGGCACACTGGAGCCATGGCCCTCCTCCTCCAGGCATGCCACCCCCAGCCTGGCGTCAGCCGTCTCTGCTGGCTCCCCCTGGTCCCCCAAACTGGCTGGGTCCTCCAACACAAAGTGGAACCCCCCGCGGTGGAGCCCTGCTGCTGCTAAGAAACAGCCCTCAGCCCCTGCGGCGGGCAGCCTCAGGAGGCAGTAGCAGTGAGAACGTGGGCCCTCCTGCTGCTGCGGTGCCTGGGCCTCTGAGCCGCAGCACCAGTGTTGCTTCCCACATCCTTAATGGTTCCTCCCACTTCTATTCCTGAAGTGCAGGGTGGGTGAACAGAGGAGTGGGGCAGGGGTAGGGGTGGGTAGAGCCTGATCCTGGCAGGCATTAAGCTTGAGGCCCACCCAAGGGTGGTGGGGACTGGATGTTGGCTCCAGCTCCCCTCATACCTCCTCATCTCATGAGCTTCTTGGGGCTGTCAGTGGCCCTGGGCCAGCTTGGGTATCAGTGCCCCAAGTCCAACCAGGAGTCCTGCCTTCCCACCATGGTGCCAGGGTCTCTCTCCATTACCACCTGGGAAAGGAGGGAGTTTTGTGTCAAATATTCATCTAGTCCCCTGGGGGAGGGGAAGGGTGGGTCTAGATATATTATATTCAGAGAACTATACTACCCTTGCAATGGGGCCATGGACTGGGGACAGCAGAGCCCCCAGACCTTGGATGTGGTGGAGTAGGTCTGGGGCCCAAGGCAGGGAGAATGAGAGACCTTCCTTAGAATGGGGTCTGGGTCAGGACGCCTGGGTCTCTCCAATCCTCCATTGCTATCTGACGTCCTGTGCAGTCTTGTCATCTTTTTTTTTTTTAAATTGGGGTCAGGGCTGGGGCGGGGGACAAGGGAAGGACCTTGGAATGGGCTGCTCCTGGGCCAGGGGACAGTCAGGAGAGCCCCTCTCAGCTATGGGGCTGGCACAGAGCCCCAGGGCAAGCTTTTAATAAACTGTTGGTTATTCTAACAGACCCTGGAACTCACCCTTTCTGTCTGAAATGTATATAAACAACTTGTTTGGTGGCAAGTAATAATGGTTCCTTTATTTATATATTGGGCTGTTTAAAAACTTCAGTAATCTTTATAATGACTGTGGTCAGACTGGATCCAGGGCCATAAGCAATCTTTAACCTCTTCTAATTCCTCAGCTTTGGCTTTACAAATTCTCAGAAGGCCCACTTCCTACACAGACCCCCTATCAGCTCCACACTTAAATCCCACTAGCAGCTTCAACAGCAAACGTCCAGCAGAGGCCTACAGGGAGGGCCCTGACTGGTCAGTCTGGACTAAATGGCTATGAAAGAGAAGGAAAACCTAAGTTCTTTCTATGAGTCTGTACTTAAATTCTCAGGCAGTTTACTCAGATCGTCCCCCCACCTTGGCATTAGCTACAGGCCTAGTTTCAGCAGAGCGACCCACTGGTCACACTGGAGGAAGATAACCATACTGTCCTCTGACATGGCCGGGCAGCAGGTCTGGATGCTGGGCTTCCTTTGGGAAACAAGGGAGAAATGAAAAGGGCCCAAACCCCTGCCTACCGTAGCAGTGGGTACTGCTCTGCTTCCTGACCCCAAGGTACAGCAGACTGGAGCAGGGGAGTGGTTCTGATAAGATGGTCACAAACATTCCTTTATTGAGCCTCAAAAAATAAACCCATCAATACCTTAAAAGAATAGGAAGCTGAGAAGTAGAGTCTGAACAGTTCTGTCCCTGGGGACAGCAGTCTTCTTGCAGAAAACTGTTGCTGCTCGGTAGGTTCAGAATTGAAGTGCTCTATGTTCTTTGTACACATGGAAAGGGTCTCTCCTAGGAGGTAGTTGAGCTCAGTTACTCTCGCCGTCACTGCTGATGATACCACGCATGTGTGACCAATCTGGGGGTGCCTGACGGGGCTGCTGCTCCTCCTCTGAGTCCAGGGTCTGGCGGTATAGCTTGCCAGGGGGTGCTGCCTCTCCTGAAGGGTTCCAGGCTGTGCGCCTACGCGGCCGCCCTAGGTAAACAAGGACAGAGATCAGTTGTCTGAGAAAGTCCAACCCCATGCACTCCCGGGAAGAGAAAATTTTACCTCACCTGTACTACTGATGATGTTGGCAACATCCAAAGAGGCCACCTCTGCTGCTTCTTCACGCTGCTCCTTCAAGGCTCGACACTTCTCTAAGGAAGGGTTACCTGGAGCGAAAGAAACTTGTGACCCTCTTCTCGCCTGCAGCCCAAAGCCCTCCAGCAGTCCCCAGGGTGCAACAACCCGCCTCACCCTTCATGCCCAGGGCTTCCAGCTCAGCCCGGAGGACACTCAGGCGCTCTTTGTGTGAGCGGCAGGATCCCAGCAGCTTTTTGTAGTTTCGATAGGCACCACAGGCCCGAATATAGCGTTTTAGCCTGGTCACAGCTGGGTGGTCCTCTCCATGACGACTGGAGCCAGCCTGACAATGAAAGAACACCTGAAGACCATGTGTTCTGGGCTGGAGTCAGGGCCTCCCGCTGCCCCATCTACATGCACTCTCACCTTCCTGCCTTTGAGCTCTGGACTTCCATCTGATGAAGAGGAGCTTACATTCCTTCCTTTCTTGGAGCTTTTCTTGGAGGAGCGGCTCTTTCTCTCTCCCCTAGGGCTCCCCCCTGCCTCACTGTCACTCACATCCCTCTCCAAGTCACTCTCCTCACCACTGACAATGCCCAGTTCGGCTGTCTCTGTAGAGCCTTGCGCAGTTGGTGCCTTTCGGCTGCCTTCTCCATCTTCACTACTCCCACTCTGCCTTGTCACACCCTTTTGGGTCATGTCCTCGCTCCTCCTATATCCTGGAGACTGTTTGCCTCCACTCTCGCCTCCACTGTCTGGTGCCTCTTTCTCTTCCTCACAGCTCCTCCCCTTGGAAGATGACCTTTCCTTCCTATCACTCCTCGCTCTGGGTTTCCGTTCCTCTTCCTCTTCCTCCCCCTTGTTCTCTCTCTCAGTTGGGCACTCATCATCCTCACTCTCCTGTTCACTTTCCTCGTGGCTTTTATCTTCTCTACTTCCCCCCACCTTCTTTGCCGTCCTCTGGACAGGCCCTTCCTCACTGTCCGAACTTTCTCCCCTAGCCTGCTGCTTCCTGACCAAGGCCTTGCCTGGTGTCTGCTTCATCTTCGTCCCAGGATTCTCTGTAGTCCTGCTCTTGTCCTCTTTTTCCTCATCTTCCTCACTGTCCTTTTCCTTGCAGATCTTACTTGTTCTGACAGAACCCTCCTCCTCACTGCTCTCCTCTGACCCCATCTTTGCAGGCTGGTCCATCTGCTCGTCATCACTGCTCTCTAGAGCTTTCTTTGCGGCCTGCCTTGCACCATCCTCTGCCTCCTCGGTGGGGCCGACTGCAGCTGCCATCTTGTCACTCTTTGCCGGGCATCCAGCGCAGTCTGGACTGGAGGCTGTGGAGTATGAAGGGGAGAGGGTCAGGACAGGCTCTGTCTCCATGTGGAACAGGGTGCTCTCGCCCCGCTCTGACAGAGAGGCAGCAGGAATCACAGCTGTCATTCCACCCCATTCCTGGTTCTGGATTCACTGGCCTTACCATCTCCTCTTAATGCCTCGGGACATAAGGACACACAGTAAATAAAACCTGAATGAACCAGTGAGGCAGAAAATGCAGGTAGCAGACCGACCTGAGTCTGAATTGAGGCAGAACCTTTTTCTCTTTCGCTCACGGCAGGGAGCGGAAGCCCTCTTCATTTTCTTGGTGAGGCCAAGCTTCTCTTGCCTGGTACCTGTTTCACCCACCTGTGTGTACCAAGGGGGCAAAAAAATAGCAGCATTATGTTCCGCCCACTCGTTGAGCAACAAATGCCACCTCCCATGGCCCAGGATCCTTTCCACACCCCTATCTTCAGCAGCTCCTTGTCTACCAGCTGCTTCAGCTCCTGCTTCTCCTCAGGTTCCAGATGGTTGCGACCCACGTGAGCCAAGAACTTCTGCAGCACCGTGGAGTGCGTAAGCGTGCTAAGGAGACACGTGTTAAGACGGGGTCCCAGTCCCACCCAGGTCCTTTCCAATCCCCCCTCCACTCCCCTCTGCACCTGAGGTCAGGGTGGCCTCGGAACAAACTGCGTGTGAACTCTTGCATTTCATTCTCCCGCGCCATTTTGCCCTACCGGAATTGGTGGCTCCCGCCTTTTTTTCTTCAGCTGTGTTACGGCCGGTGACAGCAGTTTGCGCACGCGCAGTGCGGTAGCACCGGGAAGCGCGGCGCTGTTGGACTTCAGTTGTGGGGCTGCCTAGGGCCGAGAACTTTGCCAGACAAGACTTCCTTTCTCCACACAGCCACAGAGCCTCGCAGCGCCTACCTCTTGTACAAATGAGTAGTTTTTAAAGATCCCGTTAAAACCAATTTGTCGCTGGCCACGCTGGGTGTAACGTAATCAACTCGCGACGCTGCCTTCCTTCGTTGTCACCGGTACCCGCAAAGCCACTGTTATCTTGAAAGGCAGAAGAAAAACATCCTCGCCATAAAATCAGTACTCTCTGAGGAGACCTTTTCGACACTCTGATCTGTAAGCACATCACATTTAGAGTCTAACTGCACCCTCTGGGGTCTGCCATATTTGTGACGTCATCGTTCCGCTGCCGAGCCACTTTAGCGTAGCCACTGGAAGCTGCCTTCCTTTCCCGTTATTCTCCGAAGGGGTGGCTCCTGTGGATCCGCTTCCTACGCGCGGAGTACGCCGGGAGTTGTAGTCTGAACGGACGCAGCCTTGCAGAGTCTCCGGAAGTGGAGGCGAGAGAGGCCGGGCTGAGCCGACTCAGGGTAGCTGGGCTCGGGACGCTGCGGTGCTCTTCCCGGGCCGGCCATGAACGGGCCAGCGGACGGCGAAGTAGACTACAAAAAGAAATACAGGAATCTGAAGCGGAAGCTCAAGTTTCTTATCTACGTGAGTGCTGGTTTGGGAGGTCGTGGAGTTTGAGGCCTGGCGCTGAGAGGACCTCAGTTTGCCCATGTGTGTAAAGCGGGTGGGGCGAGCTGTCCCCGGGCCCTTTTGAGGACCACAGTTAGCTCAGCTTGGGTCCTGCCGGTGATACAGGAACACGAGTGCTTCCAGGAGGAGCTGAGGAAGGCGCAGAGGAAGTTGCTGAAGGTGTCCCGGGACAAGAGGTGAGGCGCGTTTTGGGGGCAAGGGCAATGTGACCGTTGGAATCCGCGGCCGCCTCCCGTAATCGGACCAACAATGCATGACCTCCTCGAACTATCCAAATGGACCTCTAGGAAGGGCGGGGTCCCAGAAGAACATGGCTGAGATGGGAATAAATGCTCTTTCACATTCTTCCCTCAGTTTCCTTCTGGACCGTCTCCTGCAGTATGAGAACGTGGATGAAGACTCCTCTGGTGAGTACGCGAGGGAGCCTCGAGGGCGCAGAAAGGTGAAGGAGGATGCGGCTCCCGGCCCTGGAGCAGCCTTTCTGGCCCCGCCTCCGAGGCTGCCCGCTCACGCGGCCGCCAACTTGTCCTCCACCTCGGCCATTCTTTCATTCAAGTATCTAGGGAGCATCAGTTTTGTCCTGGCGCCGGGCCTGGCACAAGGGATATAGCAGTAGCAAAGATGGACAAAGCTCTTGGGCTCTTATAACTCATGTTCTATTTAGGGAGAATAAGTAAACAAACTAGAAGTTTAAGTGACAGTAAGGATTGAAGGGGTAAACATCACAGTTACGTAGTAGTTATTGGAGTAGAGCAAGCGTTGATTTTTTTTTTTTTAACAAGGAGCCAGGTAAGAAATATTTTAGGCTTTGTGGACTATGCAGCCTTTGAAACAACTGCTCTGCTGCTGTGAAAGCAGCCGTAGTCAAATATAAGTAAATAAATAAATGAGTGTGGCTGTGTATCGATAAGGCTTTTTAGATATGGAAAATAATTTCGTATAGTTTTAATATGAAATATGATTTTACTTTTTCTTTTTCCTTAGTACTAGGCTTTCAGTCTTTAAGAATGTAACAGTTTGGGGCATAGTGGCAAACACCTATGATCCCAGCACTCTGGAAAGCTGAGGCAGGAGGATTCCAAGTTCAAACCTAGCCTGGGCAACTTAAGAGACTATATCAAAAAGAAAGAAAGAAAGCTGGGGATGGTGGCAAACATCGTCTTGTAATCCCAGCACTTGGGAGGCCAAGGCAGGAGGATTGCTATGAGTTCAAGGCCAGCCTGGACTATGGAATAAGTCCAGGTGCAACTTGGACTACAGAACAAGAAAAAGACCCTCTCTTGGGAAAAAGAAAGAAAGGAAGGAAGGAAGGAATGAAGACCATATGGGAATGGCAGGTACCCTTGTGCAAAGGCCCTGGGTTCAGTCCCTAGTCTGGCAAATTGTTAATTTTTAACTGTAGAAGTCATTTTTATCTTGCAGATCACACAAAAGCAGGCAGCAGATCTGACTAGAGTACTCATAGGAAAGGCCTAAAAGCAAGTGTTGGAGCCACCCCTTTAGGAAATAACAGGAGCTAAATAAGAAACAGTATTGTGAAAGTCAAGCTAGAATTTTCCAGGTATCTTGAGGGAAGAATGAGCCAGGCCTATTTGAAAAATAGAGCAACGAGCGTATAAAACGCTGCTTTTCAATTTTGGGATTTTTTTTTCCTTTTTCCTTTTTTTTTTTTTTTTTTTTTTTTTTTTTTTTTTTTTTTTTTTTTTTTTTTTTTTTTTTTTGAGGCAGGATCTCACTCTTTAGTCCTGCCTGGTCTTGCACTCAGAACAATCTGCCTGCTTCAGTCTCCCAAGTGCTGGGATTACTGGCATGCGCCACCACGTCCAGCTTTATGTGGTGGTGGGGAATCGAACGCAGGGCCTTGTACTTGCAAGGCAATCTTGCTGTGCCATTCCTTCAAGCCCTTAATTTTTTTTTTTTTTTTAAGTCTGGGTCATCTTTATTAAAGGAACTCCTGGGCGAGGTTCATGGACCCCAAGGAATGGGTCTGGGAAGTCTCCCCCAAGAGCGGGACATAGGGCATTTATAGGATTTTGGGCAACGTGTAGGACTGTGGTGGAAGCTGATTGGTTGGCTTGGCCAGTGGTGCTGGCCTCTCAGTTAAGTTTCCTTTTCCCAGAAGCAGGGGACTTGTCGCCCTGTTGGTTTTTCTCTCCCTACCCCCCAACCCCCATCATTCCAACCTGTTTGGATATATTGCTACTTCCTGCTGAGAAGGGGCATAGTCATTAAGGGAGGTTGGAAGGTGATGGCTTGGTGGAGAAGCATCTGATTTACCGCTGTCCAGGAGGCCTCTTGGATGTGAAGAAGTCAAGGAGGTTTTTCTCAGCTCATTCTCTAGCTGTTGTCGCTTTTCCTCTGGGGTCATTGGTGTCACTGGCCTCCCTTTCACTTTCTAAGTTTCCTTTAAGTATTCTCTGCAGTACTGGTTCAGTGGCTGCAAATTCCTTTAAGCTTTCTCTATCATGGAAAGTTCTAAGTTCTCCCTTTAAAAGATAATTTTGTTGGATATAGCAGTC
This sequence comes from Ctenodactylus gundi, assembly GCA_004027205.1. Classification (NCBI taxonomy): domain Eukaryota; kingdom Metazoa; phylum Chordata; class Mammalia; order Rodentia; family Ctenodactylidae; genus Ctenodactylus; species Ctenodactylus gundi. Next base: position 166,957 of record PVKB01001889.1, on the reverse strand, counting down.
TTAGTTGGCATTTATGTTCTTTTAGTGCTTGGATGACACTGCTCCATGATCTCCTGGCTTTCAGAGTCTGGATTGAGAAGTCTGCAGTTATCCTGATGGGTTTATCTTTGTAGGTCACCTTCTGTTTTTCTCTTACCACTTTTAATATTTTCTCTTTGTGTTGGATTTCTAGAATTTTAATTATGATTTGTCGTGATGAGGATCTCTTCTGATCAAAGTTGTTTGGTATTCTATATGCCAGCAATAGTTCCATGTTCATTTCTTTTCTTAGATTTGGGAAATTTTCTTCCATTATTTCATTAAACATGTCCTTTAAGCCTTTTGTTTTGTCCTCAGTCTTCTCCTGGATTCCCATAATTCTGAGGTTATTTCTCCTTGAATCACCTATCAGCCATTGTAATGATTCGCTTTCTTTCTTACTGACTTTGTGTTCTTCATGGCCTGTATGTTGCAGCTCAGTCACTTTATTTTCTAGGTCTGACATTCTGAAGATGTTTAATGTGGTTGGTTATTACTTCCTGTGTGTTTTTCACTTCCTGAATATCTGCATTCAATTTTTCAGTGTCTCTGTTGTGTTCTTCTCTAATTTCTTGTATTGCCTTCATTATCTTCTGGTTTATTTCTTCTTTGGTCTCCTCTAGCTGCTTTTCAAGGCTTGCTTTTTGCTTAGCTGTGTGTTAGTATAGCTCTTGTGCTATCTGTTTTATTTCCTGCTTTAATTGCTACTTTAATTCACTGACTATCTGGGCCCAAAATTTACCATCAATTTTGCCATTTTCATCTTTGGATTCTGCAATTTCAGTATCCCTGGTATCATCTTCTGGGGTATCAGGTCTTTTTGTAGGAGATTTGTTACCACATTTCCCCATTTCTTCTTTGGTCTCCTTTAATTGCTTTTCATGGCTTGCTTTTTGTTTAGCTATGTGTTTGTGTAGCTCTTGCACTGTCTGTTTTATTTCCTGCTTTAATTCCTGCTTTAATTCACTGTATATCTGGGTCCAGAAGTTACCATTATTTTTGCCAATTTCATCTTTGGATTCTGCAATTTCAGTATCCCTGGTATCATCTTCTGGGGTGTCAGGTCTTTTTGTAGGAGGTTTGTTACCACGTTTCCCCATGGTTCTGCTACCTCTGGCTGTCTCTGGTGTGTAGGAAAAAAGGGTTTGGTGAAGGCCCAGTCCTAGATGACTCTGGAATCCTCTGGCCCAAGGGATAGACAGGGCGATGGAATTCCTGGTCCTAGATGCCTCTGGAAGCCTCTGGGGCTCAGGATTGACAGGGTGATGGAATTCCCTGGAAGCCTCTGGAAGCCTCTGGCTCATGGGATAGATGGGCGATGGACTTCCTGGTCCTAGATGCCTCTGGCGTGCAGGGCAGCAGTGAACCGGAAGCCTCTGGTGCATGCCGGACGAACAGGGCGATGATCCCCTTTTTGAGGTGTCTTCTTCCCCTTGGTCCACTCAGCACAGTTCTCCGTCCTGGCTTCCCGCCCCCGAGCGGGGCTCTCCACCCTCAGAGCAGAGGTGCCCTGAGCTGTTCAGGGGATCAGCAGCCTTTTTCCCCTCTTTTTTCCTATCTGCTGCTTGTGCCAGTTTCTTCCTAGGCACTGTTTAAGGGTGGCCCCAAAGCCCTGGTGTGCTCTTCTGAGCTTTCTTTTACTCCAAAGGGTTCAGTCTTGAGCTTTTATTTTTTCCCCCTTCTTTTTAAAATGGCGCCTGCTTTCGTCACTGACTGTGAAGGCTGCTGAGCCCTGTTTCTGATCTGGAATCCTGGGGCCTCTTCTAGGGGAAGCGCACACTGCATTTGTAGTACGCAGTACCCGCGGGTTGGTGTTTTGGAGGCTGGGGCTGCCAGCTGCCGACAATTCCCACTTCTCCCGATCCGTGCTTACCTCAGGCTGAGGTTCTGGCTCTGGACTTTCCTCCTTCTGGTCTGTTGATGCCGGCAGCTCAGGACTGCGCCAAGTTGGCTGCTTCTTTCCTCCTCTTCCCATATGACTTCAGGATTTCTGACCTTCCCGCAGCCTCCTGTCTGTTGTTGGGGTGCTCCATGCTCCCCCAGCTCCGTCAGATGTTCAGGCTCCTGCGAGCTTTCCTCCATCTACAGCTGCCTGCACCTCCAACCATTTGCGGCTGGCCTGCAGCGACTTCCTGTGCTGCTGGGTTTTTTTTTCTCTTTCTCTCTTTGCTTTCAATGATCCTTAGGAATTTCTGATCTTCCCCTGGCCTCCTTTCAGTTGTTGGGGATGCTCCTCTCTTTCCTAGCTACACTGAACATACTTTTTCTAACTAAATTCTTGACTTTTTAAGTGGGTTTATGAGGTGACATTGTGCAGTGCTGTTACTCAGCCACCATCTTGACTGGAAGTCCAAATTTTGTTTTTATTATTTATAATTACATCCTTTTTGCACGATGGCTAAGTCCCCAAATACATACTTTAAATTTTTTTTTTTTTTTTTTTTTGAGACAGGATCTTGTTCTGCAGTCCAGGCTGGTCCTGAGCTTGCCACATAGCCCAGGCTAGCCTCAAACAAATGTCAGTCCTCCTGGCCCAGCCTCCCAAGTGCTGGAGTTACAGGTGTGCACCACCATAGCTGACTTCTGTTATGCTGGGGAAATCGATCCCAGGCCCTTGTACTTGTTAGACAAGCACTCTTAACTGCTGAGCTATGCCCCAGGTCGTAAAACAAAATTTAATGAAACATTTTAAAGATTTCTAAATGCAGTTCATCCTGATACTTTTTAGAATGATTTCTTGTATTCCCACCCTCCACTATTTATTATTATTTGTTGTTGTTATTTTGTGATACTAGAGATCCAATCCAGGGCCTTCACACTAACCTCAGACAGTTTTTAGTTTTAATTTTGAGACAGAGTTTCACTAAGTTGCTCAGAATGGGTTCATACTTGCCATCCTCCTGCATTACCTCCCACAGTGCTGGTATTACAGGCCTGCGCCACCATACCTGGCTGTGGTAGGTGTGGCTTTGCAGTACTGGGGATGAATTCAGGGCCTTCACACTGAGCTACATCCTGATTTTTTTAAAAAAATAGTCTTTCTCAGTTACCCAGGCTAGAATCAACTTTGCAGTCTTCCTACCTCAGCTTGCTGGAATGCTGATACTACACACTACTACCCATTGCTTTTTTTTCTCTTTTTTAATGCTGGTTATAAGTTTATGAAATTGATTTTATGACCACTAGTTGGTTGAAACCCACAGTTTGGTAAAATCCACTGGTAGACATTTGTGGCTGTAGACTGGAGCCCTTATGAGCGCATCAGATTCACCATGCCCTTCTTTAAATATTGGTATAGGATAGAGATCAGTAAACAGCAGCCATACAGGCTGCTTGTTTTTGTAAATAATGCTTTATTGAATCATGCAACACCCATTATTCACTTTCTGTTAGATGAGATCAGCCAATTTCAGGGTGGCATGGCCGTAGGCACTCACTCACTATTAGAGGAAGTGTATTATAGGTAAAGTCAGAAAAGGAAGTAGGGACCAACTTGTATAGGCCATGGCAGAAAGTTTGGCTTTTATTCTAACCTCCTTTTTCTGCTTTTTCCTTCCCTAGAGTCTTCTAAATAATATTCTGTTTGAGGGGAACCTAGGACAGGAGGCAGAAGGAACCCAGAATCTTGGTAGTTAGAGTGGGTTATATCTGACAAGCATGAGCCACAGGTGTCTGCCTCTACTCAGATACTAGAGAAGCCCACAGTTGCTCAGGAGGTACCCACACACAGCACCCATTAGGATGATGTGGAGAAAGCAGTGACAAGAGTAGGAGAGCCAGCATCTGAGATGCTGAGAGAAGCCGTAAGACTTCTCAGGGGAAGTGGCATTCCGTCCACCTGTCAAAGGTTCTATTGGAGCAGGGTAGCTGGGAACCATGTGTTGTTGATATCAGTTGTTAAATGAATAGTAGGCCTTCTCCTCAGAAGCTCAGAACTAGAGAATTTCTTTTTTGAGGAAAAAAGTTGGTGAGCTTTATAAAGGGTACAGTTTTGGGGTCCTGGAAGTAGAGCCTACATAGTAGGTAGAGCACATGCTTATGTACATGGCCCTGGGAATGGTCCCTAGCACTTAAATAAAATTTTAAAAAGAAAACAGTTTTGCTGGGAAATTGGAAAGGTGGATTGAAGCCAGGCTGAAAGGCACTACTGCTGGGCCCAGTGGCGCAAGCCTGTAATCCCAGCACTTTGGGAGGCTGAGGCAGAAGGATCACAAATTTGAGCCCAACCTAGGCAGTTCAGCAGTGTAGTAAGACCCGGTCTCAAAGTCAAAAAAGGGGGAGGCTGGGGATATATCTCAGTGTGAAGGCACTGGGCTCAAATCCCCAGTACCACAAAAGAAAAAAAAAAAAAACCTTTTTTTTAATTAAAAAGAGACACTACTGCTGGATGTGGTCACACGGGCCAAAATCATACACCAGCTACTTGAGAGACAATAGAATCACAAGTTTGAGGCCAGCAAGCACCTATTTTTTAAAAAAAAAAAGTTTAAGTTGTAGCTCAGTGGAAGGCCCCAGGTTCAATTTCTATTCCAGTAAATGCAGGCAGTTGGAAGACCTCATCAGGAAGGATGTGGTTAGGTTTATATTTTAGGTCATCTTGGAGTTGGGGCAAACTGTGGATAGGCAGAAGATAGTGAGAGTAAGTAATTTAGACATGAGAATGGCCCGACCTTTTAACAGAGTGTGAGCAGTGGATGGAAGTAAGAGGGTTAGAGACTCTGAACAGGGGAAATGGATTCGAGGCAGGAGCCAAAGGCAGCTTGGTGCAAGCAGAGAAAATGCCATAAAATGGTAAAGGAGTGACCAGCCAGACTGCAAGTCCCAGGTCCGCACCTTGCTTTTCGAACCTTGGTGACATCAGCTGTAACGTAGAGGTGAAACCCTTACCTTCGCCCTTGGACAGTCATGAAGGCCAGGAGAAGCAGTGAGTGTAAAGGGCGGGGGTTAAGATACGCTTGGCAAGCCTGCTGTGGAGGAGCCAGAGCTGGAGGCAGGTTGTGAGTGGTGGGAAAGCTGTGGGTATCCTGAGATGGTGCGTGTGTGGTATGTCAGGTGGGGAGTGCACTTCCACAGAGCCTTTTAAAGCTGAGCTACAGCCTTATTAGGGAGACCGGGATACCCCCCCAGCCAGTCTCCACTGACAGTGCCACCCCTCCTACAGATTCAGATGCCACGGCGTCCTCAGATAACAGTGAGACAGAAGGGACACCCAAGTTGTTGGACACCCCAGCCCCCAAAAGGTAAGAACCAGTCTCCCTTGGGACCGGGGTGGCTAGCCCCTGCTGCCTCTAACCCTCTTCCCTGTCCTTTCTCCAGGAAGAGAAGCCCTCCACTGGGAGGGGGCACTCCCTCTCCTTCCAGCCTCTCCCTGCCTTCTTCAGCGGGATTTCCACTCCAGGCCTCTGCGGCTCCTTCCCCATACCTGAGCTCGGTGAGTTGGGGTCAGGGGTGGAAAGCAGTAGACTGAAGCCTGGGAGTAAAGTGGGCATCATTTGGGCAAAGGCATTAGGCCTCACCGTGAGGCCAACCCAACTCTGGGCCATCTGTTTGGGTGTGGCCAACAAGTGTCCCTTGGAGGGTGTGAGCTGGGGCTGCCAACATTTCTCTGGTGTAGGAATGGGATAGACATGACTGAGGAGAGCAGATCCCAGGATATAGTCCTGCTGCTGTCCCTTCCCCTCTGTTGTCAGAAGCCCTGGGAGCCACACTCATCACCATCTCTTTTGTTTTTCCATTCTTTCTCTTGTTTGAATTTCTTCCCTTCACCCCCACCCTGCCCCACTCCATTTCCCATCTCCATCCCCCATTCTCACCAGCAGCTGGCTTCTCCCCCCTACCCCCCATTCCCTTCTGACTACCTGGCCCTGCAGCTGCCCGAGCCCAGTCCCCTGAGGCCCAAGCGGGAGAAACGGCCCCGCCTGCCCCGGAAACTCAAGGTACCCTGATTTGGGGAAGTTAGGGAGGGGACACAATGGCAGAACAGCCACCTGAGGGAGGCTCAAGATGGGCTGGGGGCCTGTCCAAGAACTTTGAAAGATTCATTTGGAACTGCTGAGGGTCTTGCCTAAGGCTGGGCACTGAGGAGCATATTAAAGAAGTCATGGCTCACAGTCACTTGGCAATAAATCCAGCAGAGCCAGCCTTTGGGTACTTCATACCTGGAGTGAGGATGTCTGGGCTGTGCCCTGGCATGGTGGCATTGTAGGCAGGGGCTGCAGCGTGGTGAGGCCTGTTTGCACTGGTCATGAGTGCTGTATACTGTTAGGTAGCCCCAGAGTAGGGACAGAATTGTGGGATTTAGAATCCAGTCAGGGCTGCCCCCGTTAAAAATCCTGTATCTTTGAACAGGTCTCTCTGTCCCCTTGAGTCTCCTAGACTGTGTAAGTGAAGTGAGTGACAGAACTAGATAGAATCAATACATGTCCCTGGAGTACCTGCTTCATACTAGGCCTTTCCTGAGCACTACCATTACGGGCATGAACAAAGAAGACAAAACCTTTGCCCTTGTGCAGCTCACATTCTAGAAAAATGGGCAGAAGGTTGACAACACAAATGGGTTATAGTGCAAAAGAAACAAGGAGTCAGGCTGGAGGAGTGGCACAGTGGTTAAAGCGCTTGCCTTGCAAGTGCAAGGGCCTGAGTTCAATTCCCCAGCACCACATAAAGCCAGGCGTGATGGCACACACCTGTAAGCCCAGCACTTGGGAGGCGAGGCAGGAGGATTGTCATGAGTCCAAGGCTAGCCTGGGCTACAGAGTGAGTTCAGGACCAGCCTGGGCTGCAAAGCAGTCTCAAAAATAAAAATAAAAAACCAGTAAGAAAAGAGAGTAGGGAGCCATGAGATGGATAGGCTACTTAATGTGCGAGGGTCTGGCTTGATTGGAGACTCAAGGAAATGCAAACAAGCCATAGGACTCGCTGGGAAAGGGTTTGAGTCAAGAGTACCCTGGGCAGAAGCCCTGGAAAGCCAGGGTGCTTGCCGTTCAAAGACCTCCCAGGAGGGAAGAGGCAGAAAGACAATGACTATAGAGCAGGTCACGCACAGGCCACCGAGGGACAAGATTTTGTAAGGTCTTTGAGGTGCTGAAAAGACTATGACACAGTCTGCTAAACGGCAGCCATTAGAGGAAGGTGAGCAGATCTGGTTCCATTTGTGTTTTGGTCACATTACCACCACTGCTGTTTGGAGACTAGTCTGAGCACGGGACTGGGGTAGGTCAGATGTCAGTGAGGCAGTGAGGATACCCACCAGCTGTGGAGAAGAGCAGAGTGGGCCAGTCTTCGTTTGGAAGATGAGGTTGCAGGCTTCCTAGGAGCCCAGGTGTGGCTGTGAGAGGAAGCAAGGAGCCCAGGAGGCCCCTCCTGGGGAGAAGTGGAGGAGTCTTTTCTGAGGTGGAAGGACTGGGGGAAGTTGAGGAGTGTGGCTTGGACATGTGGAGAAGCATTCTCTGGAAATGTCATCCACACAGCTGGATGTGGGAGCCTGGAGTTCATGAGGGTGCCTACTTGGAACTCCTCAGCAGGATGGAGACAGGGATTGGGTTGATCATGGAACTCCAGGAGCAATGAGGTTACAGAAAGGCACAGCACCCATTCAGATTGGCATTGGAGTTGATTAGGGACCAGGCTGGTCAGCTTTCAGAGCTCTACAGCCAGAAGCAAAAGAGAAGTTGTGTTTGTAGTGGTTAAGAGTGTGGGCCTGGGGGCATAATGCAGTAGTTAAAGCACTTGCCTAGGACACACAAGGCCTAGTACTCAGAAGTCTGAGGCAGGAAGGTTGCTTTGAGTTCAAGGCCAGCCTGAGCTACATAGTGAGTTCAGGGCTAGCCTGGACTATACAGTGAGAACCTGTCTCAAAAAAAATAAAGAGAGTATAGGGACTGGAGGAATGGCACAGTGGCTGAAGTGTTTGCCTTGCAAGCACAAGACTCTGAGTTCAATTCCCCAGCACCACATAAAGCCCGGTGTGATGGCATATGCCTGTAATCCTAGTACTCAGGAGGCTGAGACAGGAGGATTGCCATGAGTCCAAGGCCAGGCTGAGCTACATAGTGAGTTTAGGAGCAGCCTGGACTATAGAGTGAGACCCAGGGGGAAAAAAAAAAAAGAGTATAGTTTTCAGGGACTGGGAATGTAGCCTAGTGGTAGAGTGCTTGCCTAGCACACACAAAAGGCCCTGGTTTCAGTGCCTAGCATGTTGAGGGGTTTTGCCTTTGGCCCGTAGGGCAGGGGAATAGGGCATCATCGCACTGGGTAGGCAGGGGTGGTCAGTGGTCAGAGGCATTTTGGTCAGTGCTGTGCCGTGAAGTAGAGTAGTGTAAGATAGCTGACACATGGGACACAAAGGGGAGGCAACTTGTCGGTTGAGATGGGCCCACGTCATTTTTTGTGTTGGGAGGAAGAGACTGAAGTGGGAAGGGCTCAAAGAGATGACCTGTGAGGTCTAGATGTTCCAGGGTGAGGCTATAACAGGAAAGAAGACAGGGACATGGTGGAAAGTGTTTGGGCTGCAGGTGAAGTGTCAAGAGAGAACAACATAGGAAAGAAAAAACAGAGTGGGTTATGATGGCAGGCCTGAACACCAAATGATGCAGCGGCCCGTTCTCGTGAAAGGAGAGCCGTCTCAGACGTTTTGAATGAGAAGAAAATGGGAAGCAGCTCGTGTGAGCAGGCGGGACGTTGAACGCTGGTGCAGGTCGGACCAGAGTTGGGGCCAGAGCCTAGCACAGTGGTACGCAGAGGAAGTCTGAGCTACTAAGAAGACTGATGTTGGAGGATCAGTTGAGACTGAGTTCAGGAGCAGCCCAAAGCTGGGTATAGTGGCACATGGCTGTAATCCCAGCAGTCTGAGAGGCTGAGGCGGGGAAACTGCAAGTTCAAGCTCAGCCTAGGCAGCTTAGCACGAACTTGTCTCAAAATAAAAAAATAAAAAAGGCTGAAGATAAAGCTCAGTGCAAAGGTCCTGGGCTCAATCCCCAGTAAACCTCCCCCTTCAAAAAAAAAAAAAAAAAGACCAATCTGAGTAACATACATAGCAAAATCTGTCTCAAAAATAATTAAAACCAGCTGGAGCCTGAGTCAGCCTTAGCTGAGTTTGAATCCCAGCTTTTCCACATACTCACGTGACCTTGGGCATGTCACTTTACTGTGAGCCTCACGTGACCTTGGGCGTGTCACTTTACTGTGAGCCTCGCTTCTCTATTTAGGAAGTCATATGGGGTTAGAAGTTCAGAGATAGGGTATGTTTAGCCCAACAGAGGCCTTAGGAGCCGCATTAGCTGCTCGTGGATACACTGAGGGGGCCATTGACATGGGGGCAAGGTAGGAATGGAGAGGCAGAGGTCAGGGGCCGGGGGAGACAGTTCACATGTAGCTGTCCTTTGACTGGGCCACTCCAGGCCTCCATGTCCCCACCGGGGCAGACGTGAGGGAAGGGCTCTGACTAGCAGAGAGCAGGCAGTCAGCCAGTGTGTCAAAGCCGCTCCGAGTGCTTCCCCACCCGCAGCCCCGCCTGTCCGTAACACTTCCATGCCTCAGTCCCTCCTCCCTCCCAGAGTGGTCCTGAAGATTGGAGATCACTGAAGGAAGTCACCTGGCGGGAAATCGGTGCTCAGTGTTTGCCCACAGAGTATGCTGGCTGTGCTGACACCCAGAGAGCTGTCTACAAGGAGCATTGTGAGGACCTGGCAGGGCTGGCCAGCGGGCTGGGCAGTCGAGAGGCCATTTCTCAGCCTCAGAGTTAAGAGCAGGCTTTTTGACAAATAGAGAAAGCCATTCCAGGTGGAGGGGCTGCTGTTGTCAGGTATGCTGCACTGCCTGTTCCTAGGGCAGTGAGGGCCAGGGCCCTGGGTGGAGGAGTGACATGCTCAGGTTTGTGTTCTAGAGCGATCTCTCTGGCTGCAGTGTGGAGGAGGAGCTGGAGCTGGGAGAGGCTGAAGGCAGGGAGTCCAGTTAGGAGGCTGGTACCCTAGCCCAGGTGAGCTGAGAGGACGGGAACCCAAGCAGGGGCCCATGCAAGACGTGAGAGAAAGCTTCTGGGGGGGTGAAGAGGCTGCCCAGGCGCCTGGCTCAAGAGGCCTGTGATACCCTCCACCGAACCAGTGAGTCCCACAGGAGGAGGGAGAGCAAGCCAGTGGTGGCAGGTGGCACTGAGGTACCCAAAAGCAGGAGGTAGGCAGTCCATGCTGGCTCTGAGTCTGTCTTTAACTGCTGTTACAGGGCAACCAGAGCACTTCCTGGAGAGGACAGGGCCAGCCTTTGCATCCAGCTTCCTATCAGACAGCCCTACCGAACCTGGTCATAACATGTCCATCATGCCCCTCACCCCCAGATGTTTGCTGGTTGGAGGAGCTGTGGGAGGACAGGCACCTGACTCCAGCACTCCCCAGCTGGCAGTGCCTGCTGCCCCTTCCCCACCCAGAACTTCCTGAAGGGGCAGCATCCAGCCCCTGGAGGACTCTGTGCCTCTGACAAGCCCTCCCTGTGTTTCTTCTGCTGCAGATGGCGGTGGGACCCCCTGACTGTCCTGTGGGGGGGCCGCTGACCTTCCCTGCCCGTGGTCCGGGGGCTGGGGTTGGAGCAGCCCTGACTCCCCTGCCCCCACCCAAGATGCCCCCTCACACGATCCTGAGCACCGTCCCTCGGCAGATGTTCAGCGATGCAGGCAGCGGAGATGACGCCCTGGATGGGGATGATGACCTGGTGATCGACATCCCAGAGTGACCACCCTGTGCCCCCTCCCTGTGCCAGCACAGGACTCCCAGCTTCGTCAGAGATGTTTATTGATGCCCAGTTGCCATGCTTCGGCCACTGACACAATCAGAAAAGGCGTAAACATGCAGGAATATCCCCCAGGAAGGTGGCAGGGGCCCTGCTGTCACGTCCTGGCCCCATTAAGGGACCAAATTATTTAAATGAGTGGCCAGGAGCATCTGCCACCTCTCTGGGAGGCACAGGCTCAGGTGGCCACCCCTTTAAAAGGGCAGCTGCACAGGGCTAGGACTTTTTTTTTTTTAAATGAAGATTCTGTATTAAAGGAGCGGCTCTTGTCTTTCTCCTTTGGAAACATTCTCCAAACCTCTCCTAATCCGACCTCCTCCCCACTGGGTCAAGGGGCCGGGCAGCTTGGAGAGGTGGAAAGAGGAGCACTGGGGCCCAGAGGCAGGGGCTTTGACAGTGCCCCTCCCCAGGTGTACAGGGGGGGCGTTTTGCATATTTGCAGATAACAGCAAGTCAGGCAAGAGGAAGTTTGCATATGTGAATATAGATCTCCACAGTCTCTCACGAGAAGACAGACCCACGGTCACGGAGACGCTCACAAAAATAAGACAGGTCGTGCAGAGTAGGGGCGGCCCACTCCGTGTAAACGTGCAGCACACGCGTGCGAAGGCTGGGCGCTGGGCCCGGCCTGAGGATCCTGTGTGGGCAGCTGCTGCCCACTCAGGCTGAGGAGAGAGCTCCAGCTGCAGGGGGCAGCTCACTGGTCAGAGTGTGCCAGCGCTCCAGGGTTGTGTCCTGCTGCTGCAGACAGTCTGTCCAGTGCTTCCGTGCCTCTCCGCGGGCACCTGGCCCCAGTGACACACCACCTGGGGAGCAGGCAGAGGCAGGCACTTTAAGAGCTCAGCCACCTGCTAGCCAGGCCACTCCAGCCACCCACCAGGACCAGACCCCTCTTCTCACCTATGAAGTCATTGGATTTACCGATGTCATAGTCCCAAACTGTGACTTCCAGAGTCTTGGTGGCCAGAGTGGAGAGTTCCATCTCATAGAAAAATTCCTAGGGACAAGATGAGGCAGGCCCTCTCACAAGGCCCGGTCCAACCCTTCCCCTGTCCTGAGCCCACTTAGATTCTGGTTCTGGCATGTTTACCTCATTGAATTCTGGGTTTAGAGTCTTCTTCTTCACACACGTTTTATGCTTGGACTTCTTATCCACATCTGGCCTCAGGTACCTGGGTTGGGGCAGGAGCAGCCTGCATTTAGAGACAGTCCTGGCCCCAGAGGGATCTGAGTTGGGCGGGGATCCGGCTCCCTTGGGAGGACAAAGTAGGCCTCAGGGCTAGGGCTTACGTTTTAACATAAGGGTCAGAGTAGCCATTGACGTCCATGGCAGCCAGGTGGGCACAGCGGATGATGCCCACCAGCAGTCCCTGGCGCCGAGAGCTGTAGCTGAGGCTCAACAGGATGCGACCACGCTCTTCGAGGAGCCCGTGTCCCTGCTCTGCCTGCTCTAGCTGCAGGGGACAGGTACAGGGCTTAGCTTTGGCCCCCTACCGTATCCCACCCAAACGCAATCCCTGTGAGGTGCCTCACCTCCTTCAGGTAGCAGGAGATGCCCCTCAGCGCTGCAGACATGGAAGAGGGTGAAGCCAGCTGAGAAAGCAAAAAGAAAGTTCTTGTAACCTGGCCTCCCTGGGATCCCCTCCCCTTGCACCCAGCAGCACTCCCACGGACCGGGACCTGGCGCTCGAGGCAGATGTTAAAGTGCTTCTTCTGTGAAGGCTTGAGCCGGCGGAGGGGCACTCGGATCTCCCCGATAAACTCATTGTGGCTCAGCTTGTCCTCGTCACAGACAGAGATCCTGGCGGGGAACTGCAGGGTTAGGGCCCCGGTGCCCAAGCCTGCACTGGTCTGGGAGGAAGGTCCTGGACCAGTCCCAGCTCTGCCCTAAATATTCCCCACCTCTGAAATGGGTGGGAGCCCTGAGACAGGCAACTGGATTCTCCCTGTCCCTCTGCTCATGGCCTCGGGTTCATGAGGACTTGCACAGCCACTGCGGGAATCTCTCAGTCCTAGGGACTGCCCCGTTGAGTCCCTAGGCACGGGCTGCAAGTGCTACAGTGTCCTCAAGGAGCCATACCAGCCTAGCCGACAGGTGGTCCCTCCTCACCTGTGGAGCAGAAAGCCAGCCTGGCAGAGACACATCAGCGCTGCGATCACAAAAGGATCGCCTTGGCTCCGTCTGCTCGCTTCTAGCCCCTGTGCTGCTGCTGCCCCATTGCTGCCCTGACCAGCTGTTGCGCTGAACAGCTGTGACATGCTAGCATGTTGACATCCCAGCCCCACCATCAGTGAGCTGCCTGCATGACCTCGAGCAAGTTGCTTAACCTCCTTCAATTCTCATCGGTAAAATGGGATAATAATAAAGTGGGACACCTCCTGAAGCTAGCTAAGAGTCACGCAAAATAAAGAAGTGGGAAACTGCGAGTGAGTGAGTAGGGTTTTTTGGGTCTCAGTCCCCCATTCACAACATGAGGCCTGCCTTCCCGGTTCCTGCCCGTGCCTCCTCCCCCAGCGCCAAGGTGATCTCTGCACAGCAGCCCCGACCAGGTCCCTTCCGCCACGCAAACCTTGCTATCTGAGCCTGAGAGGGGCTGCCCTCCACCAGCCTGGGGGAACCCTCCTTACATAGCCAGCTGCTGGAATGACACAGCAAGTTCCCTGGCCCTGAAAACTTCTCTCCTTAGAGATTTCAGTAAACACAAGACAGGCCCGGCTGACTTAAGACACATAGGCCACCAAGAAGGGGTCTTAGTAACTAGGGAAAAGTTCCGGGAGGAAACAGCTTGGGCTGCACCTCAGATAAATCAGATTTGGGCTGGCAGAGAGGAAGCTGAGACCCCTTTCCCATGGAAGAGATGACGAGGCGAAGGTCGGGGTTTACACAGCTCACGGTGGAAAAGCAGTCCTCCCCTAGAGGCACAGCCAGCCTTACGAGGGCAGCAAGGGAGGGACGCACTTTGCGGCTGGGGAGCCACCAAATGTTCTCAGCATGAGCGAGGTGGCGGATGAACCAAGGCTGAGGTTAGAGCCCAGCCTGCCGGCTCAGGCCTGTAATCCCACCACTCAGGGAGGCAGAGGCAGGAAGATCACAAATGCCGGCTCAGCTTGGGCAACTTAGCATCTTGGTGAGACCCTATATCAAAAGCAGCCATAAAAACTGAGCTGAGGATACAGCTCAGCATGAAGGTGCCGGGCTGGAATCCGTGGCAGCAGGGAAGGTGAACCTCACCTGAGCACCTTGTGAGTGATGTCATCGTCTGTGATCCCACTGTACGTCAGGTCCTCGTTCCACACGGGATTCAGTGTGTTCCTCTGAGTCTTAGTTTTTAGCTTGTTGGCCTAGGGAGCAGGGACAAAGCATTCTAATGCCTGGTCCTCAGACCTATAGAGGCTGAAGGTAGCAGCTGAGAGGACTGGAAGGAACTCAGACACCAGGGCAAGGGGGACGCGGGGCAAGGTGTAGGGAAACTTACCTTGCAGGCTCCAGGAAGCAGGTGCAGCTTGACATAGGGATCAGCGAGGCCGTTGAAATCCATCGGCTTGAGGCCCTGGAGGAGAGGACCCAGGAGAGTACAGTGGGCTCTGGTCCCTCTACAGAGATAAACCCTGGTGGTGCTGCAGAGTACCCCAGAGAGGGTGCAGGGGTCCCCCAGGGAAGGTAAGGAAGGACAGAACCACGCAGGGGTCGTGCAGGCAGGGAATGCCCACCTTGGCCCTGAGAATACTACAGTGCAGCGTGCAGGAAGCTTGGTCGTAGAGAAGGTCGAACTCCAGTGTGCCCAGGGCAGCTGCGGAAGACGGGAAGGGTGACAGGTTTGGGTGGCCTGGCCCTGGACGCACCTCTCCACGTCTCTGTCAGCCTGCGGGTGTGTGTGTGAGAGGCTGAGTGGGCATGTGTGCGTGCGCGGCTGGGTCCCTGGCTCGGCCGCCACTCGGGCTGTGTGGGTGGTGGAGCGTCTCAGCAGAAATATTGAATATTGAGCCTCGCTGAAGCTGTAATCTCCACCCGGACTGCAGCTGTGGCGGCAGTCCCAACGTTCCTCCCACTCCTTTCATACACACCCAGCAGGGCCACAAGTCTGAGTGCCCCCAAACTCACTGGTGTCGTCCGAGTCATAGCTGTCCACCTCCGCTCCGTCCTCAGGCGTGGCCGCCCCGAGGAGGGCCGCCGGGGGTGCCAGAGCCAGGGGGGCCAGGTGGGCAGGGGCCTCTCCATAGACCCCGCCACCCCCTTCAGGTCCCGGTCCTCGGCGGGGAAAGTAGTCAGAGATCTGACGGATGGGCCGGATGGGCCCGGGGCACACGTTGATGGCCATGTGCTCCTGGATGTTGATGGTCATGCGGTCGCCCCTGCGGCCCCTCATGCAGCACCCTGGCTGGGGGAGGGGTGCGAGAGCTGGAGCGCAGACTCCCCAGACCTGCCGTGGCCTGGCAGGGGGCCAGGAGCAACCTCCCCAGGCAGTGGGGCCCTCTCTGGCCACCCTTCCTCAGTACCGAGGGGAAGGGTCCCTTGTGCCAGCTGCTGGGCAGGCAGGGGCTGGGCTGCGGGCCATTCCCGGCACACAGGTTGCGGGTCCTGCTGCGCTTGCCCACCTGTCTTAAAGACGGTCCCTTCGTCCTCGTCCCAGCTCCTCGTCGCACCCCGGGCGTCCCTCTCTGCCCCTGAGCCCTGTCTGTCCTGGGAAGGCTGCAGAGGTCCTTGCCTCTCGCTCCGAGGCTCTGCTGGTCTGGCCGGGTGTCACCCCCTCTCGGCTTCCAGTTCCCACTGGGCACCCAGCCCTCGGAGCTGTTGTTTTTTGGTCCCCCGGGCAGAAGGTGGGGGACCCTGGCTTCCGATGTCTCCTCCCGAGCGGCTCCCAGGGAAGCCAAAAAGGCCGCCGCAGGGGAGCGCAGCACCCCGCGGCCCCGCGCTGCCCTCGCGCCCACGCCCCCGCGGCCCAGCCCCTGCACCTGTGTCCGTGCCTCCAACAGGTGCCCAGCGCCGGGCGGCGGCGGCGGCCGGCGACTCCCAGGGCGGCGGGCGCGGAGAGCGCGAGTCCGGCGGTGCGCCGCGCGGAGGGAGCAGGGACGTGCGGGGGGGCGCGAGCGGCGGGGCCGCGGCGGCGGGGGCGGCGGTGGGGCGCGGGCGGGGCGGCCTCGCCGCTCACACTCGCGCTCGCCCCGCGCCCGCAGGGCACACAGACGCGTGTGCTCACGCTCCCACGCGCACGGGCACGCGGGCTGGCGCGCACACCCCTGCGCCCACGTGTGCACGCTCGCACACACGCACACCCGCACGGGAACTTCGCAGACACACGCACTCGCCGGCGCGCGGGTTCCCCGCGCCACCGGGCAGGGCCGGCGAGGACTGCCGGGTGTTCCCCGACTCCGCCCCGGACCCGCCCGCCGCCGTCCTCCCGCCCGGGTCTCGGGCCGACCCCGGCCTTATTGCCATGGCGACGCCGGCGGGCTCCTCGTCCTCACGCCCCTCCCCCGCCCCGTGGCCGTGGCCGTGGGGGCGGGACTTGGACATCCGCAGTGACCTGGGGCCGGACGGGAGGAGGGCTCAGTTTGCCGGCTGTCCCCGGCCTGGCGTCTCAGGGTCACCGAGCCAGGCTGGGAGCTAGTCTGACCGAAGGGACGCAGGCCCGAGACTGCGGCTTGCCTCCTGCCTCCTGCCAGGACTGCTCGGGCATCTCTGCCCGCAAGACCGGGGTACCCTCCTGAGGGACGGCACTCCCCTGGGATTCTGTCCTCCCACACCTGTGCCCCGCCATCAGGAGAGGCCTTGGAGGCGGCCGTCGGTGCCCCAGGGCCCTGAACTCCTGGGGAACCTGCCGCCCTCTTGCCTGGTCTCTCCTGCTCCCCACCTCAGCCCTGGCCTTTGATCTCTGCCCTCGTTCACCCCAACATGACTCTCTGGGGAAGACCAAGTCCTCCCTGAAGCCTTCTCAGCCCTTTAGAGCATGACGTGCACCCTGGCAGGACTGCTGCGGTTCTGGAAACCGCTCTGGTCTTGCAGATATATGCGCATATCTTTTCTTTTTTTTTTAGATAGGGTCTCGTTCTGTATCCCAAGCTGATCCTAAATTTACTGGTCTGGTCTTGGATTCAGGACAGTCTGCCTGCCTCGGCCTCTGAGTGCTGGGATTACAGGCGTATGCCAACACGCCCACCTTTTTATGGGGTGCTGGGGAACCAAACTCTAGCATTTGCTAGGCAAGCACTTTAACCACTGTGCTATTCCTCCAGCCTTCTGTGTGTGTGTGTGTGTGTGTGTAAATACATATATATATATATATATATATATATATTTTTTTTTTTTTTTTTTGAGACAACATCTTGCCTTGTAGCCCAGGCTGGCCTTGGACTCGTGACAGTCCTCTTCCTGCCTGCCTCCCAAGTACTGAGATTACATGTGTGCACCACCATGCCTGGCTTTATTGTTTTTGTTTGTTTGGTTTGGTTTGGTTTGGGTTTTTTTTGGTACTGGGGACTAAGCCCCAGGGCTTTTGCACTGAGATATATCTCCAGCCCATTTTGCATGTTTGATTTTTTTTTATGGTACTATGGATTGAGACCTTAACACTAAGCTACATCTCCAGTTTTTTGTTTTTGTTTGTTTGTTTGTTTGTTTTTTGAGACAGGGTTTTGACAAGTTGCTAAAGAGCCCAGGCAAGTTTGAACTTGCAATCTTCCTGCCTCAGCCTCCCAGAGTGCTGGGATTGCCTACCTGTTTCACCCAGCCCAGCAAACGCTGCTTGGGCTAAGATCTCTCTGAGAGTGGGTTCCAGTGGGTGCACGCGCTCTTTACCCCTGCAAGGCCACTTCTAGGATTTGAGGTGGAGTTATGCTGACCAATGTGCAGACAAGTAGAAGCTCACGAGTGTTTTATTTTGTTTGAGACAGAGTCTCCATCTAGAGTCCGGCCCAGTCCCGAACTCACGGCATAGCCCAGGGTGGCCTCAAACACAAGGCAATCCTCCTGCCTCAGCCTCCCTAGTGCTGGGATTACAGACTTGCGCCACTATGTCCAGCTTATGTGGTGCTGGGAATTAAAGCCAGGGCCTTGTACTTGCTAGACAAGCACTCTACTTCTGGACTACGCTCCCAGCCCTGACATTTTTTAAAAAATAGAGTCAATGTAGTTTGGGGTGGTCTTGAATTCAATATGTAGCCCAGGTTGGCCTCGAACACAAGGCAATCCTCCTGCCTCACCCTCCCAAGTGCTGAGTTTACAGGCGTGCACCAACACACCCAGCTAAGTTCAAACTTCTTGACTGGAACACGTTCCAAAAGATGGAAACAACTTAAACTAAAACATCTATATGTATGGGGGTTGGTTAAATCAGCTACGACCTAACTTTATGTGGTAAAATAGTATACAGCAATGAAAAAGAAAGGGGCTCTGTGTGTGTATAATATTATCTTACAATCTCACTTTAACTTAAAAAAAAAAACAAGATACAAAGCATCATTGGTGTAATGCTGCCCTTTGAGTTAGGAGGAAGAGCTTATATATATTTACTTGTGCACAAATTATTTCCTGAAGCCCGCACAACAAAATGGGAGCTATGGTGACCTGAGAAGGTTGCTGCACAGCAGGGCAGGGTAGGAATAGGACAGACTTGGTATTTAGTGTACATCTTTTGGTGCCTTTTGAGTTTAATGCCACATGCATATATTATCTATTCCAAATATCATATTAAAATTATAAATACACAATATTTGTGTTTTATTGAAAATCAAACCCAGGGTCTTACCCACACTGAGTGTTCTGTGCTGAGATACACACCCAGTCTAAAATAATAAACTTTTAAAGGTAGCCATGGGCTACGGACAGAGCTCAGTGGTTAGAGCACTTGTCTAGCATGTGCAGGGACCCAGTTTAAATTCCCCAGCACCATAAAAAAAAATTAGCTGGGCATGGTGGCATACATCTATAACCTCACCACTCGGGAGGCTGAGGCAGGGGGATTGCTGTGAGTTTGAAGCCAGCCTGGGCTACATAGTTAGCTCAGGACCAGACTGGACTACAGACTCCACCTCTAAATAACTAAATAAAGAAATAGGGATGGGGGTGGCGGGTGTCGCAGTGGTTAAAACACTTGTCCAGGTCCTGAGTTGGCCGCACACGCCTGTAATCCCAGCACTTGGGAGGCAGGAGGATTGCTAAGAGTTTGAGGTCAGCCTGGGCTACATCGTGCATTCAGGACCAGCTTTGAGTTACAGAATGAAATCCTTTCTCAAGAGAGAGAGAAAAAGAGAAAGAAGGAGAGACAGAAAGAAAAAGAAAATGCACCATGAGGCGACCTTCACCCGTCCAGGATAGGAAGGGAGGCAAGAGTAGGGAATGTGACCAGGCACCAGAAGGGAGTGTCCTTGGCCTGAACTCAGGGGGGCGGGTCCTGCCATTCAGTGGGCACTTCCTGAACACCTACTATGCACTGTGGCGCTGGAGTCACGACCAAGAGCAACGGGCTTTTGCCTTGCAGCTGCTAGGGGACACAAGCAAATACAGAGACGATTCCAACCAGCAAGATGATGCAGCAACAGTGGCCAAAGCAGTGGGAGCTCAGGGCTCAGGTCTCAGTGGAAGGGCGCTTTCAGCTAAGACTTGCAAGAGGATGAGGAGCCAGCCGCCCTGAGAGTCCTCTGGGCAGCCTGAGAGGTCCTCAGGAACTGGGGACACTTAAGGAATGGGCCAAAGACAGCATGGCTGGAGTGTGGTGGGGGAGAGCGTGAATGGGTCCGACGTGGGCTGGTGGACAGGGGGTGGTCATCAAGGGTCTTGCCTGTAAAGGAGAGAAGTTTAGTTTTGTGTGTGTGTAGTACCAGGAACTGAACCCAGGTCTTCACACTGAGCTACATCTCCAGCCCTCTTTTTACTTTTTTATTAATAGGATTTCTCTAAATCACTAAGTTGCTCATGTTGGGGCTCGAACTTGAGACCCTTCTGCGTCAGCTTCCCAGAGGGCTGGGATCGCAGGCACGCATCACCCCAACCAACAGAGTTCAGATTTCATACCAGGTGACAGTGGGAAAGCTACGAGAGGGTCTTCAGTGGTGGATCCACCTGTTCTGATCAGCTCAGGCTGGTGGGGGAAGAATAAACATAGATTAACTAGTCTGAGGCTGCTGCCACAAGCCAGATGAAATCCAGCCTCAGCTTGGCAGGGAGGGAAGTCTGCAGAGGGAAGAAAATAGTCTTGAGATTTCTGGTGGAAACCGAGCCCACATGTTGGGCTTGTTGAGTAAGAGATAGGGAGGGATCGACCATAATCCCTACGCTGCTGTTGAGCAGGACAGCCACAGGAATCGTAGGGACACTTGTTCAGGTGAAAAAAAAAAGTGAGAGATAAAACAAGTTTGGAGTGAGAGAGTTCAGAGCTTCACTTGGGATCTGGTGAATTTGAGATGTTTTTTGGACAAACAGAGCCATCAAGCAGGAAGTTGGATAGAGGAGTCTGGAGCTCCAAGGAGAGGTCTGGGCTGGAAATATACATTTGTGAGTCACCAGTATATAGATGGTATTTAAAGCCATGAGACTGGATGAGATCACCTAGGGAGAGGGAATATAGATAGAAAAAAGAAGACCCAAGACTGAGCTGGCAAGAGGAGGAGCTTGAAAGTCAGTGAGGGTGGCTCCTGTGCTTGGATCAGGGACAGGGACACCCGCTGAGAGGCAGAATGCAAAAAGGAGAAATCATTATGGTTGGCAAATTAAGAGTTGTCAATGGAACTGACCAAAGTATCTTCAGTGGAGTGGGGAGGACACAGCCATGCCAGAGAAGGCTGAAGAACACATTGATAGTTGTCTGTCAACTATCTGGCTCGGGCAGTGCACACTTGCAATCCTAGTTCTTGTGAGAGGGAGGTGGAGTGTTATGATTTGGCTCTTGGGAGTCCACCAAAAGCCTCATGTGTTTGGACATTATAGAATAATTGGATGTTAAGAGGTGGGGCCTGGTTGGAGAGGCAGAACACTAGGGTTTGACGTGGAAGGGGCAGATCACTGGGACATGACCCAGAAGGATAGATGCTAGCTCCACCCTTCCATAGTGCTTGGTCATGAGCAGCTTCCTCTTGCTGGGCTTCTGCCACATACTGCTACCATTTCCAGCTACCCATGAATGAGCTGAAACCTTCTGAAACTGTGAGCTAAACTAATTCTTTTCTTCTTTAAGTTGTGGGTGTTGTGTATTGAGTCCCAGCAGCAACAACAAAAGAAACTAAGAAATTTGTACCAGAAGTGGGGTTGCTGCTGTGACCTTGCTTGACCATGTGGTTTGGAAGCCTTTGGAACTGGTTTGGAAAGGTGTGGAGATGCCAGCTAGAGAAGCCTTAGAATGCTGTGAGCCGAGGTCAGGGGCAGACTCTGATCAGATGTCAGAAGATCCGAATGCTGATAAATGTATGTATTGTCAAGGCCAAGCTCAAGAGGCTTCAGATATGAAAAAGGGCCTAAGCGGCAATTGGTCTAGTAACCATACAGGCTACGCTCTGCCAGAAAGTGCGCTGGCATTTTGCTCCAGTCCTAGGACTTTGCTTAAAACTGAGATCAAGAACAGTGGACTACTCAATCTGGTGGAGGAAATTTCAAAGCAGCCTGTGTCCATTGAAGGGATTATGTCAACTTGAGGGAATCAGGAACCACACCTCCATTAGGATTAGGATGGGGATCAAGAACTGGTCTGGATTAGAGTGTGAGTGATTTGTGGGCTGGCCAATGAGAGAAGAGCACCCACCCAGATGTGGGAGGGCCAACTAGAACTCCAAAGGTATAAAAGGGAGGAAGAGGGAAGATTGTCATAGCTTCTTCCTTTGGGAAAGCTCTCACCTTTGCAATTGTCTCTGGATACCAACTTGCTACACATGGCAGATCATCAGCACAGATTCACTCCAGTCTCAACTTGTGCCTCTCTGCCCATTGCTGCTCTTCAGACGCTGATCTTCAGGCTCTGGTCTTCACTGGAGATCTACAGCAGACTCTCACCTCACCGGCTGTCCTGCAGTCCCGGATGGGAGATCTACTTCATGGCTGAGCAGCCATCTTGGACCATCTCTATCCTTGGATTTGTAAGCCTTCCTAATAGACCTTCGGTGATAAAGTCTGTAAACTCTGTCTTTTGAAAGAACCCAAACTAATACACAGCCCAATGTTCAGACTATCATGTAGGTACTATTTGAAGTTTTTAAACAGGTCTAGGGTGCAAGAAAAAGTGGCACAGAATGAAGATGGAAAAGTTTGCAGTTTTGCCAGAAAAAAAAAATGTTACTCCAAAGCAGGGGCTCAGAGCATAAGGTTATTAAAGAGATGAGCTGTGAAAGGTCGCCAGTGCTTGGAAACAGGACTAGTAAAAAAAAAAAAAATGGCTTGGGCTTCTGGTCAAGATGGTGGCTGAGTAACAGCACTGCACAGTATCTCCTCAACTCACTTAAAAAGTCAAGAAGATAGATAAAGTGTGTTTGATGTAGCTAGGAAAGAGAGGTGCATCCCCAGAAACTGAAAGGCGGCCAGTGGGAGGCCAGAAACTCTGAAGGATCATCAAAACCAGAGGGAAAAAAAATCCCCACAGTCCAGGAAGCCACCACAGACCAGGAAGCCTCCGCAGCCAGCAGCAAACAGCAGGCAGCCGTGGATGGAGGAATGCTCGCGGGGACCTGAACATCTGACTGAACGTAGCTGGGAGAGGATGGAGCACACAACAACGGGAGAAGAGGCTGTGGGTGGGTCAGAAGCAGCCTACTCGGCGTGGCCCCGAGCTGCCGGCACCCACAGATCACAAATAAGGTCTGGAGGCCAGAATCTCCGCCTGAGGTAACCGTGGATCCGGACAAGAGGGAATCATTGGCTGAGGGCAGCGCCGGCCTCAGAAGCACCAACCCGCGGGTGTGTGTACTACAAACGCAGCAGGCGCTCCCCCTAGGAAAGGCCCCGGATCCCAGATCAGAAACAGCATGCAACAGCCGTCGCGGGCAGTGATGTCAGCAGGAGCCATTCTCTTTTCCTGAGCACCAGAGACTGTCAGAGGTAGCGGAACCATGGGGAAATGTGGTAACAAATCTTATACAAAAAGATCTGACTCCCCAGAGACGGGTGCAAGGGGTGCTGAAATTCCAGATCCCAAAGAGACGGTCAAGAAGGATGATACTTATGGGCCCAGATAGTCAGTGAATTAAAGCTGGAATTAGAGCAGGAATTAAACCAGGAAGCAAAGCAGGAAATAGAACAGACAGCACAAGAGCTACAAGAACACTTAGCTAAGCACAAAGCAAGCCTTGAAAAGAAATTAGAGGAGACCAAAGAGGAAATGGGGAAGCACAGTTAGAAATCTACAAAAAGACCTGAAACCCCAGGAGACGAAGTCAGGGTAAATAAAGATGAATATGGCAAAAATGATGGCAACTTCTGGGCCCAGAAATTCAGTGAATTAAAGCAGGAAATAAAACAGACAGCAGAAGAACTACACTAATACACAGATAAGCAAAAAGCGAGCCTTGAAAAGCAACTAGAGGAGACCAGAGAAGAAATATACCAGAAGATAATGAAGACAAAAGAAGAAATTAGAGAAGTACACAACAGAGATACAGAAAAACTGAATGCAGATATTCAGGAAACGAAAAACATGCAGGTAATAATAAGCAACCACTTTAAACAACTTCAGAATAGAATGTCAGACCTAGAAAATAAAGTGACTGAGCTGCAACATACAGGCCATGAAGAATACAAAGTAAAGAAAGCGAGTCATTACAACAACTGATAGATGATTCAAGGAGAAATAACCTCAGAATTATGGGAATCCAGGAGAAGACTGAGGACAAAACAAAAGGCTTAAAGGACATGTTTAATGAAATAATGGAAGAAAATTTCCCAAATCTAAGAAAAGAAATGAGCATGGAACTATTGTAGGCATATAGAACACCAAACAACTTTGATCAGAAGAGATCCTCATCATGACACATCATAATTAAAATTCTAGAAACCAATACAAAGAAAAAATACTAAAAACAGTAAGAGAAAAACAGAGGGTGACTTACAAAGATAAACCCATCAGGATACAACAGATTTTTCAATCCAAACTCTAAAAGCAAGGAAATCATGGAGCAATATCATCCAAGCACTAAAAATATATAAAGGCCAACCAAGACTGCTATATCCAGCAAAATTATCTTTTAATTTGAAGGGAGAACTTAAAACTTTCCACGACAGAGACAGCTTAAAGGAATTTGCAGCCACTGAGCCAGTACTGCAGAAAATTCTTAAAGGAAACTTGGACAGTAAAAGGGAGACCAGCGACACCAATGACCCCAGAGAAATAGTGACAACAGCTAGAGGAGAAGGAGCTGAGAAAAAAGTAGGTTAGTAATCAGTGAAATACGAGTAAATAAGGTAACTAAAGTTAGGAAATTCTGAAATAACTAGATTTGCCTTCATGTCTGTCGCTTTAAGTATGTCTATATGGTATAGATTTAAGTTCATTTAATGTATCAATGTGATACAGTTTTAACTTTGTTTTGTTGTAGCAATTCACTTATTAGGTCACTAATGAAAGTTTATCCTAAGGAAACTGATTGATGTAAAGATAACCTTGTGAATGTACAAATATGCACCTTCCAGTATTCAGCTAAGGCAATTGAATTTTATTTATTTATTTTTCTCTTCTCTCCCAAGTTAACTAGTTTTTTGAAATACATGCTTATAATTATTTTCTAGCGTGAGCTGGTGGGTAAGGCCAGGTTTAACAATAACAACAAAGTTGTAGGAAAATATGGAAAAAAAAAACTTTTGGTGAATATCCCAGTGATGGGATTGGTTGGACTCAGAGAGAAGATATCAAGATTTGACTACTGCGAACCCATTAGAGGAATAGGAAGCTGGGGTAGAGTGGTGACTTGAGTGAAATGACTTAGGTGCAGAAGATTAATATGTTAAACACTGTATGGTTTCTCGGACTTGGAAAACCCAGAACACAGACATTCTTTGGAACCATATGAAATGATAGCTGGAGCTTGGGGAAGGGACAGGGAGGGTAAATGATGGGAAGGGATTGTGAAGTCGATGTGATACACAGATGTACAAAACACTCAAATTCATTGTAAATACTATGTATTACATTTGTATATTGATAAAAATAGTGGGGGAAAAATGGCTTGGGGTGTTGTCTTAGTTACTTTTTTTGTTGCTGTGACTCAATACCTGACACGCACAAATTTAGGAAAGGAAAGGTTTATTTTAGCTTACAGTTTCGAAGGTCACAGTCCATTCAGGGATGGCCGGCAACAGTCGAAGTACATGGCAGAGAGGTGGACGCAGCTTCTTAGAACATCACAAACAGACAGATAAGTTGAGACTAATGGAGACTAGTCCAAGTCCCAGTCTTAGTCTCTCCTGCAACTGGGTATGGAAGGTGTGGCCACTACACACCCTTAGTCTTAACTCACACACCCCTAATCCCAACAACTGCAATCCACCCCTCCAGGTCAGACCCCAATCCACCAACATTACATGGCTCCATAGACAACCCATAACATTAAAATACATGAGACTTTTGGGGGACACCCCAGATCCTAATCACAACAGGTGTCTCAGGAATCAATGAGACCCTGCCCCTTACCAATCAAAGGGTGTATCTTTGTCACGCTATTGCTGCTGTTACAGAATACTCAACACCCATGATTTAAGAGAGGAAAGACTTACTTAGTTTCAGAAGGTTTTACGCAGCGCAGCCACGTGCAGCTGCGAGCAATGGTGAAGGCAGAGGCTGGAGAGCTGCTCAGGGCAGACAGAAGCCAAGTGAGGTGGGAGCAAGCCCAGATGTCTGGAGATGCAGGCAGGGCTAGAGTTTCCCCGGAAGAAGTAATAACATTCTTTCTTCTTCCTTCCTTTACTTAGTTCAAGCTGCCAGTTGGGCATCCCCACCCTCATTTCCTGTCTCACAAGTCAATAACACACACCTGAAAGCTCCACCCTAGGTGCCCACCAATCTCAACAAGTTGACAAAACCCTCCAGATTAAGCCCCAAACATTCACCTCTTCCAGCCAGGCCCCACCACCCAAGAGCACACTGTCCCATAGCTGTCCCATTACATACAAATACATGAGGCTTTTGGGGGATGCTCCAGATCCAAACCATAGCAGTATTTCTCTGTAGTCCAAGCTGGCCCCAAGCTCTCTATGGAGCCCAGGCTGGTCTTGACCTCATGACAATCCTCCTGCCTCAGCCTCCTGAGTGCTGGGATTATAGGTGTGTGTCACCACGCCAGTCTATGTGGTGCTGAGGAATTGGACTCAGGGCCTTGAGCTGAGCAAATGCTCCAAACACTGTGCTACTCTTCCAGTCCAGGACTAAAAGCATTTTGTATAAGGAGGTGGACATGAGCCTGTGACCACTGAAGAGATGATGTGAATTTGAGGCAACCAGGAACCACACCTGGATTAGGGTTTAGTAACCATGCCTAGATTAGGCAATTAGGAACCAGCCTGTAGTAGACAGTTAGGAGCCAGCTTGGATTAGAGTGTGAGTGATCTGTGGGTCAGTGAATAAGGGAAGAGCACCTACCCGGAAGTAGGGGGCCCAACTGGGAACTTGAACTGTACAAAAAGAAGGAAGAAGGAAGATTGTTACAGCTTCTTCCTCTGGGAAAGGTCTCGCCTTCCTTTGTAATCGTCTACAGATGCTGACTCGCGACACGCCGCAGATCTTCATCACAGATTTGCTCCAGTCTCGACTTGCGCCTGTCTGCCCGTTGCTGATCTTCAGTCACAGATCTTCTGTCTCTGATCTTCACCATTGTTCTTTGAACAACTGAAATCTGCAGCAGACTCTCACCGGCTGTCCTGCAGTCCCAGGCGGGTGTTCTACCTTGTGGCTGAGCACCCATTGGACCCTCCAGCTCTCACACATGCAGGCTGCCATCTTGGACTCTCTCTGTCTCAGACTTGTAAGCCTTCCAAATAGGCCCTTTCATTATAATCTCTGTAAATTCTGCCTTTTGTAAGAACCAAAACTAATACAAGTCTTTTGAGGCTCATGGGCAAAATGCCATGGTTTGGATCTGGACTGTCCCTCAAAAGCATCACATATATGGATGTTGTAGAATAGCTAAGAGAAGGGGCCTGGTGGAAAAGGGCAGTACCCTGGGGTTTGGCCCCGAAGGGGCAGCTCACTGGGACATGATCTGGAAGGGTAAATGGTAGCTGCACCCTTCCTTGCTCACTGGGCTTCCCGTCCACCATGCCACGAGCAGGTCCTCTCCCACTAGGGCTCTGTCACGTGCTCCCACCATTGCCACCTGCCCATGGATGGACTGAGACCATATGAAACTGTGAGCTGAAGCAGATATTTCATCCCTGAAGTTGTGGTTGTTGGGTCTGTGTCCCAGCAATGAAAAAGTAACTGAGACACAGAAAGACTCTAAGTTCAAGTCCAGCCTTGGCTGTTCACTTAGTAAGAGTACACAGCAGACACTGCTTCAAAAACAAAAACAAAGCCAGGTGTGGTGGTGCACACCTGTAAACTCAGCACATGGAGGCTGACACAGAAGGATTGCCATGAGTTCAAGGCCAGCCTGAGCTACATTGTAAGTACAGGATCAGCCTGGACTGTAGAGTGAGACCATCTCAAAAACAAACAACACACGAAAGGGAAAGGAGTGGAAGTGTCTACACTAGAATGATGTGCACTCACAGGTTCTCTTTCCTATAATCCCCGAAGGCAGAGACCACATCCTGGTGACTTCTCATAAGTGGCATCCAGCCCGGCACAGAGCGAGAATTGCACACCTTCATTTAACAGTCAGGTGAACAGGTGAATGGGTCATCCGCTGCTTGGGCTAGATTTGTCTGCTAGAGAGAGCAGCCGTATTTTTTGAGGCAATCATGGAGACCAAAATCTCAAATCCACAGGATGTGGACTCTGGGCTTCTTTGGGTAAACCTCACGGGCAGCCACATGCAGGCTTGCGGTGGGAGCAGGAGCTGTCCCTGCTGTCCTGTGCCCTGTGGTTTTGGGCAAGTCACTTGGTCAAGTACAGAATGAGAGCCGATGAGCCAGTCCCAAGGGAGGCCCCACCCATGTAAATTTCTCTCCTCTTTTCAACATTTTTCCCCCCTCTTGGCTTTTTCCTATTTAGGAAAAGGAAGCTGAGAGCAGCAGGAGATACCGCCCCGGGTTCCAGGGCTTGGGGTCCCCGAGGGCAGGAGAGACACAGAAGGATGAGGGGAAGGGAGAAGGCCATCTGGAGTAGAGGCCCTCACACACTGGCTTTGGGGCAAGTCATGGAACTGGGGTACCTCAGAGGCCACTGCAGAACTCTATGCGGTAAGGCTGTGGAGACCCTGAAGTGTCCTTGGCTGGGGTGGGCTGGAACATGTCTGTGACAGACAAGCCTGCTTGCCAATCAGAGGGGAGCTAATTCCTACCCGCTGAGACGGGGCCACTGGAGTGAAAGGGCTGTGAGAAGTGACAGGTGGAGCGGCGGCGGGGACTAGGCAGGGACATGGTGAGCGAAAGAGAACCGAGACTCAGTGAGGGGGGTCCGCCAAGGCCGGCGAAGGGCCAGGATGCATCCCTGGGGGTAGGCTGGGGGGGTCCTCCACCAACTGCCCCACTCCCTGCCAGTCCTTTGAGGTCCTACTGGAGGCCACCGGGCCAGAGGAGGTAAAACAGTCAGGCTGGGCTGCTGCTGCCATCTGGCGGGCAAAGCCCGCTCTTCCTCTTGGTCCTCGCTTTAGCGTCATTCTCAGTTAAGGACTCGGACAGGGCTTAGGGATGGACAGAAGACGCCTCTGTGCCGGAATCCGGGGACTCAGTGCCAGAGAAGTGCCCCCGCAGGCGCGCACGCAGCCTTGGGAACTTGCCTCGCCCACATACCTCCTGCCTCTGTGCCTTGATCTGTCTTGGGTACAACGGGGCAGGAGACCCTGCCTCGCGCGGCTTTGCATACATAAGCCCAGCTGCGCCAAGTGCTGGCACATTACTGAGGGCTCAGCAAACGCTACCTGTGGCTGGTCCGAGGGGTGACTTGGGGGCGCATGGCCCTGTTTCCTCACCCCGTCCCCAAGTGCACCTGCCATGTGAATGGAGCTTTTTATAGTGCCAGTTTTATTTTAAAATAAGATCGCCCCACCTCTCTTCTATTTATAAATTCTTAAGCCACCATTGTTTGCTTATTTGTGTATCTGCGGTGCTAGAGGTCGAACCCAGGGCCTTGCGAATGCTCAGCAAGAGCTGCCCCTGCGCCCCACTTTGTAACTGACTCGTGTGTGTGTGTGTGTGTGTGTGTGTGTGTGTGTGTGTGTGTGTGGCACTGGGGACCGATCGCAAGGCCTTCCCTGTCTTTTTCTCAGTTCCTATTTAGAGACAAGGTCTCTAAGTTGCCCAGGCTGGGCTCAAACCTGTGACTGTCCTGCCTCGGCCTCCTAGAGTGATGGGATCACAGACACGCACCACGAGTCGCAGAGTGTCACTATTATCATGGCGCCATCCCAAAGGCCACAGGCGCCGCGGGCGCAGCCTCTCTATGCCAGCTTCTGGCACTGTCTCCTCTCACCCGGGAGCGCACCAGTAGAACGGCTCCAAGCTGTGACATCACAGAGCCCATCCTGTCGTAGCAGCAGAAGTGTCATGAGGCTGTGGCAGTGGGTGCCTGTGTGGGTATGGCTGGCTGGGCTAGACACTGTAGAGACAGGTAGGAAACCGGCTCAGGAGTGGAGGAAGGAAGCCACACCAGAGCATGGGGGGGGGGGGGTGGTCCCGGCCCAGGGGTGGGTCTGGCGGGGCCTGTCTGTCCCCCTCTATCCTCCTGTCCCCACTTCCCCATCCCAGCAGCCTGGGCTGCTCGTGTGAACCTAGAAAACCCTGGAAGCAGCGTCCTTCGCCACCCTCGGCCTCTCGGCACGGGGGCAGGGTTCTGCTTGGTCGTTGTCACAGAATTCGCTGTGGACCCTAGCACCCAGGCCTGAGGATGCCCAGGCCTCGGCCCCAGGCGCAGCATCTCCACACTTCGTAGACAGACCTGACTTCTTTGATTACCCAGACTCGGACGAAACCAGCCTTCTGGCTGTGGCCCAGTTTATTGGTGAGAGGCCTGTGCGGTTTGTCCACTCAGGTAGGAGCAGGCTGAGGAAGAAGCCGCCTTCCCCCCAGGGCCTGGAAGGAAGCTGCCTGTGACCCTTCTTGTCCGGCAGATGCTGGCCCTGGGCTCGTCCAGCACATCCTGGTGGGCATCCTGGTGGTGGCCTTCTTCTTCCTACTCTTCCAGTTCTGCACCCACATGTGAGGCCTGCCCCATGCTCTGGCCTGACCGCTCCACCTTCCTGAGGACCCGAATCCTAAGGAAGTGGATATGACTGACCTCTTGGTCTCCACACCCTGTAGGAGCTTCCAGAAAGGAGCCTGACGAGCCAGACAAAGCCTAAGGACGCAGCTGAGGGCCCAACCCACCCTCCTCTCTTGCTGAAATAAAGGTCCTTGCCTCTGTTCTTCCCGACTGCTCAGTGGCCAGCTGCAGGAGGCCGCGGCCTCTCTTGGGGCCATCCTGCCACCCTTCACCACCCCCTGCCCCTTCATGGCTGCAAAGAACTGGACCAGGAGAGCCTGGGTGGCGTTCACAATCGTCTTTATTAGCGGTCTGTAAAGCACCTCCCAGGGTCCTCGACCCCAGAGTGGAGGAAGCCTTGAGAGGTCTGTAGCACCAGGGACATGCCAGGGCCCGAGGCGGCGTGTACAGCCTCACTGGAAGGGGCGGGGCCCCGCCTGCCCCCGGGGTGCTCAGCACTGGGAGGCGGGGTCGAGGGGGTAGCAGCCACCTCCCTCCCCGCCCCAACAAATGAGTTTGGATATGGGCAAATAAATAAGATTTCTCAGCCGGCCTCCCCGAGTGGAGCTATGGGGCCGCCAGCCCCTGGTGAGGCCCATGGGGTGAGTTAGGGTATCCTCTCCCTCCCGGGTGGCTGAGAGCAGAGAAGGCTTGCAGCAGAGGGGCTGGGACGTCCTTGGCAGCAGGGCCACCCTGTTCCATTGACTCTTGGTCCCTCGAGTCCCTGCTGTCTCCCACAGGTCCTCCTGCCTCGGCGGGGGGGAAGCAAGCTCTCCCGTCCTCTCTCCTCACTGGTCTGGCACAGGGCCGTGCGGGAAGGGGCCACCGGCCCTGGCTGGGGCACGCTGGGAGAAGAGGCCCTTCCTCCCCGCCTTCTGGCTACCTGGCCCTGACCTCAGCCCTTGAGGGGGGATGACTCCCTTCTGAGTCCATCTGCCAGTGGAGCTGTCAAGCAAGGGGCCTCTGGCTCCCCACCCCCACCCTTGGGCCCCAGAGCTCTGTCCCCATGGGGGTGCGGGTGGGGTGGGTCCCTAGCCCACCCTCAGTCCTGGCTCTGAAAGGGAGAGGGTGGCCGGGACCCTCGGGGCCGGAAGAGGCGGCAGGCCCCGCGGCAGATGAGGAAGAACCAGTAGAGCTGGGGGGCCAGGAGCAGCGCAGCGCCCAGGTTGACGTGGGCTGGGATGGCCAGGGGCACGGCGAGCAGGGGCAGGCCGGCGTGCCGCCCGTAGGCCCAGTACAGGTAGGGGAAGAGCAGCACCCGGCAGCACAGGAAGCTGAGCAGCATCAGGGCCCCGTTCACCTTGTGCAGCAGCGTGTGCTGCTGCTTGTACTGTGGGCACAGCCACGTGTCAGGCCCCTGCGCCCACCCGCCTGCAGGGAACAGGCCCCCGAAGTCCCACGCTGCTGCCTCCCACTCCCCCAGCCTTGGGCATCTCCAATACCTGGCTTTTAAATGCCCTTGAGAGTGGGTGCCCTGCCCGTGCCCCCTCCCCGGGCTCTCACGCCCTCGGGTAGCTGCTCACCTGGATGAGGATCTTGCCAAGGCACACGAAGGGGGTGCTGACCTCGGCCATCAGCATGCAGCCTAGAAAGAAATCGCCTTTGCCCTGTCGCCACACCTGCAGGGAGGGAGGAAGGTGAGGGCGGCCCTGCCTTTCCTCTGCCCGTCTGTCTGTCGCTCTCAGAGATGCTTCACCCTTAGCCTGGACATATGTCTGCCCGGAGGCAAAGCTGACCGCCGTCCCCTCTGTCTCGCACCTCGGCTGGGCACAGCCCGTCCAGCGCACACCAGCTGCAGACCCCTGGGCAGCCTGTGACTGTGGCTGGGCCGGTCTACCCTCATACCACTGCCAGGGCCCCGCTCCCAGTGTGCTGGCACTGCACCCCCACCCCACCCCGGCCCCCTGGCTCGGGGAGGACTCACCACCGAGAGCGGGAAGCACACGAGCACCATGACAGCATGATGGAGCACCATGAGGAACTCCTTGTGCAGGTAGCCACGCACCATAGCCCAGGTGCTCCCTGGGGCTCTGGGACCCCCGTCCTCCCCTCCGTGCCCTTTGACCTGGTGCTTGTGCCAGTGGCACAGGAACATGGCGTAGATGTCGTAGATGAAGTAGGGCACTGCAAACTGCGTGTAGGCAGAGGACAGCCAGTGTCTGTTGGCAGAGAGAGAAGAGTGACCCGAGAATGGACGGGAGGGAGGGCTGGTCCCTCGGGGTGAGCAGCTCCCACACCCAGCAGCGCTGCCCTCTGCGTGAGCCAGGTCTCAGGGTGTTCACAGAGGCCCCAAGACTAGACATGGTGTGCCCTTGAGTTACAGACGACAGAGCTGATGGGTGCAGGGCGAGGAGCTTTCCGAGGTCACAGAGCCACGCGGTGAGTTAATGGCAGGGCTCGGATCCAGAGCAGACAGACCTCGGATCTCCCCATTCCTCTGCCCCACCCCACAGCGTAGTGCGAGAAGAAGGAAAGGAACAGTCAGCCTGCGGCCCAGGCCCAGAGTCTCAGCACCCGGGGAGCCCAGGGCAAGAGGACTGCAAACTCTAGCCCAACCTGCACAGCTTGACAGTCCGTCTAAAACGAAACAAACAAACTAGGAAACATCTCCAGATCGAAGCACAGTGATGGAGCGAGGGTCAAACTCAGCACAGCTCTGCGACACAGGGGCTGGGACCGACAGCAGCAGAGGCGGAGAGAGAGGGGGAGAGGTCATGTTGCCAGGCACCAATGCAGGCACGTTGCTGTTACCTTTTTTTTGGGGGGGGGGGCAGTAGAAAGGGATCCCAGGACCTTTGCACTGACCTACTTCCTTCACCCTTTCTCTCTTTTTCTTTCTTTTTTGAGGCAGGGGTCTTTTTTCTGAGACAGGGTCTCACGAAGTTGCCCAAGCTGGAAAAAAACTTGTTAACTCTCCTGTTTACCTTTCCAGAGTGCTGGGATGTCAGGTGTGTGCCACCCCACCTGGCTCAGGTTGCTAATATCTAAATACTTGCGTTTCACAAACTTACTCCTCATAAAAACTCTGCAGGGAGTAGGTATGTTTGTTATCCCCACGCACAGATGAGGAAACTGAGTAAGGGCGAGGCTATGCAACCTGGCCATGGCACAACCCCGGGGAGTCTGGCTTCACAGCCTCGCTCTCGCCCACTGTCCCTGGAGGTGACCTGTCTTTTTTTCTCAGGTACAGCTACGCATTACAGAAAAAAGCACTGAGCCGAGGGTGCCAAGCCGAGAGAAGGCTCCTGGCGCTCCCAGAGTGAATAAGCAACCTCTCACGTTTCTTCTTGAGTCAGCACGCGGCCAGCTTGAGGCCAGCTGCAGGGACTCTAAAGAGGAGCTGAGGTGAGGCCACAGGTGGGGTGCTGTGGAGGGGACACGGGGAGAAAGGTGGGCAGGCTTCCTGCAGGCTGGCCTGGGCAGGGACTCTGGGGACAGAGACCTCAAGACTCTCAGTGGCTCTGGGCGTGGGGCGGGAGGCTGGGAGAAGGAAGGGGGACCAGGCAGCTGGTTCGAAATGAAGGGCAGGAATGGAGAGAGAGAAGGGAAAGGCCTCCATCGGCCCTGGAGAAGTTTCGCCAGGGAATGGCCCAGAGATCGAGCCCAGCAGACACGATGGTGCAAGGGGTGGTGGATCCCGGGCCGTGGAGAAGGCGCAGGGGAGCCCCAGTCCCAGGCTGCCACGGGAAGTGCTCACAGCAATTAGGTGCTCAGAAGTAGGAACAGCTGCTGCCCTTGGATTAACTCTGATCCTCCCCACCTACCTGGGGATTAAAGGGGAGGAGGGGCCAGAACAGACCTGGACCGGGCAGGAAAGGCAAGGGCCAAGAGTGACCTCCAAGTGAGGAGATGAGAGGAAGCCGAGCAGCCGGGCTTGTGGTGAGCAGGGGCGGGGAGAAGGCAGGAGGGAGCCCGTCATCCCCACAGGATCTGGAGAGAGGAGCTCCACCGAGGGTGAGCTAAGGCTGCTCCAGGCGCTCGCCACACTCAGTCAGTTCCTCCTTCCTGGCAGGGTGCTATCTCACTCTACAGTGGAGACTACTCATTTATGGGAAAAGAGGAAGAAGAGAGACGACAGGAGGCGCCTCTAGATCAGGGCGACCCAGACAACGTGCCCTGGGGTCCCCCAGGGACGCCAGAGAAGGGGAGCAGAGCCAGAGGCTAAGAGCGAGGGGGCACCCTCAGAGGCGACTTGGTGCGGCTCGAGGTCTCGGCGAGCGGGAGGTCAGCACCACGGACAGCGCCCATCGGCCTCTCAGCCGCCGCCTCCTGCCCCACCTCTCAGGCCTGGGCCCTTTTGGCAGGCACCAGGCACTGCAGCAGCTGCCAGTGCCAAATTTTGGCCTCTTCACCCTCCCTCCCGCCCCTGCTGCCTGACCCTCGGTGGCCTTGTTGGTGTCATCACTCTGCTCTCTGCTCCCCAGAGACACAGGCTAGGGCTGGACACCTGGTGGGGAGGAGTTGAGGATTGATCTCCGCGGGCGGAGGAAGGGACACCCCAGTTGGGCCCCGGGGTCTCAGGGATGTCAGAGGAAGGGAAGGCCAAGGAGGAAGTGCCCTTCACTATCATAGAAGAGGCTAGGAAGCCGACCAGGAACCGCTTTGAGGATTCTCTGTGGTTCCCACTCTGCTCCCCTTGGTTCTGACCTTTAAGGACAGGACAGGATAAATTTATCCCAAGGTGTTGAGTTGCAGTGAACTTGCACAGGCTCAAGCAAAGGGCCTGGGGACCACTGACTGCTCCCTAGTCGGTCTGGAGAGCAGCAGGGTCACACACAATACAGAGTGCTGGAGCTTTGGCCAAGGTGGCGGCCGGCACTTACTGGTCATCAATGATGTGCTTGCAGGAGGTGGAGACGATGTAGCCAGCTGTGGAGGCCATAATGGCCTGGACGGAGGACACCAGCCTAGGAATGACAGGAGGGGAGATGCGCCTTTATTTCTCCTCTTCGCTAGCCCAGCCAGTCAGGCCTCAGGGGCAGCCCTGGCCCACCTGTGCCCAGGCTAGGCTTGGCCAGGACTCACCCACCACCCTGCCTCCAGGATGCGCTTGGCCACTACACCTTGGGTCACCCCTCCTCTTCTTTCCTCCCCCCTTCCCTCCAGTTGTGGACAGAGTGGCCTTCCTCTCATGAGGACACTAGAGAGGTCATCCTGAGGTGACACCACTGGGAACCCAAGGCTGAGAGCAAGCCCCTTCCCTGGGGAGGGGTGGAGGAAGAGATCCCCAGGAGGGCACGGAGCCCTGCGCTGCTCCCGCCCCTGGCCTGTCCCGCCACCACACTGCTGGGACCTGGGCCCAGGTCCCACAGCAGCCTCGTCTCGCCCTGGCTCCCCTCCCCACCCCAACGCTGGCCCTTACTCCGGGGCTGTGAGAACCCCCCCTCCACTCCTCACTGCCCTGGCTCCCGGGCCCTCGCCCCCGCACCACATGCCCCTCTGCCCCGTGCCTGCTGTAGTCACATGCTGGCCTGTGTTGGGTGGGAGGTGACTGACGGGGTAGGACCTACGAGCAGACTGAATGCTAGTAGACCAGATGGCTGGGTTGGGCTGGGGTCTCCCGGGAAGGTGAGGCCCAGAGGGACACAGCTGGGAGGTAGTCCCCCAACGACTGCGGAGCCCCCTGCCCCGAGCAAGGGTCCTGGGAAGTGCTGGGTCCCTCCCTCCCCAGGGCGCCGGGGGACCAGAGAGGCGCTGCGCCCGGGAGGAATGCGTTTACCTGGCTGAGACAATGACCGCGTCGGCCTCCTCCCAGCGCAGCTGGGGCAGCCGCTGGAGCGTGTTCTTGGAGAGGAGGAAGAGTCCGGGGAACACCACCCCCCCAGCCACCATGGGGGTCAGCATGGTGGCTCAGGACCCGGGCAGGGAGACAAGCGGGCCACGGAGGGACGGGGAGGCCAGGCTGAAAGGAGTTGGAGGTGGAGAAGGGACGCCGAGCCAAGGCGAGGAGAGAGAGGGAGGACGGGGCACAAAGGGGACAGGGCGGGGACGGGATGGGACCGGGAGCGCGAGCGGGCGGGGAAGGGCGAAGGGACTGGGACGGGTCCGGGGACTCCGAGGGGAGAGCTGGCCGGGCAGAGCCGCGGCGGGAGGAGCGGGGAGCGGAGGGGCCGGCGAGCCGGCGGGAGAGGTGACAGGGAGAGGACTTGGAGAGGACCGCGAGGGCCGGGGCGGGCGGGGATGCGGCGGGGGAGGGGCGGCGGGCCGCGGCGGGGGGGCTCCGCGGGGGCGGCGGCCGGGGGCGGCCCCGAGGCGGCCGGAGGGGGCCGGGGAGCCGGCGGTCAGCGGTCAGCGGTCAGCGCGGCTCTCCCGCCGCCACCGCCCCCTCCCGCCGCCGCCCGGCGTGGACGCGGCACATGGCGCTCCGGAGTTGGTGCCCAGCCCCCTGCCCCCTCGGCGGGGAGGGGGAGGGGGAGGGGGCGCCGCCAGCGTGGGGAGGGCGGAGAGGGTGGGGGCGACGGCACCGACCAGACACGGAGAAACCGGACCTGCGGCAGCGGCTCCCTTGCAGCTCTGAGCCGCGGCGGCGGCTGCGACAGAGATGGGGGAGCGGAGAACGAGGGAGGGGGAGGCCCTTAAAGGGACAGCAGCTGCGGCACTGGGGGCCGCCGGGGACAAGGGCCAGGCGCGGGGTGGCCCCTCTCCTGCGAAAAGAGGTGGCCCGGGACTCCCTGGCCAGCTGGAAGGGGGTCTGGGCCATTTCCCATCGGCACTGTGCCAGTGCCTGGCATGTGCTTCTCCGCCGCGGCCACCTGAGTGGCCTGCTGGGGGTCTCGGCTGGGGCCCCCCTCCAGGGGTGGGGGGTGCTTCGCTTTCCCTGAAGGAAGCACTGAGGCACCGGCCTCCTCAGCCCAGCATCTCTGGGCCCCCAGATGCCCTTCAGCCCGCGCGGAGCTGTGCAGGACCACCTTGCCCCGCAGGATTGCCCCAGGCCCTCTGACTGTCCTCACGGTGGGAGGCGGCTGTGCTCTGCCCCTTTCTTACAGGTCGGGAAATGGTCCTGAGGCAATGAGGGATGCCCTCCTGGGTCACATAGGGCAGGGGTGTCTCATAACAGGCAACAGGGTTGCAATAAAGGGTTTGAAAAGAGCGGAAACACCACCTCACAGAAGCCCCCCTTGTCCCGGGAGGCCCAGCCCTGCATGCCCAGCTCCTCCTGGCTTTCCCAAGCACCCACTGTTCATTTTTCTCCACTGTATTGTGCTCCTGGATCCACTCCTGTGCCACGTCACAGAAAGACTACTTTCCCGGTGGAAGAGAACCTGGGGACTGCCTGTTCAAGGCCCACATTCAACCACAAGAAGGGTAAGATCAGCTCAGCGACTTGGGCCCCGGTCATGCTGCCCACCAATGACTTAGCCCCAGGGTGAGCTGGCCACCTCCTGTCTCTCCTTCCCTCCCCTCCCTCCTCCTCTCCTCTCCTCTCCCCTACCCTCTCGTTATTTTTTTTAAAGCGCATATCAGTAAGTTGCCCATGGTGGTCTTGAACTTGTGATACTCCTGCTTCAGCCTCCTGGAATTATAAACATATACTATATGTGGCTTTACTTCTCACTTTTTCCACAGCCTCCCTGGAATCTTGCCTTTCTGTCCTAAATCCAACTGTCCTGTGGACTTCTTTATGACACGGGACCTGCCAGCCGTGCACTCCGAGCTCCAGCTTGACATAACATACGCCTCAATGACCAGTTCTACCATGGAAAACCTGAAGCGCCCTCCCTCTCTTCCCGCAGAGGCCACGGGCTGGGATTTGCAGTTGTGTCCTGCCCTCTAGTGGCCTGTGGTAGGAAAGACCTGGAGAAACCTCACTCTAGGAGGACGTTAGAGACGATTTCAGAGAAAACTGTAGACCTGGCTTCCCGACTTCAAGGATTCACTTATGGAAAAGACAGCTTCAGGGATTTTACCATTTTCCAGAGAATTGATTTATGTTAACTTTTGTGGGTGTACTTCACTAGGGATTGAGATTTACATTGAGCTACATCTCTAGCCTATTTTTTATTTTTTAATGTTGAGACAGGATCTCAAGTTGCGCAGGCTAAATGAGCTTAAACACATGACCCTCCTGCCTCAGCCTTCCAGAGTGCTGGGGATACAGTTCACTAGTCCCCATTTTATGTTGATTTGTATGCATGTGCATGTGCGTGTTGCTAGGGCCTGAGCCCAGAGGCTCACACATGCCAGGCAACCCATCTCTCACTGAGCTAACCCCCAGGCCCTGCTGATTCTCATTGGACTGTCCCAGGTTGCAGTATTTTTGTTTTACTGAAAAAGAAACTTAGGTTTAGAAGTTTGAAAAAAATCCAGGGGCTGGAGGAATGGCTCAGCGGTTAAAGCGCTTGAGCAAGCACTAAGCCAGCTAAGTACCCAAGTTCGATTCCCCAGCACCACATAACCTGGGTGTGGTGGCACACGCCTGTAATCCCAGCACTCAGGAGGCTCAGACAGGAGGATTGCCGTGAGTTCAAGGCCAGCCTGGGCTCTGAATTCAGGACCAGCCTGGACCACAGAGCAAGACCCTATCTCAAAAAAAAGAAAAAAGAAAAGAAATCCAGGCTTTGCTGCACACGTCTGTAACCTCAGTGAGGCAGAGGCAGGATGATCCCAACTTCAAGGTCAGCCTGTGCAACTTAGCCAGACTGCCTCAAATAAAAAATAATAAAGGGCTTAGTGTGAAGGTCTTGGGTTCAATTCTCAACCATGTTAGAAGAAACAGTGGAGATCTTGCTAAGATGCTATAACATAGGCATGAAAGTGGGTGATGCTGAATTTTAAGCCAGTATTTGCTGACCTTCAAAGATGAACAAATAGCAAAAGCTCCTGGGTTGGGAGGATGATGGGTGACATCGTGTCGCCAAACTACTTGAGGACCAGAGACCTGGTCCAGGAGCTACAGTCTCACGTTGGAGGATGTAATTAAGACAGATAGATGAGGTAGTCTTTTCCTTTTTCTTTTTGATTTGTTTTATGTGCCAGGAATTCACTTAGACACTCTAATAAGCTCTCCCTTCGGTGTGTGCCCTCTTCCACCTAGGGTTTGACATAGCTTGCGTTTACATTAAGTTCTGCCAAAGAGATCATACATTTGCAGCCTCAGAGTCCATACCAGCCCACAAACATGTTTTCTTTGGCCAGTGTGATGTTGGCAGAAGACTAATTTTTTTCTCTTGGTACTGGAGATCCAACTCAGGCCTTCATGCTAAGGTACATCCCTAGTCCACTTTTTATTTCAAGACAGGGTCTCACCTTAGTTGCTGAGTTGTCCAGGCTGGGCTCAAATTTGTGATCCTCTTGCCTCAGCCCCCCAAAATACTGAGCATTCAGACCTGTGCCACCAGGCCTGGCTCTCTACCACAACTATCACTACTACTACTTCTTCTTCCTCTTCTTCTATGTGGTACTAAAGATAAACACAGGACCTTCGCACTGAGCTACATCCCCAGCCCCCACACTTTTTTTTTTAATTTTGAGATAGAATCTCACTAAGTTGTCCAGGTTATGTTCAAACTTGTGATCCTCCTGTCTCTACCTCCTAGAGTAATGAGATTACAGATTTGCACCACTGGGCCCAGTGATTTCTTTTCTTTCTTTCTTTCTTTCTTTCTTTCTTTCTTTCTTTCTTTATTCTGCCTTTGAACTCATTGTTGTAGTCCAAGCTGGCCTTAACTTGAAAGCCTCAGCCTCCTGAGTTGCTAAAATTATAGGCACTCACCATCACACCTGGCTAGTACAGTGTTCTCTTAAATTCTAAGATACTATCAATGCTAAAAAAAAAAATGCTCAGTTTCCTTTAAGAAAGAACCAGAAGTGGGCCTGCACATGTAGTTCAGTGGTACGGCAGCTGCCTAGCATACGGGACTCGACCACTCGACCTCCAGTACGACAGAAACTAAACAACAAAAGAGTCAGAACCGAGGGGATTGGAGTCACAGCCTAACGCCATAATATCTCCTTTTTAAAAGTAGTACTGACAATCCATCCCACGGCCTTCACACTGAGCTACATCCCCAGCCCTTTTTTAATTTTTATTTTGAGACAAGGTCTCAAAATAAGTTGGGTAGGTTGGGCTTAAACATGCAATCCTCCTGCCTCAGCCTCCTAAAATGCTGACTACAGGCACGTGCCCATCTTAACTCTATACTATCTTGTTGGAGTGGAGTATCTGCTGCCCCATGACTTCTCCAGCTCGAGACACCTCCACATGGCCTACATCCCTGGTACTATTTGTGGGAACCTGGGATCTTCCTTTACCTCATAACATCTCCAGGAAGAAAGGAAGCAAGTGTTGCTACTAACTCCGATTTGGAAGGAAGGAGCCAAAACTCAGAGAGTCAATCAAGGTTCCACAGCTGGGGTTTTTGTTGTTGTTGTTTGTTCATTTGTTTTGTTTTTCTATTGTGGTACTGGGGATCAAACTTGGGGTGCTCTACCCCAGAGCTGCACCTCCAGCCCTTTTTTTTTTTTTAATTTGAGACGGACTTACTAAATTTCTCAGGCAGGACCTGTGATTATAGAACACCCTGCTTGGTGTCTTTTGACTCTTAACCCCAGCTTCACGGCACACCGCATTCTCAATCTGCTTCCACCACTAATTCTTCCTAAAATTAAGAATGAGTAATTAGGGGCACAGCGGTTAAAGAACTTGCCTAGCAAGTACAAGGCCCTGGGTTCGATTCCCCAGCCCACATAAAGCTGGGCGTGGTTCTGCACACCTGCAATCCCAGCACTCGGGAGGCTGAGGCAGGAGGGTTGCTAAGTCCAAGGCCAGCTTGGACTTTATTGTGAGTTTAGGACCAGCCTGGGCTACAGAGCGAGACCCTGTCTCAAAAAACAAAACTAAACGAATGAATGAATGGTTACAGCATAAATAGCTAAGATGGTAGGTGGTCTCAGCCCTATCCACCGGCCCTGACCCCGGAAAGGCGCCTCCCCCCGGCCTCTTACTTGGACGCCACCAACACAGCCTCAGGCCTCTCCATGCGCAGGCTGGCACGGCTCTGCAGACACCCGCGGAGGCCCGCAAAGCACACTGGAAAGAAGACGCACCCGAGCGCAAAGAGCAGGGCCATGCCTGTCTGAAGTAGAAAAAGACCGCCGTGAGAACACCTCAGCCCAGAATCCTCAGATCCCTGCAGCCCCTGCACCCAGCTGACACCAGATGAGGGCCCCTTGTAGACATGCAGGGGGAGCCACAGGCAGGCCTCTTCTTTAGCATCTTGGGATCCTTCCAGCACTATTTACATAGTTATTTTGTGTGTGTGTGTGTGTGTGTGTGTGTGTGTGGTGCTGGAGATTGAGCCCAACGTCTTCACATTGAGCTACTTTCTCAGCTTTTTTCTTTTTTTCTCTGTAGCCCAGGCTGGCCTTGAACTCACTACAATGCCTGCCTCAGCCTCCCAAGTACTAGGATTACAGGCTTGTGTCACCACAACCAGTTTATGTGTTGCTGGGGAATCAAACTCAAGGCCTGGTAGACAAGCACTCTAATGTTGAGCTTGCTATTCCTCTAGCCCTTGAAAATTTTAAAATAACATTTTTGTGCTGGGGGTATAGCTCCGTAGTTAAAGCACTTGCCTAGCAAGCTCAAGGTCCTGGGTTCGATTCCCCAGCACCACATAAACTGGGCACGGTGGTGCATGCCTGTACTCTCAGCACTCTG
Source organism: Ctenodactylus gundi (assembly GCA_004027205.1). Lineage (NCBI taxonomy): Eukaryota > Metazoa > Chordata > Mammalia > Rodentia > Ctenodactylidae > Ctenodactylus > Ctenodactylus gundi. Next base: position 125,197 of record PVKB01001889.1, on the reverse strand, counting down.
AAGGCTGAGGCAGGAGCACTGTGTTGAGTCCAAGGCCAACCTGGGCTCCATAGTGAGTTCAGGACCAGCTTGGGCCACAGAGTGAGACCCTGTCTCAATAAAAAAGAGAGAAAGGAAAAAAAAAAAAAAAGGCAGTATGGGCAGATCTGGTGGCACAGGCCCAAAATCCCAGCATTCTGGGAGGCTGAAGCAGAAAGATCACAAGTTTAAATGTAGCCTGGCCTCAATCTCCAGTACAAAAAAAAAAAAGTGTAAGATAATAGTTAAAGACGCCATTTCCACCATGAGACCATCTGGGTTTGATATTCAGATTCTACATATAATCAAAGGCACATAGAGCTGGACACAGTGTCCCACACCTGCATTTCTCCCAAAGGAAAGGAAGGAAGGCAGGCAGGCAGGCCAGTGATAGAGCATTTGGCTTTGGGTCAATCCCTAGTGCACAAACCACACACATACACTCACACTAGCCATGTATGTACTGGATGTAGTACGTGCCCCCAGTTGAGGCTGAACAGGAGGAGCACAAGTTTGAGCCCAGCCTGGTCAACTTAGTGAGACCCTTCCCCGAAATAAGAAATAAAAACCACTGGGGATGCAGCTCAGTATGAAAGCCCAGGGTTGAATCCCCAGTATGCTTAAAAAAAAAAAGGCCCGTCCCAGCGGTGCAGTGCACACATCACTCCAGCCTTTACATGCATTCTTATGCCACCTGCACACGGAGAGGCTAAGGGGGAGGATGGTGAATTCTGGTGACGGAGCAATACCTTTTCTCAGAGTCAAAAATAAAAAGTTGGGCCTGGTGGTGCAGGCTTGTAATCCCAGCACAGTGGGAGGCTGAGGTAAGAAGATCACAAGTTGGAGCCCAGGCTGGGCCACTTAGTAAAGCCCTGCTTCAAAAATCAAAAATAAAAATGGGCTGGAGATAGAGTTCTGTGTGAACAAAGACAAAATAAAAATGGAAAACACATCAAATCAAGAGAATATTGGTAATTCTTGCTACTCAGAAGGCTGAGACAGGAGGATCACAGTTTGAAGTACCTCAAACCGTTTATGTGTATGCCTTTTTTTGAGACAGGATCTCACATTGTAGTCCAGGCTGATCCTGAACTTACTATGGAGCCCAGGCTGGCCTCGAACTCACAGCAATCCTCCTTTCTCAGCCTCCTGAGTGCTGAGATTACAGGCGTGTGCCACCACGCCCAGTTTATGCGGTGCTGGGGAATCGAACCAAGGATCTTGTGCTTGCTAGGCAAGTGTTCTAACCACTGAGCTATTCCTCCAGCCTTTACATACATTCTTCTGTTAGATCTTTCTTACAACCTTAGACACAATTTCCCCATTTTTCTGCTGAAAAAATTGAGGCTCAGAGAAGTGGAAGACTTGTACCACCAACACTATATGATTGAGGCTTCCTAAATTGGGAGAAGAGGGCCGAGTGGAGGGGAGGGGACAGGGGAGGGAGGAGGAGGAGGGGCAGTGGCCCTCAAGCACCATGGAGGCTTCTTCCCCAGGGACCTGTAGCTTACCCTGGAATGCAGGAGGAGGGAGGGAAGGCGTCTTTAAGTTGGCTGGGGAAAGTCAGGCCCAAGTGTCACAAGAGTCTGGACTCGTGCCTACATTTCTTTCTTTCATCATTCATTTCTTCTGCCTCCAGCCAAATGGTCCAGTGTGGCACAGGCTTGTCTGAGAAACCAAGGGTGAGAGGTGAAGAGGGTGGTTTGTGGCAGGAATGGGGAGCATCCGGCCTCCAGGCCAAACTGGCACAGCCAAGGTTTCACCAGAGAGAAGCCGCTTCAGCCATCACATTAGGGGTAAGTTAACTAAATGTTTTACAAAAGACAGCGGGCTAATTTTTAAGTTGATAATTTTGTAAGGCCCGCATATGACATCATAAATATCCGAATGGCCCTTGGCAGAAAAATGGCACCCCTGGTTTAGTGTAATGGCTTTCCTGTCTTTCTGGTGGCCCACAGTGACACGTTTTATTTATTTATTTTTTTTTTTGAGGCAGGGTCTCACTCCATAGTCCAGCCTGGTCCTGAACTCACTATTGAGCCCAGGCTGGCCTTGAACTTAAGGCAATCCTCCTGCCTCAGCCTCTGTGGTGCTGGGGAGTTGAACCCAGGGCCTTGGGCTTGCTAGGCACGCGCTTTAACTGCTGAGCTATTCCTCCAGTTCTGACACTTTTTATTTCATGATTCACATACACACACATCACACCACATTCTTGTGTTCACGTGCATGCACTAAACTAAAAGGAAAGTTTATTTAATTTTTTTTTTTTAAAGATAGGGTCTTGCTCTGTAGATCAGGTTGGTCCTGAACTCACTATATAGCCCAGACTGGCCTCAAACACACAGTAATCCTCCTGCCTCAGCCTCCCGAGTGTGGGGACTACAGGCGTCTACCACCACAGGCTTATGTGGAGCTGGGAAATTGAACTTTATGTTTGCTAGACAAGTTCTTTAACAGCTGAACTACACCCGCAGCGTCCCCAGCCCTTTTTGAGACAGGGTCTTGCCTGGTCACCTGGGCTGGCCTCAGCCTCCTGAGCGCTGGGACTTACCAGCTAAACTTTCTGACTTATTTATTTCCAGCACTGAACTCAGCCTCGAGCACGCGAAACCGTGCCCAGTCGCTGCACTACATCCCAACCCAGGGGCCTCCTCACAGTCCTGCCTGGTCCTGTCCTTGGGGCCTGTGGCCTGTCCTACATCAGTTCCCCCGCCCCCAGGGCTAGTCATGAGTTCACAATCCACTGGTGGGTAACAATCCCAGCAGAAAAACCTTGGCCTACAGGAGTGTTTCGCAACTTTTTTTTTTTTAAATGACTGCTTGCCTATGAAGGTTTTGAAATTTTTTCCTAATTGCTGTCCATTAGGAAACTTCAGGAACACAGCTGCTTTATATGTTTATGTATTTCTCTGCTTTACATATTTTTTAAAAAAGCAAAGCTAAATACAGTGGTGCACATTTATAATCCCAGAGCTCAGGGAGGCTGAGGCAGGAGAATTGCAAGTTTGAGTCCAGCCTGAGCGACTTAGTGCCTGACCGAGACTGTCTCAAAATCAAAACTAGAAATGGGCTGAAGATGTAGCTCAGTGTGAAAGCTCTGGGCTTGATTTCCACTAACACACACACACACACACACGTACACACACACTCACGCATGCACATGTGTGTACTTATGTTTTATGTGCATGCTCTAAATTAAAAGGAAACTTTATTTTTTTGAGTCAGGATCTCACTCTGTGGCCCAGGCTGGTCCTGAACTGCAGGCCAGGCTGGCATCGAACACCCAGCAGTCTGCCTACCTCAGCCTGGTCGGCGCTAGGATTACAGATTTTCCCCGCCCAAAACGGAAAGGTTGTTTGATTTGCCCAAGGTGACAGAGGTAGCAGTCAGCAGCGCTGCTGGGAAAGTTTTGATTTTTATAGTCGGAACTCTGGAATACTGTTTGTTTTTGTTTTTGTTTTTGTTTTTTGTTTTTCAGACTGGGCATTTAACTGAGGCCTTTGCACTGAGCTATACCCACAGCCCATTTTTCATTTTTATTTTTTGACTTTGAGCCAGGATCTCACTAATCTTCCAGTTTGCCCAGGCTGGGCTCAAATTCAAAGTTCTTCTGTTTTATTCTCCCAGAGTGCTGGGATTATAGGTATGGACCACCAGTCAGGTTAGATTATCTGCTTTTAACATTATACTCTAGAAGGAAGCCTTTTTTCTTTTTTCTCTCTATATAATATAGAAGACCAGTATCACTTTAAACAGACAAGTAAAAAAAAAAGTATATAAAACTTTGTTGAGCAAACAGGGATGGGGTGGTATAGCTCGGGGGGGTTAAAGTACTGGCCTAACATATGCAAGGCCCTGGGTTCAAATCCCCTAGCATCACATAAAAATTAGCCAGGCCTGGTGTTGTATGCTTATAATCTCAGCACTTGGGAGGCTGAGGCAGAAAGATTGCTGTGAGTTTGAGGCCATCCTGGGCTATATAGTGAGTTCAAGACCAGCCTGGACTACAGAGCAAGACCCTGTTTCAAATGTTAAAAAAAAAAAAACCAGCAGACAAGTTGAAACTTTGTGGCTTGCTTAAGTTCCTGCTGCCCTGTCTGAGCTGGATGCCCGCATTTTCTTGGTTAAAAGAAAGAAAGAAAAAAATCAGATAAGCCCAGATAGAAACGTGTTAAAGGGCTCTGGCAGCAAAAGAAGACTTTCTCCTGGCGACATTGCAAGTGTTGAAATAATCGGAAAGAGAATAGCTGTGAGCCCAAATGTGGCTGTGTCCCCCCGACCCTTGCACCACCTAAGCAAGCCCAAGGCCAGGTACACGCCATACGTTCTGCTCCCTAGTCTGGGGGTTCGAGAACAGTCTGGCCACCCCTGAGGAGAAGAGGAAGGGCCACCAGCCCGCTGGCCAAGAAGTGCAGCTAGGAAACTTCGGCTGCGCTCTGTCGTAATCTCCCTGCTTAGCACGGCCTCCCAGGTGAGCGGTCACCCCACCTCGTCCTCCCAGACCTGCCACCCACTTTGTCCTGTACCCATAATTTACCTATTTCTGTTGCTTCAGGCTCTGTGTAAACACTGCCAGGCTCGTCCCTGAGATGGGTGTGCTGGGCACACGGGGCGGTGTCGCCTCAGGCTGTCAGCAGCCCGGAGTGGCCTGTGCCCCACCTGACACCAAGAGAAAGGTCCGATTCCCCCACGCGTGCTCCGGGGACAGTCCTCGCCAGGGCGCCAGGGCATTTATTATTTAACACTTTTGTTTGTACCTGTCCCAGGTTAGCTATGGTGCCAAGCACTTCCAGTCCCACCTTTTATTTGTCCACCAGAAGAAGTTCAGGGGCACAACAGGTCAGGCGGAGACAGACAACTGAGGGTTAGGGCCTTTTCTACCCTCCTAGCTGGCTGTGGGATCTTAGCCAAGTCGCAGAACCTCTCTGAGCCTCTGTTATATATACACAAAGTCCCACTGCCTGGGTCTAAATCCTGGCCCCGTCACTCACTGGCCAGGAGTCTTCACTGCAGAGCCCCAGACTTCTCATTTATGAATGGGGGCGGCGGGATTCGTGAGCTAAGTAAATCAGTTTTGTGTGAGTGTTCATCCAGCCATTTATTAGTTAATTTATTTATTTTCGTGGCGCCAGGATCTCACCCTGGGCCTCCCAGCATTAGGCCAGCGCTAAACCCCTGAGGCGCACCCCAGCCAGTTACAGTTGAAAATGGGCTTTTGTTTTGCACTGGGTACTTTCGCCAACGCTTCGTGTACCAACCACAAGCACTGTCACTTTCTTCTACTAAATCCCATTCGCCACCTGAGGAAGACTGGGCTTCCGTGGGACCATCTGAGTTGCCTAAGGTTACCCGGGGGCACAGGGGCACAGCTTGCCCTAGTTCTAAAGTGCTTTGTCATGTTTTTTTTTTTTTTTTTTTTTTTTAAACTGGCTGTAAGCACTGGAAGAAGAGCACAGGGGTTAAAGCCCTTGTCCACCAAGCGCAAGGCCCTGGGTTCAATTCCCCAGCACCATATAAACTGGGCGTGGTGGCACATGCCTGAAATCCCAGCACTCGGGAGGCTGAGGCAGCAGGACTGCCGTGAGTCCAAGGCCAGCCTGGACAACATAGTACGCTCAGGACCAGCCTGGGCTACAGAGCGAGATCCTGCTTCAAAATAAAAAAAATATATAATGACAATAGCTGAGTGTAGCCTGTAATCCTAGCACTCTGGGAGAGTAAGGCAGGATGACTGTCGGTTTGAGCCCAACATGGGCAATATAGTGAGGCCCTGCCTCAACACAAAAAAATAAAAAAGGGCTGGGGATACAGCTCAGTGCAAAGGCTCTGGGATCAATCCTCAGTACCACAAAACAATAAGTAACTGAAATAAAATAAAACTACCACAATTCTTTCCCATCTATAAGACAGAAATGGTAGTTTCTGCTTCCCCGGGAGAATTAAACAAGGTGAGCTCTGTGAAGGGCTCATCCTCCCGAAACTCCCGGCTCAGCAGGGCTTTTATTCCCGCGGGGCAATTACCTAAGCACAGCATAATCAGGATACTGCTCAACCTTTTCTTAATCTCTAGAAGGGGCTGAGAGCGTTTGGATTAAACCAGAACTGCTGGGTGCCTTCCCACGCCCAAGCCGGCGCCACAGCTGCCTGGCTCCTGGCCCTTGTCTTCCTCCTCTCACCCGTCCCCCCAGTGCTTAGGACTGTGTCAACCCCCTCTTCCCTTTCCTCAGGCAGTACGAAACAACCTGTGACGCCTTCTGCTCCCTCCAGCTTTGAACTTCGAGGCAGGGAGATGCGCTGGCTATCTGGCGACTTTGAGGTCACTTTCTCGCTGCCTCCTGCAGGGGGTGTGGTGTGGGTGCGAGCAGCTTGGCACAGTGAGGCGCATCCACCATGCCCTATTGGCTGACCGGGCAACAAGCCTGGTATGCTGCCCACCCTCCTGCATAATGGACGAGCCGGTGGTAGGAACAGGACACTACCAGCAGTGAGCCTGACCTCTGCAGACCTTGGACACGTCCCGAGGCTTTGCCAAGGCTGACGTCTATGCTGGCAAGGGCTGAAGAGAAGGCGGGAATCTGTGTCCCCAGAGGCCTCTCCTGGGCTGAGGACGCTCCTGGCCTCCTCTTGGTCCTTGGGATTCTATCAGACAAGAAGACAGGCCCAAGAAGGCATCTGGAGACTGCCTTAGAGGTGACAGAGGACACAGCTAGACTCTCGTTGTCTGGGCCCCAGTGTCCCCTCTAAGAGGACCAAGGGTGGAAGAGGGGATGGGTGGGCCCTCACTCAGAGTGGCTGAAGATGGTAGGAGAGGTTTAACACCCAGGGGTACAGACATGGGAACATTTGTGGCCTTTTGGTGACACAGGAAAGTCGGGGCTGCAGCTGTTGCAAGGTTGACCAGGTGAGGAATAGGTACAAGGTGGCACTATGCTCGGGAGGAAATGCCAGGGCACAGTGCAGGCGTGGACGTCTGTGGTGCTGTGGGAGGCGTGCTGGGTGAGAGTGCTCATGTGAAGGTACGTGCACACGCAGGCACATGTTGGCTTATTGTGGGGAGAATCAGAAAGACTAGGAGAGGAAGAGGGAGACTAAGTGCCTTGAGAGCCAAGAAAATGCTGGAATGGGGGCATATATCTGTAATCCCAAGCTACCCAGGAGGCTGAGGCAGGAAGTTCACAAGTTCAAAGCCAGTCTAGGCAATCTAGTGGAACTTCTTTGTCTCTCTGGTACCGGAGACTGAACGCAGGACCTGTGCACTGAACTACACCCCAGCCCATTTTTTATTTTTTGTTTTAAGACAGGGTCTGCTAAGTTGTCCAGGCTGGGCATGAACTTGCTACCTTCCTGCCTCAGCCTCCCAAAGTTCTAAGGTTACAGATGTGAGCCACCACGCCCGGCTGAGACCTTGTCTCAAAACAAAAAAATCAGAAAGCCTGGGGATACAGCTCAGTGACAGTATATATGAGGCCGTGTTTGATTCTCAGCACTACCAAGAAGAAAGAAAAAAAATAAATAAACAAGGGCTTCTGGACACAACAGCAACAACACTTCATTCGTGAACAGAGCTGGATTCGAGCCACACAGAGAATCAGTAGGTATTAGAAGAAAAACATTTTTTAAAAAGAAAATCATTATTTTTTACTGAGGTCCCCAAGGCAAGGCCAAGTACTAGCTTGGCTATGGAGAGGAATCCAGCCAAGCCCCAACTCTTGCAGTCCAACTGGGGAGCAGGACACTCCAGCAGCGAAGTCAAACCCCCTGTGAGGATGCCTGGACAACTGCGCCTACCTGAGGCCGAGGCAAGGCGGAGCCCGAGCAATCACTTCCACCTGAGCCTGGCAGTTTGTCAGGAGATAGAGGGAAAGGCGCTGTAGGGAGAAGGAACAGCATCTGCAAAGTCACAGAGTAGTGATATCCCACATCCTGGCTCCCAATCTAGTCTTTCAAATGGAATGGGGAGCCTTGAAAGAACTGATTGGGCACACGCCCCCGCTCCTCCCCCCCACAACCCTCTCAGGAGAATGTTAGGAATACGAGAGGAAATGTGCCTTATCCAGTGGGCTCCAGAGCCTGCAGCAGGGCTGGGTACTTGCGCCGAGTGGGAGAGTTGTGAATGGGTAGCCGGAAGTGGGCGGGGCTGACAATCTGCGGAAGGATTTGGCTGCATCCCAGCGTCGGGCGGAGCCTCCCGGAGGGTTTGGAGAGGTGGAGGAAGACGACCTGGAGTGGGTGGTAGGAAAACACTTTGACAGTGATGTGAGAGCTGGAAAAAAAGGCGTGGGGAGGTGAGGTCAGGTTGGGGAAATACCGATAGCTCTACACAAAGATCCCGGGCCTTCGATTCTGGCGCCATCTCTAGGAGGCAGGCGGCTCTTTGTTTTGCAGATGAGGAAATGGGATCAGCGAGGCTTAGTGACTTGGGTGACGTCCCACAGCAAGTTGGTGTCTATCCCGGGATTCAGTCCTCTCTTTCCAGTGCCTCGGGACCCAGAGTGCCTCCGACGGCCAGCAGGTGAAGCGGATGCTACCTCGGAGGATGGCGGCAAGAATTCGCAGGAGAGAATTCGCTCTTTAGAGACCCAAGAGCCGGGAGGAGGGAGATTATGTCAAGCGCTAAGTACATGAGTTCGATTTCCCCAGCACCACATAACCGGGCGTGGTGGAGCACTCCTATAATCCCAGCATTCGGGAGGCTGAGACAGGACGATTGCTGTGAGTCCAAGGCCAGGTTGGGGTCCATAGTGAGTTCAGGACCAGCCTGGGCTACGAAGAGAGACTCTGTCTCAAAAAAAAAAAAAAAGAAAGAAAAGAAAAGAAAAGGGAAGGAAAGAAAAGAAAAGAAAAGAAAAGAGAAAAAAGAAAAAAATCCCTGGTTGGGCTGGAGAAATATCCCAGAGATTAGAGCGCTTGCCTTGCAAGCCCCAGGCCCTGGGTTCGATTCCCCAACACCACGTAAACCAGGCGTGGTGGCGCACATCTGTAATCCCAGCACCCGGCAGGCTGAGGCAGGAGGATTACCCTGTCTTGGAAGCCAGACTGGGTTACAGAGTGAGTGAGACCCTGTATCAAAAAGCACCTGCCTGGGTCTGCGGACGTTGTCCCGTGGTACCCTTTGCTGGCGCAAGCCCCTGGGTTTAAATTCCTGGCACCGCGAGAAAAAAAGCAAACAAAAACTCGTCCATATTCCCTAAACCCAGCTTTTGAGAAAACCTTCTCCTATTTAAAAGAAGGAAGAAGGGAAGGAAAGGAGGGAAAGGAGGGAAGAAAAGAAGGAAGGAGGAAGGAAGGCAAGCACTCGTGGTCGCAGACGATCAGGTGGGAGAAGGGAGACGGGAAGAGGGTTTGGGGAGGGATTTGGGTCCTGGCGGCCGCCGTAGGCGAGGCTCTTCGGTTCCCATGGTAACAGCCAGAAGCAGCGCCAGGCTTCAGGGCGGTGCTGGCGCCTAAACCGTTGGGACTCCGGGCGGCGCGCGCTCTGTGGACCGCCGGCGGCGCGCGCGCGCGCGCAGGTGATGGGGACGGGCGAATGGAGGGGCCCGGGTGTGGGACCGCCGAGTGGGCGTGGGCCGGGCTGGGAGGACGGCGTCGCGCGTAAATCCTCCCCGCCCCGTCGGAACCCGAGGCCATCTCTGGGCCTCAGTTTCTCCCCACGGGACATAGGAGTGAGGTGGGCACGCCAGTCGTATGGCCCCTCTCAGCCTCTGAACCCAGCGACGTCTCTTCTGCGCAGCTCCCGGACTGACTGGCACTGTCCTGCCCCATGGACGTGAGTGCAGGCCGCTGTCCTTTCCGCGGCCGCCCCATCCTCTGCGCCCACCCGACTCTGCCTGCCTCGATCCCGGACTGGGGGGGCCCCCCGAGATGGGAGAAAGCGCCAGGGTGGACTTCCGGGGAGGGCCGGGCGGGAAGGGCACATTTTCCGGTATCCCTGGCCAGGTGAGGAGTTTACCAAGCAATCTAGGAGGCGGGCATGGGGGTATTGGACAGAGCAAGCCGCACAGGCAGCCGTCGGGGAGTGAGAAAAGGAGCCTTTGCCTCCGCTAGGGCTCCATGGCGGCTGGAGGTGGGGGCTGTGTCACTGAGCTAGGAAGTTCCCACGCAGGGCTAGAGGAAAGGCACAGCGGTTAACTGACCGCGCTTGCCTGGCAAGCTCAGAGCCCTCAGTTCGATTCCCTAGCACCAGGTAAACCGGGCGTGGGGATGCGCACTAGCGCTCTGAGGCTGAGGCGGGATTGTTGGGGGGCCAAGGTTTGCCTGGGCACCATAATGAGTTCAGCCTGGGCTACAGACGGCTGGGTGGAAACAGGCACATCCCAAGTTGGAAGAAGGGTCAGTGAGGTGGGCTGGGGAAGTCAGGGTCGAGATGGTAGAGTCAAAGGTCAAAGCAATAGCTTTCAGATGCTTGAATGGCCAACAGGTGCTTGATGGAGTGAAATAGGGGTGTCAGGAAAAAGGCAAATGTGGGGACAGCGTGGTGAGGCAGGTGTCATCCTAGTGACCCTCTGCCCAGCTCGTGGTAGTCCCCTCCCAGCCACTCTGCCTCCCTCCGGGTACTCCTGTGTCCCTGCAGCCCTTGGTCACGCCTTGCTCCTGTACCCGTCCAGGCCTCCTCTAGTCTGTGGAACCCAACCCCAGCTCCCGTCGGCAGCCCTTCCCTGCTGCTCCCCATACCCGCCATCGTCTTCATCACTGTGGGCATCTATTTGTTGCTGCTGGGCCTGGTGCTGTTGATTAGGCACTGCCTGCTGGTGAGGGGCCTGGAGGGGGTGAAGGGTGGGCTCTGGGAAAGAGGAACCTGGATAAACTGTCTCCTCATCTGCAGGCTTTTACCCCAGACACACCGACCCCCACTTTGACCCTTTTGTGGGACCGTGGGTCCCTCCTTCCTTTCCCCAGCCAATCCTTCTGCTCCTCTCCAGAAAGTAACAGCTGTCCCCACACCTGCTGCCAGGCCCAGATCCTTACCCCTGCCGTCTCCTAGGCCCAGGGCTGCTGCCAGGACTGCAGCTCCCCCTGCAGGAAGCAAGGTGCCTCAGGGCCTCAAGACTGCTGCTGGAACTGTGCGGAAGCCTGCGACTTCCCTTTGTCCAGCCCAGCCCGCTACCTGGATGCCTGCTGCCCCCAGCCCAGTGAAGCTGTGAGTCCCGTTCTTACTTCCTCCCCCCACAGCCTTCTTTTTATTTTCCCACATTTATTACTAAGCGCCAGCTCTACGCCAGCAGTTTCAGATGCTGAGGTATGTATGTGGAAGTAGCCAAAAACAACGTAAAAATATTGGATTATTTCTGCTGATGAGAAGCATGTGAAGAAAAGAAAATAGGGCAACAGCTAGAGAAAAGTGCTGTGTATAAAATGCGTGACACATAGTCAACACTTTTGAAAATGGCAGTTTAAACAAAAAAACTATGCTGACTATGGTGGCACATGCTATAATATTAGCACTGTGGGAGGCTTAGGAAGGAAAACTGCCAAGTTCCAGCCTCGCTTGGACAACTTAGGGAGATCCAGCCTCAAAATAAAAATTTAAAAAGGCTGGAGATGTAGCTCAGTGGCAGCCCTGGGTTCAATCTCCAGTACCACATAAAACAACCAAAAACTGTTCACAGAAGTCACTTTTCTACACTGAGTATTACGTATCAGGGAACAAACAGTGCCACTTTATTGGCATTATTTATCCAAAGACTGAGGTATTTATTTTAATTTTTAATTGATACATAATTATGAATTATGAAAGTCTTTTTCTGATAATAAAAAGTAGTATTTATAAACTACAAACACAGATGAAGGAAGTACAAATTACTTTATAAACCAGCTGTCTAGCCCAAAGCTGTCCCTCAGACGTTAGTCTATATGCATCTGTGTCTCCGTACACTAATACATCGTATATCAACTGCTGACATTACTGTTACTGGGCCACATGGGTCCTGCTACATAGATTATTTCATCACGCTGTCACTTGCCCTTTAAACTTGACATCACACCATAATGGCCACCTATCCCTCCATGCCTGAACATGTAGATAATTTTTTGTTGTTGTTGTTTTGTTTTTGTGGTATTGGGCATTGAGCCCAGGGTCTTCATACTGAGCTACATCTACAGCCCATTTTTATTTTTGATTTTGAGGCAAAGTCTTGCTAAGCTGCTAAATTGCCCAGGCTGGGCTTTAACGTGTGATCCTCCTGCCTCAGCCTCTGAGAGTACAGGAATTACAGGCCCGCGCCACCAGGCCCAGCTTAGAAAAGCATTATGATGCCCCTCTTGCAAGGGAACAAACTGGCCTAGGGAAGGCTGTTTCCCGGTGAAGCCTTGCTCAGCAGATTGCCCCATAGCATTAGCTGCAGCAGAGTCCTCGGGGACAAGCCTGGTGCCCAGAAGACACGCCATTTTTCATTTGTGGGTTCAAAGATGTTCAGTGTTGATCGACCACCTTCCTAGACAATGGTTATTTTAGGTTCAGAGATTTAGACAGCAAAGCTCCTGTCCTTGCAGCAGTGACTTTCCCTGGGAGGGGAGGCGGGGATAAAATTCCAAGCCCCAGCACATTCATACCTTGGTTTGACTGTGCTTGGTGCAAATCCCTGGCAGATGTTTTGAGTTTCAAAATAAAATGTAGGGCAAGGAGTTCTCTTCTTCCAAATCATCTGCTCCTGATTCCCTGAGGGTAAGCCAGGAGAGGGGCCCAAGGGTGGGGGCTGAGGGGACACACAGGAAAAAGGAGACCTCAGGCTCTACAAGATCCTGTCTTTTGTGTGTTCAATTTATTTTTTCAGTCCCCGATCCTGTGTTCAATTTTGATTTCATTTTTTATTTTTTTCCCCCAAAGTACTCTTTTATTACCATGTACTCTCAATACATAGTAATTACATTCACCTTGAGACATTGGTACGCATACATGTATATATATATATATATCACACCTGGATCATTTTTACTTCCCTTCCCTTCCCCATTCTTGCCCCTCCCCCTATTCCTCTTCCCCTCTCCACAGAAAAGATTCCCCCTGATATAAGGCACTTGGTTACAGTGTTATTTCTGGCCCTTTGTCCTGGGAACACCCCCTTCTCTGTCTGTCCACATGAAATGAATAGCAGGGGACCCATCTCTTCTTCCAGGGAGAGGATGAAGTAAGGCACTAGTGTAAGGAGGGGCTGGCTCTCCCACCTGCTGATCCACAGCTGCAGGCACTTGCAAGCCGAGGACTTCAGGGCCTGAACCTCTCCAGCTTCTGCTGGAGCCAGGAAGGGATGTAGAATGGCCAAGGTCAGGCAGGTTATCCCATCCTTGAGCGTCTTTCCTCCAAGTACACTGAAGTTCCTCTGTTCTCCAGTTTCCTTATAGTAACAATAACAACCACAAAGGTTAACAAAGCTCTTGCCTGTTTTAGAGTTGGGTACACTGAGGCCCACAGAGAATCCAGCACCTTGCCTGAGGTCACACAGCTGGATGTGCCAGGCCACAAACCTAGGCTTTTCTTCCTTTCTTGGGTAGAAACCTGCCTCCTATCCTGCTGTTACTGGTATCTTGTGAGGATAATCACTTCCTTCATCTAGATAATCGTCCATGTATTTATGGAGCCTTATTGAGACTGCTAGACTGGGGCTCTGGAAAATGAAAATAGACAGTGTCCTAAGGGAGAGAAACAGGCAGTTATGGTGGAATGTGAGAAGATGTGACGCAGGTAGGAGGTAGGTGATTCTCAGCCCTGTGGGAGATCAGACGCAGTTAGGGGACTTAAAAGCCAGGCCTCCAGGTCCCTCAGTAGGTCTGGAATGGGACTACAATTTGCGTCTTTTAAGCAAGCTCTCATGTGATTCTGTCACATAGTGTAAGTGCCTACTGCTTAGGATTCTGAACTATAGTAACTTTCATCACATACTCACTGGGCATCAGGCATCACGATCCACTGACCCTGGAAAGGAGGTGTTATATTTGTTCCACAGATGAGGAAACTGAGCATCAGAACATAAATTAGCCGAGCTAAGATTCACACCAAGGCCTTACTGACTCCAGGGACTGAGTTCTACCAAGGAGAGATGATGGCTACCCTGCACAGAGTCAAAAGCAAACTTTCAAAGTGAAAAACTCGCCTAAGAGGCTAGAGAAATGTAAGGGGTTAACAGTCTTGCGGAGTCCTTGTTTAATGTACTTAAACAGCAGATTCCTTCCAGCAGCCACATGGCTGCTTGTGAGAGTCAAGAAATCCATTAGCCAGTTTTTAATGATTAGATCTAAACCCTTCTGTGGACACAGCCAAGAAATGCCTTTAATACCCACTTTTCTGAGGTAAGAGGATCAGAGCATCCAAAGCCCACTTCAGCCCCAGGCTGGGACTCCCCAGAGATGCCCAGACCACACCCTCCCTCATCAAACACAAGAAAATCACTTCTCTCTCACTCTGCCACCATGAACCTTCTAGTGTTCTCCCTCTTGGCAGGAGCACAACCAATTCAGACCCCCTTCCTTGCAGCTGGCAAGTCCCCTCCCCTTGCTAGAGCCCCTAGTGACAACTATCTTACCAGTCATTTGACACTGCACCCCGAAACCTCAGCTGTTGGAAAGGTCATTCCCCTATTCCTGGCTTGGCTGGGTCTCTGACTGAGCTGTGCAACTGTGACTGTCACTAGCCCTACTTCTGGCCTGGAGGAGCCAATCTTCTGTCACACAGCCATCCTGGGTGTGTCCCACTCCAGCCACCTGGCTAGCCTCCAGTCCACGCCTGGGGCAGTTGCAGATCACCCCTACACCACAGCAGAGGAGCAGGGGGTTGGAAGGGACAAATCTTCCTTGTCTCTAAGGACACGATGTTCCTTTTCCCCATGAGACAGACCTGTTTTCTTAGAGCCAAGAGGCCTGAGGAGGGGAAAGTGATCTACTCAGAGTCACCCATTCATTCCATATTCATCTGTATCCTACATGCCTGCTGACAGGTCCCCACACTGTCACCAAACATCCCTTTCCTCACAGCCCCAGAACAAAGCTGATGCTCCTGGCCCAGGGAGATAGGACAGAAGGATCACAGGCCAGGGGCAAGCCAGCCTTGGTCCACCACCCCGGCCCACTGCCTCCCTGTTATTCCTTGGGGCAAATCACTCCCCTCTTTGAGCCTCCATTTTCTCTTTCTCTCTCTAGTTTTAGTATTGAAGCACCAACCTAGAGTCTTCACACTAAGCTATATCCCCAGCCCATTTTTTTAGTTTTGATTTTAAAAAAATTTTTATTTTTAAATTTTTATTTATTTTTGAGACAGGGTCTCCCTCTGTAGCCCAGGCTGGTCCTGAACTCACAATGGAGCCCAGGCTGGCCTTGGACTCACAGCAATCCTCCTGCCTCAGCTTTTCCGGGTGCCAAGATCACGGGTGTGCGTCACCATGCCCTGCTTTATGTGGTGCTGGGGAATCAAACTCCGGGCCTTGAACTTGCAAGCCAAGCGCTTGAACTGCTGTGCCATTCCTCCAGCCCCAGAAAGCTATAACTAAGACATTTTTAAATATAGAAATTGCTATTTTCAAGGAAAACCAGAAAGTTCTTTTAACCATTCATAAATGTTACCTGTGCTTCACATTCTCAAAAACAAATGACATCCTATAGTTTGGTCTCATGCCAAGGGAAAAAAAAACCCCATGAAACTCACATGTTTCTTTCATGATGGTCACAAAAAATACATGTGTGTTTTGTCTATGGACCCAACCCACAAGGCCATGAGGGTGTAGAATCTTCTCCAAGCTGAACACAGGGCTCCCTGGATCCAAGCTGGGACAGGTGCTCCATCTTTGCACTCATGCAAATAGGAAGACAGTATGGAACCCAGGCAATCTAAGAGGTTCCAACTGTGAGCTCAGCTGAGCTCGCCATTGCCTCGCCTGTGATTGCTCCATTCCCAGCAAGGATTGGATGGTTCCTCCGTTCCACCGGGCAGATGGGCTTTCCCAGCCCCTCTCTTCACTTCTTGCCTCGGAGGCTCTTGTTCCCTCTTCCCTCACCTTTCTCCTCTCCCTCAGGATTGGGCCCCTCGTTGTCCTCGCTGCTGCCCGCTCTGCGACTGTGCCTGTGCATGCCAACTTCCTGACTGCCAGAGCCTCAACTGTCTCTGCTTTGAGATCAAGCTTCGATGAGGACCCAAGGGCCCTGCCCTTTGGGGAGCAGCTGGCCCCCAGGG
Source organism: Ctenodactylus gundi (assembly GCA_004027205.1). Lineage (NCBI taxonomy): Eukaryota > Metazoa > Chordata > Mammalia > Rodentia > Ctenodactylidae > Ctenodactylus > Ctenodactylus gundi. The sequence goes on along the minus strand of PVKB01001889.1, from coordinate 109,023 downwards.
CCCATGTGCCCCCTTCCTAAGAGCCCCCAGGACATTTCTCCCCAGGCCACTGGAACCACAAATGGCAGGCCTGGCACCCTGCAGGGCAGGACTTACAGAGCCCAGGCCTGCTGGACAGGCCTGTAGCTCATTTGGAGGGCTCGAAGGGAGAGGGGCTAGTGCTCCAGCAGGTGCCCCTGCCCCAATTCCCTCTCTAACAAATATATTTGAAGGTGAGGGTAGGGAGCAATGCTCACCGAAGGCACTATCATGGGAGGAACTCCAGCAGCCTTGAGCATCAGGACTTAGGGGTGCCCAGCCACACCCTGTCATGGACTCTTGGTTATTTTAGGAGGTGAGTGTCTGCATTTGCTCTCCCTCTAAATCCACGAGCCACCCCAGGCCGAGGGTCAGGGAAGGAGGGAACAGAGCCAGAGCCGCGAAAAGAACGGGAGGGCAGCCCCGCGCAACTTTCCTCCTCTCTCTCCCACAGATCCCTACCCGAAGGCTTATTTCTCTTGACAACTAAAAGTCTCAGTCTGGATTCCCAAAGAGGAAGTTTCCTCTGAAGCTCAGGTGAGTGGGCAGGGGGCCTCCTCCCCATAGTGGCGACGCAAGCCGGCCTTCTCCTTCCCCTAGCAGGGCCCCAATCTGGCATGAATGTCAGGGGCTTCAGGTTTCCCTAAATATAGGTCCCTGCCGGGGGATCTGTGGTGGGGAAAGGGCAGGGGTTACCGAGAAGGTCGGGGACATTATTGCGGGGGAGGGCGGGAGCTGTCTTATAACCCAGCCCCGGGTGCTGTGGGCTCACTCTTTGCTGACCAGCTTTGCCGGCTCCTTCAGCCTCGCTGCAGGTGGGACGCTAGTTGGAGCAAGAGGGTGGGGGTGGGTTCCACTAGGAGGGGAGAGCAGGCCAGAAGAACTGAAGGGTCGGAAAGTATCTGGGAGACAGATCAGCTTGGAGGTGGGTTATTTAAGGCAAGGAAATCGGGTCTAGAAAAGATACCTGGCAGGGACCGTGGCCCCACATCTCAAGAGTCGCCTAGGCCGAGCCCTAGCCGTTGTTTCCCCAGTCTGGTTTCCACCAGCAGCGGTGACTTCAGGCCTGTCAAGGGCAGCCCGGGTAGACAGCACATAGGCCTGTGAGAGGCAGGCTGGCTCCCGCGGCCTAAGCCGGACCTGCACGACGTGGGAAGTCCTGCCGGGGCGGCGGGACGCTGCACCTACGGGAAGGCTTCCCCGCCGCCTCTAGCCAGCCCTGGCCTTCCCCTTCCGCTCTTTGCGCGTCTGCTTGCTGCCCCCATTCTCCGACTCTCCTTCGCCTGGACTAGTGATAGGAGGGATCATCACGAGCCCTGCGCCCAGTCCAGCCCGCAGGGCGAGACGGACTCGCCCGACCTATGGATTTGGTTACAATGTGACCTACGCCGAACCACGCAGGCCGGAAGCTGGGCAGCCCCGCGGCGCGGCAGGGCCTTGGAAAGGAAGCCAGCCTTGTCTGGGACTTTTCCAACCATCTCTCCATCCCACATCCTCCGAGGCCCAAATTCTGGCTGACTCACAGCACTCCCGAGCGCGCCAGACGTGAATGCGGGGGGCGGGGAGCGCGACGCAGGGGAGGGCCCTGGTGACCCGAGGGATGTGGCTCGAGTCACGTCCGAGGGAGGGAACGGGGGAAGGGATCATGTTTGCGCCGCCTGATCCTCTCCCCCCACCAAGCGCTGCCTCCTACTTTGCATCTTGGGCGGCTCCGTGCTCACTTCCTCGACTGCAATTGGGTGCCTCCTGCTCCCAGCAAAGGAAAAAGCCCAGTGGAGGGCGGAGCGGTGTCTTTAAAAGGCCGGAGGCGCCGCCTTGTGCCCGCCCCTCGCACTGCCCCCTCCAAAGCGGACTAGGCTGTGTTCCTCTGGAACGCGCGCAGAATCTGGTCTTGGTGACGACTGCCGCGTTCGCCCTCTAGGCCACTCGCCGGCCCGCCGCCCTTCGCCGCTGTGCTCTGTAAGCCCGCCCTCTCCTGTGCCAGGTGAGCGCCCCTCGCCACGTGCGAGGGTCAGGGACTGTGGAGAAAGATCTTGGGGCCGTGGCGGGTCGAACGTCCGTGCGGAACTCCCCTCCCCCCCTTCTAGCGTCTGCCCACTACCACCCTGCACACTTCTGTCCCCAGCCCCTATCCCCATCCTCTCCAGCTTGCCCTCCCTGGGTCTGCTGCGCAACTCAGCCGCACCGCGCTGAGTCATGGCGGGGGAGGAAGCAGGGTGAAATGGAGGGCCTTTCTTCCTTTCTCCTTTTTTTGTAGGGACCCCCACCCCCCTTGCAAAGCACTAAGGTCCTTTGCATCTACGCAGATCTGTAGAGGCAGCGCAGTGTGGTGGGGGCCAGTTTATATACTTCCTCAAGAGTTTTCCTAACGGGGCTGCGAGGCGGGATCTCGGTTCTCACCCCGGAAGACTGGGTACCCCTGGCGCGTAAGAGAAAACCCCTCAGCAGCGCTAGATGCGCCATTATCTGTCTTTCCTTATCTCATGACTCTGGTATTGAGCCTGGAACAGCAGCGAGCATTTTTCAGAGAAGGGGTTGAGCGCTTGCCCCTCCTCCAAACTCCCCTTCCTTGTGTGAGCAGTGAGAACCCCAACCGACCCTTTCATCCACCAGGGACTGGGCATGCTAGAGGTCCTTCCCGGGTTTCTGATTGCTCCAGTCCTTTCCCCATCGCCCTTTTCCAAACACCCTTCCCCCACCTAAGAGGGGGGAGCCTAACCTTGAGGTGACCTTGAAGCATTGGCACCTGAGCCAGTCCTGGGATCCTGGGTCCACTGGAAGGGACACCGCAGTTGTGGTCAGAAGATCTGGGTTTTCATCTCAGATCAGGCCTTTGAGTTGCTGTTTGGCTCAAAACACAAACTTTCCCTTTTCTGGGACCTTATAAATGAGGGTATTAGGCCCTCTACCCTACTCATGATCTTTAAATTCTAAAATACTCCGGTTCGGTTTTGTTTCTAGGCAGAGTGACCCCATGGCAACGCACAGGTCAGAAGGGTTCAGCTTCAACATGACCCGCCTGTCCCTGGCTCTGGCTTTTTCCTTTCCCCAAGTTGCCAGTGAGCAACCTCACCCTCAGCTGGGCAACACCCAGCAGCAGACAGAGTTAGGAAAGGTACAAGAGGAGGCAGGCCTAGGATAGGGAAGTCGGGCACAGGGGAGAGCTGGGGACTGGAAGTGCCCCAGGACCTGCTGGGTGCGGGGCAGGGGTGATAGGGAACATTTGCTCTGACCTCCATGCAATTCTGGGGCCCTATTCACTGGGAGACCATGGGAAGAAACAGTTAACCACTCATCTGTCTCTTCTACCAGGAATCTGTTACCACCGGCACCATGCCCCACCAGTACCCAGCACTGACCCCGGAGCAGAAGAAGGAGCTGTCTGACATTGCTCACCGCATTGTGGCCCCGGGCAAGGGCATCCTGGCTGCAGATGAGTCTACCGGTGAGGTGTGGGCAGGAGATGAGTGGAGCAGGGCCCTGGGCCGGGAGTGGCAGGCAGATCCCCTTATTCTCCCCTGTTATGCCCCTCTGCAGGAAGCATCGCCAAGCGCCTGCAGTCCATCGGCACTGAGAACACAGAGGAGAATCGGCGCTTCTACCGCCAGCTGCTGCTGACTGCTGATGACCGCGTGAATCCCTGCATTGGAGGAGTCATCCTCTTCCATGAGACACTCTACCAGAAGGCGGATGATGGGCGTCCTTTCCCCCAAGTTATCAAAGCGAAGGGCGGTGTTGTGGGCATTAAGGTAAGGGTACAAGGCTTCAGAATGTAAAGTCAGAGACAGATCTGGGGGAAACCTAGATTGATAGGGTAGAGGATAAATACTAGGGTGAGGGTCTAGAGACGGGTAGAATCTGCTCCAGACTTGCGGTACCAACTTAGCACTTTTCCTTCTTTGAAATTCTATGGATCGAGCCTAAAGTGCTTTACCCCTGAGATATATCCCTAGCCAGCACTTTTAATCTGCACAAACTCCGGAAGCAAGGTGTTTTTCCATTGTACAAAAATGAAAAACTAGCCAAGTATAGTGATGTACACCTGTAATCCTAACACCCTGGGAGGCTGAAGCAGGAGGATTACAGGCTTGAGCCAGCTTAGGTAGTTTAGGGAGACCTTTGTCTCAAAATAAAAAGGGGTGAGGGATGTAGCTCAGGGCAGAGGCCCTGGGCTCAAACTTCAGCGAGGACTGGTGTGGGGGAGGGGAGAAGAAAAAGAAAAATCAGTGGTACATGTTTGTAATCCCAGCAGCTGGAGGCGAAGGCAGAAGGATTGCTGTGAGTTTGAGGCCAGAATTAAGAATCAGCCAGAACTACGGAGAGATTGTTCCGGAGGAAAAGAAAAGTTCAAACCCAGTCTGGACAGTGTAACAACTTAGTGAGACCATCTTAAAATAAAAAATTTATGGAAGGGGCTAGGGCCATAATTTAGTTCCCTGGATTCAGTCCCCGATACCACCACCAATAAAAGGAAAAACCAAAAGCTCAGATAGTACCTCAGCATATCCTGTCTCATGAGACTGGAGTTGTCTGTAACTAGGTAAAAATACTGACAAATCCAGAGAGGCTACATGAGAAATTAAGAGAAGAGGGGATCTCTTGGGTAGGAAACACCCTGGAGATCACGACCTCCATCTACTCCAACAGGTAGATAAGGGTGTGGTGCCACTGGCAGGAACAAACGGCGAGACAACCACCCAAGGTGAGAACTGTGGCTCCCTCTACCACCCCATCCTACCCAGGATGGTACCCATCGTGGTGCAAGAGAGAGTAGAGCCCCTGCCCTTCCCCCACTACATCTTTGTCTTCTCAGGGCTGGATGGGCTGTCTGAGCGCTGTGCCCAGTACAAGAAGGATGGAGCTGACTTTGCCAAGTGGCGTTGTGTGCTGAAGATTGGAGAACATACCCCCTCAGCCCTTGCCATCATGGAAAATGCCAACGTCCTGGCCCGTTATGCCAGCATCTGCCAGCAGGTGGGACTATAGTTCCCCCCAGGCTGCCAGCCTGTCATTTGGTCCCAGTGTGGGCTGCCTGATCATCCATCTGCCAGGATTCCCAGCCACCCCCCCACCCCCACTCCCTTCCCCCGGCAGCTGTTTCTCGCATCCCTCCAGCACCAGGTTCGCTCGTGGAGGTCAGTGTGGGTGGGGCAGGCAGAGGGGCATAACGGGTGGTGTGGGCGAATCTGAGGAGATGCCTGTCACCAGTAATCCACTGCTGCCTTTGAAGTCATGAGTCCCTGTCACTAAGATCTTAACTAATGGCTATGGGTGCTGTGGGTGGGGTCTAGGTTAGGCCTCACTGCTCCTCTTCCCTCCCTACACAGAATGGCATTGTGCCCATTGTGGAGCCTGAGATTCTCCCTGATGGGGACCATGACTTGAAGCGCTGTCAGTACGTCACTGAGAAGGTAAGTCACCTGTCTGCCTAGCTGGTGTGGTGTGGTGAGCTGTGCAGTTGCACCTGAGCCTCTGCTCATCACCCACCCGGCTCGGCTCTGTCCTGCCCCAGGTCCTGGCTGCTGTCTACAAGGCACTGAGTGACCACCACATCTACCTAGAAGGCACCCTGCTGAAGCCCAACATGGTCACCCCAGGCCACGCCTGCACCCAGAAGTATTCCCATGAGGAGATTGCCATGGCAACTGTCACGGCCCTGCGTCGCACAGTGCCCCCTGCTGTCACTGGTGAGACCTACCCCCAATGTTGGCATCAAGGAGGTAGATGGACTGAACCCCTACAACTCTGGAGCCCCTCTGCTGTGCTTTCCATGGCAACTTTTTTTTTCTTTTCTCTTCTTTTTTTTTTTTCTTTTTGAATACAGCCTCTGTTGTCCAGGCTGGTCCTGAACTTGCTTTGTAATCCAGGCAGGCCTAGAACTCGCAATGCAATCTTGCTTCAACCTCTCAAGTACTAGGATTACAGGAGTGTGCCACCCAGCTTATGTGGTTCTGGGGAGTCAAATTCAGGGCCTTATGCTTGCTAGATAAGCACTTGAACCGCTGAGCTACTCTTTCAGCACAACTTTTTTTTCCCAAACATCCCACTAGTTGTATTGTTTTGTGTTTCTTCTGGCCAAACCATTTACAGTCATAATGTGAAATATGGATAATACTTGAGTATTTGTGGATATAACGTTCTGACTCTTCTATTCCCTTGTCATCTACAAAGTGTATACTTGAGAACAGCACTATTTTTACAAAAAATAATCGCAGTAAAAAAACCCTTATAACATCTTAAGAAAGTTTGTGTTGGACTATATTCAAAGCTGTGGAGTACAGCAGCTGGTTTAGAAAATGCTCTGTCCAGGGCGATTTCTAAGGCGTCTCCTGATTCCCTGGGCCTTTTCACCAATGTCTCTGCCCGGCTTGGGCCCTTGTTCTCCAGGGATCACCTTCCTGTCTGGAGGCCAGAGTGAGGAGGAAGCGTCCATCAACCTCAATGCCATCAACAAGTGTCCCCTGCTGAAACCATGGGCCCTGACCTTCTCGTATGGCCGGGCCCTGCAGGCCTCTGCGCTGAAGACCTGGGCCGGGAAGAAAGAGAACCTGAAGGCTGCCCAGGAGGAATACGTCAAGCGTGCCCTGGTAAGGCTGGGCAGAAGGTGGGTGGAAAATGGGGAAGGGGGACTCTTAAGAAGAGACCTCACTCCCACTCCTCTCCCTCTTAGGCCAACAGCCTCGCCTGTCAAGGAAAGTACACTCCAAGTGGTCAGGCTGGGGCTGCAGCCAGCGAGTCCCTGTTCATCTCTAATCATGCTTACTAAGCCGAGGTGACCTAAGGCTCCCCCCAACACCCAGGCCCCCTCCCTGCCCACACTATTGAAGTTGAAGAGGGGGCCTCATCGGGGATCCAGGCTCTTTCCCATCACTCTTGCCTCGTGTGACTTTGGTGTGTGGTGTTGTCTGTGTACGCTAATTCCAGCACTCCTACCAGCCCACTGACAATAAACAACAATTTAAGGGGGGGTCTGTTGTGTGTGTCTTGTGGCGTGGAAGGCTGGGGTGGGCCTGGGGAGATGGCTGAGCCTAGAAGAGGAAGGAGCCTTTATCTTGTGTTCATCCTTCCTGGGCAAGGAACAGAGTAAAGAGGCTGAGTAGGACCTTCCTGCTATTTTTTTTTTTCCCCAGAACTTTGAAAAAGGTGGAGAACAAGTGAAATTTTCTTCCAGCCCCTGGGGACTCTACTCCTTCACTAGCTTCATGTGTAGGGCCCAGCTTTGGGGAGTACTGGTGTGACTGCTCCAGGCTCAGGAGGTTGCTGTCCATTCCTCACTATTAGACAGTGTCTTTCAGCTAGCCTATAGACCTCCTGCCTTAGCTTCGTAAGCAGAGGGATTTTAAGGTATGCACCACTATACCTGTCTGTTGGCCTCATTTTTAGGCCCCAAATCTCTGGGTGTAGAAAGCTCCCTTGACAAAAGTAGCTGTCACTTCATTGAATGCTATGAGCCAGGCAACACAGTAAGTGTTCTTTATGAGTGGTAATCCCAATTTATGTTCAGTTCCCTTGCCTGTGACTGTGCTGCTTCTTAGTGGAAGGAGGATATTTAATACCTGTTTCTCTAATCCATAGTTATGCTATTGAGTGTTCTGTTTTCCCTTAGTAACAGGAGATAGGATTAGAAATGGCTTAGTCTCTTGGGCTGAGGAACCCCTTTAAGAACCTGGAATCCTTTCCCACAACCCCCTCAACACAAATAGAGAAGCCCAATTGTGGAGCTCAGGGTCCAGGTTAACAGAATTTGTGGGCTGGGGTTGTAGTTCAGTGGTAGAATACTGCCTAGCATGCCTGAGTTCCTGGGTTCAGTTTCCACCAGAGGAAAAAAGAAAGGTAGGTGCTGCTAGAAGAAGCACCCACACAGCCCTACACTCTGCCTGAACATCTGCCACCTACCCAGCCTGGGGTAGTTACATGGCCTAGCCGTAACTAGAGAACTGATGAGTTCTCTCATTTCCCAAAATTCCTGTGGCTGCCTCACCCCTACTGTTCTTGGTTTTAAGTCCTCTCCGGTCTGGGCTGCCCCTCAAACTCTTGACCTCTTGATCTCTGAACCTGCAGAATCCCTACAATGACCCACATAGAACTGACTTAATGAGGACCTTCGGGGAATTTAAAAACTCTAATCCCTTCTATTGCCAGTATCCATAACCAAACCTGGCTGGGGGTGTAACCAGGGGTAGAGCCTTTGTCTAGTACACACAAAGTCCCCAGCACTGAAAAACCCCTAAATCTCTGCCTTTAGTTCTCTGCCTACTCCCACACTATACTGTGGGAGACAAGTTCTGCAGTGAAGCAAATAAAATTGAGGGTGACCAGAAAAATTTTCAAAAAGGCATTCCAAAAGGGAGCAGCACTATCTACGAAGGCAGAGAACGAAGGACTGTTCAAGGACCAGTAGCTTCCCCTGCCTACAGCAAGGGAAATGGGACTTTAAATGCCAACCTGGGGAATGTAGGTCTTAGTTTTATGACAGTTCGAATTCCAGAAACTACTGAAGGGAAGAAAGTTAGAACTAGGCATACAGCTCTAGCTCTCTCCTGGGTTACGGTTCAAATTTAGAGATCTGAGGCTGTAGGGAGTGATTTGGGCTAGGATTTCTTAACCCATTGTACACATTTATGATTTCTGCAATGCCAAGCTTCAACTCCTTAAAAGCTGCAACAGTGAGCCAGATAAAGTTGCAAACCTGAGGACTTGGGGGGCGATGGGCAGGCCGGCTGAAATAACAGCTGGGCGTGATGGCCCAATCCTGTAATCCCAGCACTCTAGAAAGTTGAGGCAGGAGGGCTGCAATTTGGAGCCCAGCCTGGCCAACTCAATGAGACCTGGTCTCAAAATCAAAAATGGTGCGGGAAGGCAGGTCAGTGTGGAGGCCCTAAGTTGGATCCACAGTACCACAATTTAAAAATGAAATAAAAAAATAACCCGCAAAGCAAACTGCGAAGGCTCTGGGTTCAATCTGCAATGCAAAATAAAATTTAAAAATAGGTACCAAAAACGACATAATATGAAGGGACCAGGCCTAGCCCGAGCTTCAGTTTGACTCCCTAGCGAAAAAGAGGACACTGGCCTGTATGAGTGTTCAGTAGCCTTCACTGCTCGGCTTTCAGGGGCTCACCCACCGCCAACTCATGCCCCGAGTCACCGGCATCCGCTTCCTTATTTCCATCCTCAGCCTCGGGAGGCGGAGATAAGGGCGCAGCGAGGGAGGGGGGCGTGTATGACGCCACATCCGGCGCGCAGCGGAACTGGCCTCCCTCCGCTTCCGCGGCGGGGCCGGAAGTAGAAACGGCGGTAGCGGCCCAAATCGGTGAGGAGGGAGGTATCGAGTCTGAGAACCGGAGCCGGAGTCCCAGCGGCGGTAATAGCCTGAGACCCTTCTAGGCCACCGTCCTTTGCGCGGGGCCGCGGGGTTTGATGGGAGTTAGTAGGGAGCGCGGCCAGGACGGTGGGACGCAGGGGACCCGGGGGCCGACGTGAGGGAAGGCGGGTGGGTGGGGGTGATCTTCGGGCCGGGGAGGGGGGAAGGGGGTCATCCTTGAGTAGTGTCGCGTCCCGCACGGACGCTCTATCTTCGGATCCGTCTTCGCCCTTCCCAGGAGACCCCTGTGCGGTGCGGAGGGGGCGACGGCCCCGACTCTGACCCGCGCGGGGGGCTGGGCCATGGCGGAGATCAGCGACCTGGACCGGCAGATCGAGCAGCTGCGGCGTTGCGAGCTTATTAAGGAGAGTGAAGTCAAGGCCCTGTGCGCGAAGGCCAGGTGAGCGCGGTGACCTCGGGAAGGGAGGCCAGGCCGTCGGCCCGCGAGTCAGGTCTGGGGCAAACCCAGCTGAGAGCTTAGGAAGTTGCCCTGGCTGGAGAGGAGCAGAACAGGACCGCTTCCCTTTAGGAACACTTACCACTGGGGGAGGACAGCCGCGGATAAAGATACTTGAAAGTATTAGATGTGGTGTTTCCACTGGAGGGAGTGTTACCGAAAACACTTAGGAAGACCAGGGAAACAAGCCCATCTGTCGAGTGTGAACGCAGAAGTCTTCTTGGAGGATAGGCCCTGAAGAACAAGGAGATGCCAGGAGGATTGTCAGCACGAACGAAAGTCCAGCCAGGAAACCAGAGGACCCTGTAGTTTGTAGATAAATTCTCATAATCCCAACAACCCTTAAAGGAGATAGTTTTGTCCCTACTTTACAAGTTAATGTTCAAAGTTGCCAGCAACTAAAGGATGGAATTTGAAGCCATTTCTCCTTGTTCTGACCATTTTCAGTCTTTCCTGCAAAAAAAGTTGGGTCACCCTCACTTTCAGTGTGGGAGCTTAAGAAATTGTAGTACATGTAGTAAATAGCCACTGTAGAGTTAAGCATGATGTGGAGGGAGGCCCAGCTAAGGGCTCTGTGGGAAGTAGCATGATGCTGTTGTTGGTTCTAGGTTTTGGAATGTGGTACTCTTTGCTCTGATGTGCTGTTGTGAGAGTTGTGTCTTCCTAGCTGTGCTGATGTGTGGAACTCCGTTTCTTTATTTGGAAAGTGGAGATAATCATACTTGATGTGTTTAGTGAAGGTTCATCCGGTGAATTGGTGTTTAAGTTGAACTCAGGTTGCGTAGTATCTTGGTAATGTTAAAGGGCTTGGTCGTCACTAGGTGGTGTTATTACTGTTAGGAAGGGAAATGATGATGAAGCCATCAGGGAAGGCTTCCAGGAAAATGATGAAGATAATTTAGTTAGCTGTTAGGGGAAGGACCAGGGAGGAAGGGCATTCCAAGCAGCATGAGAGGAGGACTGGAGGCTGTAAGACCAGTGGCCCCCAGTTGAGAAGACTTACTGTCTCCTCTGGAGAACTGACTGTAACTTCCAGCAAGCTGGAGGATTATATTACATGATAGTAGACCCATTCGTGAAGATCCATCCCTTTACCCCTGATCCTGTGAAGTGGGAATCATTTGCTTCATTTTATAGAATGGGAAATCATGACTCCCAGAGATCTGGTGACTTGCCTAAGGTCACCTAGTAAGGAAGTAGCAGAGGCTAGGTTCTGATCTGGCCCTTAGGCTTTTGTCTGGCTCTGCCTTCTTATGGACAAGCTCTGCAGCCACATGGAGCCTGGAAGAGTTTGATAAGCAGACTATAAATGCCTATCTGGGCTCTTGTTTTGTCGGCTCAGAATCACCTTACAGCAGTTGTGGTGGCATTTGCCTGTAGTTCCAGCTCTTGAGAGGCTGAGGCAGGAGAATATATTGAGTGCAGGAGTTTGAGGCTGTGCGATAAAAGAAGACGCTCATCTCAAAAAAAAAGAAAAAGAAAAATCTCCAGACAGCTTCAGGGTGTTTTTAGTTTCTCTTCTCTCTTGGTCCTGCTTTGTGTTTTTAGGAATTTAAACCAGTTGCTGGTACTTTTTTCTGTAAGTCTTTCCCCTCTTACAAGGCTTGGATCCGTGTGATAGTGATGATAGGTTTGCTTGGATGCATGCTGGAGTTTCCAGAATAATAGAGGAACTGTGCTCATGGTTTCCACTGCTCACTGCAGCAGCCCTACAGAATATTCAGGACAGGAGGAAATATTTACCGCATTTCGCAGGCGATCACACAGCCTCAAACCTTCTCACTTGCCACTTAGGAAAGACATCCATTTTGGATCAAGGTCTTAATTGTACTCCTTGGTCGTTGATAGGCAGGCAAAGAGACGTTTAGATTTTGATATGGGATATATTAGGCAGTGGGGAGGGAGCTATGGTGACTGAGGACTAGGAGAATCCTGCCCAGTTGAAGCCGAGGTGGAGCTAGGAGGTACTAGGCTGAGGCTGGTCTTGACCACTGTTGTCACAGGCACAGTCTGAAAGAGGACAGACTCTAGCACTTGGCCATGGCTCCTGTGGGGACCCAGTAGAGATTCTGGCTGAGGCCAGTTGTGTGAAGAGCTCCAACTTGCTCAGAGAGCACAGAGAGTAAATTGTTTCTCTGGAAGTACGGAGCCGTGCAATGTTACACCTGAAATTGCTTCTGTCGAAAATACTAGCAGGTCAAAAGAGCAGAACTTTTTTGAATCAGCTAGGCGTCTGCTGATCAAGTCACTTTAACTTTTTCTGATTTTTGTTTTTGTTTTTTGGAGACAGGGTCTCGCTCTATAGCTCAGGCTGGTCCTGAGCTCCCTATGTGACCCAGGCTAGCCTTGGACTTGGCAGTCCTTCTGCCTCAGCCTCCTGAGAGCTGGGATTACAGGCATGCAGCACCACGCCCAGCTTTATGTGGTGCTGGTGAATTGAACTCTGCCTTACACTAGTTAGGCAAGCACTTCAACTGCTCTATCATTTCTCTAGCCCCACTTTGGATTTTTTGAAAGCATTTGAGGCTCCAGTGAAGTTTTGCATACAGGGACAAGGCTGAACACTTTGGGAGGCATTTACTGAAGTCATGTTGTGGAATTTGTGCATCATGATAGGGCTGGTATTGAGTTGCAGTTGACAGAACTGGGGTCAGAACCTGGGCCTATTCCCAGGTCACACTGGATGCCGGCATTGAGGTGAACTCAGTTTTGCAGAGGGAAGGCCCCATATGTGACTCACGGGGTTTCAAGTTTTAACTTGGTTTGTAGAAGGGATTGGCATAAATTCCCAGGAAATTACGCTCCCAAGTTCCAGTTCAGCCACTCTCTAGCTGAGTGATTTTTTTTTTTTTTTTTGAGACAGGATTTTCTTTTGACCCACAGCAGTCCTCCTGCCTCATCTTTCCAAGTGCTGGGGTTACATGCATGCACCACCATACCCGGCTTTATGCTGGAGAATTGAATGCAAGGCCTTGCAGCTGCTAGGCAAGTGCTTTAACTTCAGTGCCATTCCTCCAGCCCCTAGCTAAATGATCTTGGTTCTGCCAGTTTTGTCTAAGTCTCAGTTTCTTTATCTGTCAGATAAGGATGCAAAGATCCTCCCCAGTGTGTTGGAAAGGTCCTCATAAGCAGTTGATGTGGAATGGTGGTTACCACAAGATGCAATACAGGTGGGAGAGCCTAGTTGTCTTCCTGGACCATCTCTAGTGCCACCTTCTCTTCTAGAGAGCTAAGGCACACCTCTGTGCTCCTTTTGTCATAGGAACTACCCCAAGGAACATGTAAATCGTCGTGTTCCCAGAGTATGGAGTACTCATTCTAGGGGGAGGAAACGAATAGAAAGAGGAAGGGTTCATGGCCTCTCCTTTGTCAGAATCACTTGATAAAGAGTCAGGACCCCTCTTCCCCCCCAAATAGAGTCAGGGGCTGGCACACCAGACTGCCCTGGTTCAACACCCCCTCACCCCCAACACACACACACTTTTAATGGTACTGAGAATCAAGTCCAGAATTTTCACATGGAGCTATATCCCCAACCCATTTTTGTTTTTGGTTTCAAGACAGAATCTCACCAAGTTGATCAGTTGCCCAGGGTGGGTTTGAACTTGTGTTCCTCTTGTCTCAGCCTCCCAAAGTGCTGAAATTACAGGGCTGTGCCACTGGGCCTAGCTTAGTTTTGATTTTAAGACAGAGTCTCACTAAGTTGCCCAGATTGGGCTTGAACTTGCAATCTTTCTGCTTCAGCCTCCCACAGTGCTATGATTAAGCCTGGTGGTGAAGACCTATAACCTTAGCCCTTGGGAAGCTGAGGTGGGAGAACTACAAGTTCAAGTTCAGCCTGAACATCTAAAAAGTACTAGGATTGTAGGCCTGTGTCACTGGCCTGACTTACATCCCACTTTTGTGATTGGCCCAACTAGCAACTTCCTGTTCATCAGTCTTTGCATTTGCACTGGAAATTATGGAAATCCAGCCCGTGAGGGCCTCTATTTGGCCACATCCATCTGGGCCTGAGCCCCAGTATAGCCGTGATAGGTGGTCAGATGACCACAGTTCCATTTGGAAATACAGTGCTACTTGGCACCTGTAACTGACACAGTGATTTTTTTTTAGTCTCATGCTTACTCAGAAGTAGTCTGTACCTCAAGGAAAAAAATACAAATTCCTCACTGCCTCTGGGCAGGTGCCCTGCCACGGAGAGTCACATCCCTAGCTCTTCGCCGTGTCTGAATATTTGAGTGTTTAGTTTGGGAGCAGCGCGCTGCCCTTCATGAGGTGCCTCTGTCCAACAGGCCTTCCCGGGGCCCTTACTCTTACCTTTTGAACAGTTCAAGAGAAGGGCCATGTGATTGGCAGAAAGATGTGTCCATAATTCAGCAAGGGGACAGTCAGGGAGCACTCTAGGGGAACAAGAGAGAGTGTTGTGGGAAGAATGAGGAGATCTGTCTTCAAGAGGGAGTGCTGGATGCAGGAGAGGGAGTAGCTTGGAGAATCAAGGCTGGGAGAGTCACTTGCACGCTGGGATCCGGGTGTGGACTCTGTCCCATCACCAGCAGGGCGTTTGGAGGGGAGTTGAGTGGTCAGTTCAGCCTGTCCAGGGGAAATCACACACCTCCCCTGCTGCCTCTGGAGGTTCAAGGACCACCTCATGTCCTCCCCTCCCCCTCAGAAAAGGTCAGGAATTGGGCTGGGCTGGCCTGGCTGTGGTGACCCTGGTCTTCTCCTGTCTCCAGAGAGATCTTGGTAGAGGAGAGCAACGTGCAGAGGGTGGACTCGCCAGTCACAGTGAGTATCTCTGTCCCTGCAGAGCCTTGCTTGGGCTTTTAGGCACGTGGACATACCTTTTTGTGGCTCCGTATTTCCGCTCTCCATTCCTGGGGTCCCAGAAAGCCTTCCACCTCACCCCTCCATACCGTCAGGGAACCAACCACATTGTAAGAAATGAATGTGGTGGGGATTTTGATTTATCTGGATGAGAATCTTCTGCCAGGGCAAGGGGACACTTGGTGAGTGACTGGTCACTGTTTCAGTGTCTCTGTGTCAGTAACTATCCTGTGTACCTTGGGAGCAGCAGAGAGAAGGGGTCAGGTCCCCTGAGAAATGTTGGCCTCTGAAGATGTAGCTGTGGCTCCTGTCCCAGAGTAGTTGGCCTTCAGAGTGGGATGGCAAGTGGGTGAAGCAGGCCTGCTTGGGGCAGAACAGTCATGTGCCTGAGATGTAGTGGCACAGCCGTGATCCTGTCAGAAACAGTGGGTGAATTGAAGGATGATTCCTGGGGATGAAGGGACTATGCATCGGTCTGCTATGAATGCCTTCTCACCCTCCTTCCCAGGTATGCGGTGACATCCATGGGCAGTTCTATGACCTTAAGGAGCTGTTCAGAGTGAGTATGGGGAAGCGCTGAGGAGGAATGTGAGCCTTTTCTGTGGTGTGGTTGGGTGGGCTTCCAGAAAAGAAGGGTGTCAGCTAGTTGGGAACATGGGCCATTGTAATGAGAGAGCAGTTTAGGGACAGTCTTTTTCCCTCTTGCAGGTGGGTGGCGATGTCCCTGAGACCAACTACCTCTTCATGGGGGACTTTGTGGACCGTGGTTTCTACAGCGTCGAAACCTTCCTTCTCCTGCTGGCACTTAAGGTGGGATCCCCGGGCCTGTGGAGCTCAACCAGGGCCACCTCATGACAGCTTGTCTTCATATTTGTTACTCCAGTCCCCTCCTCCCCTTCTGTACATTGGAGTTGTGCTGCTGGCCATAGACTGGTTCTGCTGAGCAGGGTGGTAGATGAGGCTTACAGGACAGGCTGTGGTGGAGCTACGAAAGGCCTGCTGGGGCCAGGAAAGGGCAGCTGTGGAGGACCACTGAAGGCATTGGTGGAGACAGGAATAAGGGAACGGAGAGCCTGAATGTCTCTAAAGATGTAGGTCTGTGTCTGCAGGTACAGGAGGAGCCCCTGGGTTTGTAGCTATGGGCTGGGGCAGGCTTGTCTCTCTGGAGGCATTGGAAGCCTTTGAGGCTAATGGCACAGCATGATGTAGGTAGGAGATGACACGGGTCCTGGGCCAGGACGGGGAACTTGGCAGATGCATAGAGATTTGTGAGAGGATGGTGGGGAGGCAGAGCCTAGACCCCAGCCCTGGTGTGGTGGTGTCTCTAGGTTCGCTATCCTGATCGCATCACCCTGATCCGGGGCAACCATGAGAGCCGCCAGATCACCCAGGTGTATGGCTTCTATGACGAGTGCCTGCGCAAGTACGGCTCGGTGACTGTGTGGCGCTACTGCACTGAGATCTTTGACTACCTCAGCCTGTCAGCCATCATCGATGGCAAGGTAGGCGGGTTACAGGAGCTTCTTGGATAGCATGATGGGGCAGCCGTGCCTCCTTCCCTCTGACCATGCTCTCCCCTGCAGATCTTCTGTGTGCATGGAGGCCTCTCCCCCTCCATCCAAACGCTGGACCAGATCCGGACAATTGATCGAAAGCAGGAGGTGCCTCACGACGGGCCCATGTGTGACCTCCTCTGGTCTGACCCTGAAGGTGAGAGTGGGCAGGCAGGGGCAGGACCAGGTTAGCTCTACCTGTAGCTTGTCTGGACTGATTAAAGCAAGTGCCTGTAAGGGACAGTCAGGCCAGGGGATTCAGGGAGGAAGAAGATGGACCATACTGGCACTTGTCCTTTACCTACCAGCTGGCTAGACCCTCCTCAGGGAGTAGGAAGGCACAGGTGGCAGGAGCTGGAGCACAGAGGGCATAAGAAATGTGTGGTCATGGCTCTCAGAGCTGTTTGGGGCAAAATCATTGGCTGCTTGTGTGGGCAAGAGCTGCAGAATCTGATAGACCTCTTTAGAGGTCATGTACCCAGAATGGTAGCTGCCTGGGTACCCATCAGTTTGTGGGGTTTCTTGCTAATATGGATCAGAGCTGAGATTGAAGGCCAGGTCTCCTGGGTACCAGCCCAGGGCACAGCCTCCCACCCTCCCATCCAGCACTACCACTCCCAGAGTACTTGTCACACTATGGGGTACCAGTTTGGCCAGGACAGTCCTACCACTTGGTAGTTATGCTGGATTTATGCTGGATGCCCCATTGTACTGTCCTGGATGCCTCTTGGATGGAGACAGTGATGTCGGGCATTCTTTCACTTGTGGAACATGTTTGCTCCAGCACTTGCTGTCTTGTCCCCTGGAGCCCACTGGGACACATTCTGGCCTCAGGCTCTTGCCAACAGGCCTCTGGCTGAGCAGGGGAGGGGAGTAGGATATTCCCCCTTCTGGGGCACTGGGCTGCCAGAAGCCTTGAGACCGTCATCTCTCCATCCCTCCCCATTTGCTTTAGACACAACAGGCTGGGGTGTGAGCCCCCGTGGTGCCGGCTACCTATTTGGCAGTGACGTGGTGGCCCAGTTCAACGCAGCCAATGACATTGACATGATCTGCCGTGCCCATCAGTTGGTGATGGAAGGTTATAAGTGGCACTTCAATGAGACCGTGCTCACTGTGTGGTCAGCACCCAACTACTGCTACCGGTATGCTGGCGGGGCCAGGAGGTCAAGGTGGGGATAGGGATCTAGACTAACCTGTCGTAAGCCTGCTGCCTTACCTTTTCAAGCTGTGGAAATGTGGCAGCCATCTTGGAGCTGGACGAACATCTCCAGAAAGATTTCATCATATTTGAAGCTGCTCCCCAGGAGACACGGGGCATCCCCTCCAAGAAGCCCGTGGCTGACTATTTCCTGTGACCCCTCGGCCCCTGCCCCCTCCAACCTCTCTGGCCCCTGGACCACTGTGACTCTGCCCTCTCTCCAGCCGGAGACTGGGCATGGAGGGGCTGTTCCCAGCTCTGCTCTCCCCCCAAGAGGGCGCTTCAAGGGTGAGGACTTTGTCTGGAGAGGTTTGGAGCCTTAGCTCCATGATCCTCCTCTCCGTTCTCCCCACTTGAACCATGAAGTTTCCAGTAATTTTTTGTTTTCCTTTTCTCCTTTTTCTTTTTTTCTTTTTTTTTTTTGTTTGTTTTTAGATAAAAGTTTTGCGAAAAAAGGAAAAAAAATTCTAATAAAAGAAGAAAAATCGTCTTCAGGTTTGTGTCGTCAGACTTGATTGGGAATGAGCAGAAGTGTTGTCCTGGGAGCTGGGTGTCCCAGAACATGGACTGCCTCCTCCCTAGTTCCGCCAGGAAGGCAAGGCTTCAGGACCCTTTCCCATGACTGCCTTCTCAATGCTGGGTAGAAGGTGGGTTCTCAGGGGCAGCCTTGCTTCACCTCCGCTACTGAGGACAGTGGACATCCTTTGTTTTCCTGGAGCATGAGGATGTGTACCAGGTCAGGCAGCCGGAAACCAGTGATTCTGACCTTGTCTGGGTCTCCCCACAAAGCCTTGCACCCCTTGGCCCTGCTTAGGGCCAACGCCATTAACTCAGTTTTTCCTGATGCATTGATGTTTTTGAATTTTATTAACAAAAATACTCTGGTCCTGAGAACAAACTAGTTGGCTTGCACTAGTGGTGAGAGGGGTGCAGGAGGTGGGGGTGCTGAGTTGTGGCCCCATTTGGCCAGGCAGAGCCTCCCTCCATTCACACCGAGGTGAGAGCCTGCAAGGGGAAGCTGGCCCCAGCTGGACTCCAGCAGCCTGGCCTGAGCTTTGAAGCCAGAGGGGGTGGGAGTGAAATCAAGGTGTGAAGTAGGGGGGCCTGAGGCAACCATTTGGTGTGGGGGATGGGGCCAATGGTGTGGGGCTGTGGGGCTGGGGGAAGGGAACAGCAGGTCTGTAATGAAAGATGGAGGCCAAGGGGCTGGGGCAGGGGCTAGTGACAGCTCAGTACATTGGCTTGGAGCCCATATCCAGGTGGCCCCCAGGGTAGGGGAGGGAGAAAGGACCCCCTTGGAGGAAGTGTGGGGCAAAGGGTGTAGCAGGTGGAGCTGCTGGGTACCCGGAGCCCCCTGACCCTGGCTGTAGCTCCAGAAATGCAGCTGGGTAGGGAGTTGGGCGCCCAGGGTCTGGGACCTCAGGGAAGTTCGGGTTCCTGAAGTAAAGACAGAGGTGTGAGAACAGGAGAGGAGACCCTGCCCCATAGGGCGGCCCTGTGCCCTTGTACCACTCACCTGCCTGGCAGATGAGTGGAGGCCCCATGGAAAGCTGCAGGGTGCAGGAGGTAGGCCTCAGCACTGGGCCCCCTGCATGGGGGCGCTGGGGCAGAGGCAGCTTCTCGGGGGTCTGTGGCCTGCTCCGAATCTGACTCGCGAATGTCGCCTCCCAGGGTAGAGTCACAGGGACCCCCTGGTGTGTCTGGGTAGACAGGGACAGATTGGGCAAGAGAGGATCAGTGTGTCATGCCTAGCCTCGTCACCACTGGGCCAAAACTCACCTCCATTCCCATACCCCTCTGTGGCTCCTGGCTCTGGGCCCCGAAGTTTCCTCTTCACACGGGCATCTCGCTCCCTGGGGAACAGTAATGATGATGATGATGATGGCAGTGATGATGATGATGGTACTAATAGTATTTACCAGGCGCCAGGCATTTCCCTCTGCCAGCGACCCTATCAGGTAGCAGCCATTATTATACCCATTTTAGAGATGACGGAACTGAAGGCCAAAGAATTAAGTGATCGTAAGGAGGCACAGCTGGGATTTATCCCCTGCGTGAACTTCTCAGTGCTTTTCTGCTACGTTTACAATCAGTGGGACCCCTTCCCAAGTTGATCCCAGCCTGTCACCGTGCACAAAATGTTGGCTTCCTGCCTTTCAGCCTCTACCTGGAATTCTGTCCCTTTTTCATGAGACTCCTTTATCCTTGTGGTCTCAAGTCACGCATAACTTCCTAAGAGAAGAGCTGACATCCCATCGACACACCTTCCCTCTCGGCCCTTATCACCATCCCAGTTCTGCGCTGTGACCATGTCTGCCTCCTCTGGCCGACTGTAAGCTCCCCGAGGGCACGGAATAGTTCTGAGGGAGGTACACTCAGAGTAGATGGCCAAATTCTGGCCTGGCTTACTGTCTGTCGAGAATAATCTGGCTTTCCATTACCTCCCTGATTTGCTTCACTCCACTGCAGCCACAGTGCCAGCACAGGCATGCCTCAGAGCCTCTGCACATGCAGCTTCCGCTTACAAGCATGATTTCCCCCAGATCGCTACAAGGTTCCCTCCCTTCTCCATTGTCCTGTCTTTAGGGAGGTCTTTCTAGGGTATTGGTCTTATACCTCACCCCAATCCTTCCTATTCTTCCCTGCGTTATTTCTTTCCCTAAATGTATTTCTTATTTACTTGGGGCCCACTAGGATATCCCTTCCATGAGAACATGGGCTTTGATTTTCTCTGTTCAGAAATGTGTCTCCAGCGTCTAGAATGGTGCTTGGCCTATTGTAGATACGATACCTAGCACAGTGCCTGGCACGCAGCGAATAATTAAGAAACATTTGTTGAAGGCATGAGCACATGAATGGACAATGCCCACCTCTTACAGTTTCTGCCGTTCTCCCGGAAGCCTTTGGCAAAGGGATTGGCTGCAATCTTCAGCTGTGTGATCTGGGGGCACAAATCCACGTCAAAGTTCCTGTTGCCTGGGGCAAGGCACTACCGATCCCTTACGATCCCTTACGCAGGGTCACTTACCCGTGGGTTCTGGTAGGCTGTCACAGAAATGAATGTGGTCTCTGGGAAGCGGAAGGAGGCCACGCCCCCCCAGTGCTGGCTGCAGAGCTGGGCGGCCCGCACCAGGTGTATACGGGGCTGGTACTTGTGCATGGAGTGCAAGATCAGCTGGGAGGGAAGAAATGGGGTGACTCTTTGTGCTAGGCCCTAGACTTAGCCTTCTACCCAGCATCACCTCAACCTCCCTGTGGGGTCCCAGCCTGGGCTCACGTGGCCATGGGGGTCCAGCGTGCTGTTGGTGAGCTTGACACGGTGGAAGGACACAGGCTGCCGCATCCAGTGGGCACCAGTGGCGGGAGAGTCAGGGTGAATATAGACACGGTCAGGCAGGCGGGGCTCTGCCTTGCCGCTTGGCTCCCAGCGCCGACCCTGCCAGCGGTAGCGAGCCCCATCCACTGGCACCACATCCAGAAGAAACAGGTAGCGGGCCTCAGGGTCCAGACCTGTGACGGACACTCTGCAAGCAGGAAACATGCGCCTGCACGGGGAGAGGTGGGAGAGGGAAGCCTGGAGCTGCCACCGGCCAGAGGTGGGCCAGGTGCCAGCAACAGGGCTGGCAGTTGGCATCTCAGCTCTGCAGGGAGACATCAAGGGAGGTGGAATTAAGACCCAGAGGGTGGAATCAGAATAGGAAGGATTCTCACCTGTTTTACAGATGGAGGAGTGGAACAGACAGTTTAGGGACTCTGCAGGGCCACTAGGCTAAAAGCAGAGCCCAGGTTCTTTTTTGTTTGTTTTGTTTTGTTTTGTTTGAGACAGTCTCGCTCTATAGCCCAGGCTGGCCCTGAACTCATCCTGTAGCTGAGGCTGGCCTTGGATTTATGGCAATCCTCCTGCCTCAGCCTCCTGAGTGCAGGGATTACAGGCATGTGCAACCATGCCTGGTTTTATGCTGCCTGGTGCTGGGAAATCAAATTCAGAGCCTTGCAGTTGCTAGGCAAGCGCTTTAACCGCCGTGCCATTCCTCTAGTCCAGAGCCCAGGTTCTTTGACACCTCAATCTCTATTAGCAGAAGCAGTGGTGACTAACTTTTTCCTCTCCGAAATCTTGCCAGGAACCTCTTGCTACCCATCCTAGTCCCCTTTCTTGATATCTGCAACTGTTAAGACAAAATTCCTTCAGAAAAACTAGGGCCTGAGCCAGGCATGGTGGAGCATACCTATAATCCTGGCACTGAGGATGCCTGAGGCAGAAGAATTGTAAGTTTGAGTCCCACCAGGGTGAGGCCTTATCTCAAACAACTGGTCCCCTCCCCCTCACCAAAAAAAAAAAAAAAAAAAAAAAACCACCTTTAGTGAGGCAGAGAATTTTTTGCTGTACTAGGGTCTGGCCCTAGAGAACAGAAGGTCTTTGTCAAGGCCACACTGACCACTTTCCTGACTCTAGGTTGAGCACAGATCTAGTCACGTACTTTTTTTGGGTTTTTGCATCAGGGTTTCAGTCTAGCCCTGGCTGGTCCTCAACTCACTATGAAGCCCAGGCTGGCCTCGAACTCACAGCAATTCTCCTCCCTCACCCTCCTGGGTGCTGAAGTTACAGGTGTGTGCCACCACGCCCAGCTATGTGTGGTGCTGGGGGACCAAACCTTGGGCCTTGTGCTTTGTAGACAAGCACTCTAATCACTTAGCTATGCTCTGTTGTCCCCATTGTTCAGTTTTTATTTTGAGACAGGGTCTCATTAAATCACTAAATAGCCTAAGTTGAGCTCAAACTTGTGATCTTCCTGACCCAGCCTCCCAGAGTGCTGAGATCACAAACCTGTGCCGCCTGACTCAGTTCAAGTTGCACACTGATCCCTGATCCTGACTAGACTTCCCTGATGCTGGTCACTGACTGGACCTTGGCCCCAGTCATAGTCTGAACCCTGATCGAGGCCACCCACTAACCTACAACCCAGCCAGACGTCCTGACCCTGTTACACACTGACCTATGACCCTTGATAGATGGGCCCCTAAACCCAGCTACAGACTCCACAGACTGAGTCTTGGCCCTTGCCACTGACTGACTCCTGCTTTCATCTGCAGTCACTCGTGTCCCAGGCAATAGATTCCAAACTTTGAGAGCTCTAGTCCTTGAGAAAGCCCAGTCTTATCCCCAGAGCTCTGCCTTTCCTGAGACCCCAGCAGAAACTGAGCTAGCCAGCCCTCACCTGCCAGCTTTGGTGATGATCATCTCTGTCCCCACAGCGCTGAACTCTTTCCACAGCTCCTGGTTCTCCAGGCTCAGGCTGACCCCAGGGAGTGAGTGAAGGGCCTCTGCTGCTGGTGGGGCTGGCTCGGTGCCCATGGCGGGGGGCAGAAGGGGCAGAGGTGGGGGTGCGGTGAGGGTACGTGGAGCAGCTTCTATCCCAGAGAGGAAGCAATCCAGTTTGGGGGTATCCATATCTGGAGATGTGGGAAGAATAAGGAGCCAGCCCAGGGTCACAACCCCAAACACCTTAGCCAGGAGCTGGTCCCATGGCTCACCAGGAAAGCGATAGCCCTCTGCCAGAGAAGGTGGGAAGCTGGAGTCAGACCCCGGCTGGGGGGCCCCCAAACGGTAGCCGCTCCCTAGGGAGGGGTACAACTCTCGAGGATGGTACATGTTGTAGTCCGTTCTGGCCTCAGGTCACGCTGCCTGGAGACCCTGGGTGCTGAGATGCCCCTTTATAGCTCACAGCTCAGCCCCTTCCAGACCCAGGATCACAGCCCCTCCCCTCTTTGGGGCCGGGGAGTGGGCTGGAGAGGAGACCCCTGGGGCCTAGGAGAGGTCCAAGAGGGGCCGGATACCTGGGCATCCTCCCCCGCCCCCCCTGGGTGGCTTCATTAGCTCCGACCCCCTGCCCCCTCATTACATAATTAACTCCTCGGCCTGATTGATCCCCAGAGCTCGGACAGAGACGCAGTTTGGCGCTTCCGGCCAGCTGGTCCCCGTTCCCACGGGGGGGTGGGGATAGACCCGGCTTGGGATATACTAGGGGGGCAGGGCCTGGACCCTGGTACCAAGCCTGGGGTCCTTGGGTATACCCTAGAGTTTCTCATTTTCTGACAGGTGACCCCATTCCCGCCAATAATACACACAGGGAAGACCAGCCTTGGGGATAACTGGAGGCAGCCGGGTTGGGGGGTTAAGGTGGGGAGTGCAGGCTTGATGAGATGCGGCCCGAGCCAATCACATGGGACACCGGAGACCTTGAGAAATACGCAGCACAGGACTGAACTCTGAGGTACTCCCCGATTCCCACTCCGAAAAACCTCCACTCTCCATCAAATCTCAAACATTGCGAGGCGCGCACAGCGCCTGTCTCTGATTCTCACGCAGGACCGCCCAAGTCTTGCGCTGGGGAACACTTAGAACTGCACTTCCCAAAAGGCCTCGCGCCGAAGCCCGCGCGAGAGAAACAGGCAGAGCGCTTGGGGCAGCTGGGAGTTGTAGTCAAGACGAACGGGGCGGAAAAGCCGACGGCCTTCTAGGCGGTGGCCAAGCACTAGAGCCGAGAAGACGGTGATCAGCCGAGGTCAAGGCCTGCAGAGCCAGTGTGGGCTCCACGTTCTTCCGGGGCAATGACTCCCGGCCCTCCCTGGGGCTCAGAATCGAACAGTAGGAGTCCCTTCCTGGATTTCATGTGAGCCCTGGCCTGTCTCCACTCCATTGTTTTATTATGTACAAACGCTACAGAACAAGGGGAACAGACACGTGTAGGGTAGGAGGGGACAGGTGGGTGACGTTCACAGGGCAGACAGAGCACTGGGGCCAAGAGAGCAGCACACAGGCCATATCTATGGGGCAGGCAGGGCAGGAAGGGGTTAAAAACGAGATCCAAGCCAGCCAGATCGCAGGAAAGTGTGGGGGTGTCGTCCTCCTTATGATCTCTCCCCCCAAGGTCACAGTGCATGCAATAAAATATATGTACAAGAGCTGGATCCTTCCTCTGCAGGGGCCCTGACGGTCCAGGGCTCCCTTCAGGTGGAGGGAAGCCAGTGGCGCCCCCTGGCGGCCAGGCCAGGCTGGAGCCACATGCGTCAGGCGGAGGGGTCAGTCCCAACCGTTGTCTTTGATCATATGGTTGAGTTCAATGATGTACTTCCCCTCCTTGTACTTCTGGCTGCTCTCAAAAGCCTGTTCCTGAAAAGAGGGGAGGAGCCATCATCCCTGGGCAAGAGCTGCACGAGGCATGGGGCATGAGGAGTGGAAATGACTAACCCCATTTTGCACACGAGGATACTGTGATCCAGAGAAGCCAAGCTACCTGCCCGCAGACACAGCTGGTAAATGGCCGTGTTTCTCACTACCAAGGGAGTGGACATTAGTCTGAATCACCCGTACTTAACACTAACGACAGCTCCAGCGGAGAAGATAGGGAATGTCTAAAAGATTTCATAATCCAGAGATTAAACATGGGAGCAGGAGGGCCACTGCAGCCTCCACATGTTTTTTTATATACACAGCAAATAGTTTAATAAAAGTAATTTAGGGACTGGGGATGTTGGTTATTGGTAGAGCATCTGCCTCATGCATGAAGCCCTGGGTTCAATTCTAGTACCATAAAACACAAAGAATTTAAGGGGTGGGGATATAGCTCAGAGTTAGAGCATTTGTCTAGCAAGTGTGAGACTTGCCTTCCATCCTCAGTATGGAAAACAAAAACAAAACCACCCCAAAACTTTAAAATATTAAAATACAGATATGCAGGCTCACTCTTGTTTACTTCAGCCACTTACTCCCCCCCCCCCCCCCCGCCAGTCTATGCTTCCCCTTCTAAAATCCACATTATCTGCTTGGTCTTGCAGGCACTTACGTTTTTAACCCCTGGACCAGGCCTCCTTATTTTACAGGAGCCCAGAGAAGTCATGCTATCTGTCCAGAGACACACCGCAAATCTGTGGCTAGGCCAGAGGTGAACTCAGGTCAGAGCTGTCTGTTTTGCTTCAAGAAGGGAGACACTCCAAGGAACAACAACAAGTCATGTCCCCCGCAGATTCCCAGGAGGATTTTCCTTTGCTATATTCTAAACTTATCTCTGCAACAACCATGGAGGCCAGCTGGGGCTTTATCCTTCGATGCCAGATACAGAAGTGAGACTCAGGGTAGCGAAATCAGATCCTGGCAGCAGGAGCAGTAAGGGCAGTGGAAAAGGAGGCTTGCAGACCCAAGTTCCATGCTGCTGTGGGCAACTTCTTTGATTTTCTGAGTAACATAAGCTGGTGGCCAAGGGTCAAACAAAGAAACAAGCTAACGAAGAGTATAGTCCCTATTCTGTTATAGCTGTGTGATCTTGGACAAGTTACCTAACCTCTCTGGGTCTCCTTGACATGTTCTGTAAAGCAGATGTACTAGGCTCTTAACTACACGTCTAATGATTGAGAGAATCTATACCAATCATCTGACATACGTGGCATATAATGATTTAAGAAGTGATGACTCTTGTCTATTTTCATCTCTAAAACAGGGATGCTAATACCTTTGAAAGAAGGGATGGAGTTAAGAGAAAAATTCCATGCCTGTAATCTCGGCAATCAAGAGGCTGAGGCAGGAGGTTGCTGTGGGTTTAAGGCCAGTCTGGGCTACACAGTGAGTTCAGCACCAGTGTGGACTACAGAGTGAGACCCTGTCTCAAAAAAAAAAAAAAAAGAAAAAGAAAAAAGAAAAAGAAAAAGAAAAAAGAAAGAAAAAAGAACGAAAGAAAAGAAAAAAGTTCTAAAAGCCCTTGCAGGATTCAAGAGAACGTAATCAGGACAGGAAGACAGCCTGGGTGTCTGTGCTGGGCCTGTGTGCTCTGTAAGGCTCCCAAGCGGCTGCCTGTGGGGCAGAGATGACGCGAGGTCACGTCAAAGGCTAGCCTGGGGTCACAGTGCTGACTCACATATTTCCAGCCCAAAGTGGTCTTGCAGTTCTCGCAGTGGATATCAGCGACAGCATGGAGGCCCGTCAGCAGTACCCGCTCCTCGGCTGGCCCGCAGCCCACGTTCACCCTGCAGGGACACGGGGCTGTCCCAGGGAGGGTCCCACCAGCACAGGGGCCCCCTCAGGCTTGTAACCACGGTGGCTGTCCTTAGCATCTAAGAGCCACAAGATCACAGCTTTCTGCCTGAACCAGGGAACTCTGGGAGTCTCAGCATGATGCCCGATCCCAACAGAGGGTCAGGAGATAAAAGGCGGGAGGCCAAATACTCACACAGAGTTGAAGAGGTAGGCGCGGCCCTGGCTGCCCTGGAAGGACTGAAGGACGCGAAAGGAGAAGGGGTCAGGGCTCCTGGCGGCCCCGCCAGCCTCCAACACCGGCCTCAGCTGCGGCTTGCTTACCTTGGAGATGAGGTCGTCGTGGTTGGCCAGGTGAGCTCGGCAGTGGGCACAGCTATACCTCCGGTGACAGTCATCCAAGTAGGCCTGAAACGTCTTGGGCTTCGAAATCCGCACCATGGCGGGGGCCAGGGGCAGTGGCCCCACGCGGGGAGCGGCCCACGGGGAGCAGAGGGAGCCCAGTGCCTGGCGGGGAAGGAGTAGGTGGGCTGTCAGGACCAGGCCACGTCGGCAGGCACACCCAGCACCATGGGGACTCTCTGTCACACTTGGCTGCTCTCTCCTTTCCCCAGGGCCGGCAGCCTCACCGAGGATCAGAGCTGTCTCAGCTCTGACTCACTGAGGAGGCCTCTGGTTGTATCAGCGGGGAAACTGAGGCTAGGAGGGGCCCGAGGTGAGTCACCCACCTGCCTCCTCTGCTGACCTGGAGAAGGGGGCTTCGGAGGGGATGGGTTGTCAGCTCCCACTTTGGGGGAGCAAAGGGTGTTAGGGCTTGGCTGGCTCTCAGGGCCTCCTTTGGACTTCGAGGTTCTGGGAGCACACCTGGGCACAGGGTCCTTCACCTGGAGGCGGCCAGAGGCCTCGCTAAAGGTGGGGGTCGCCGAGAAGGGAAGGGAATCTTACCTGGGGGCGCGGAGGCCTCATTTCCGCCGAGGGCATCTTACCTGCATCGCGGAGCCTTACCTGAGACCCCGGGGATCACTGGGGCGCGGGGGTTAGGGGGCGGGCGCCGGGGAAGGGGGCAGTCCTCGCTGGCGGGGCGGGGGCGCAGGGCGGCGCACAGCCTTGACGGCGCGGGCCTCACCTCGCCGGGGCGCGGGGCCCGGTCCGCGGGGTGCCTGGCCTGGGAGTGGGGGGCGCTCCTGGTGGGCGCCGTCCCCCCCGGCCCGCGTTCGCAGCCGCCTCGACTTGTTTACACCGAGACCAGCTGCTGCCGCGGCTGCGGCGGGAGGGGGAGGGGGCCGGTCTCCTGTCCCGGCGGCCGCCGTGGCCAATAGGCACGCAGCATGCAAATAAGGGGGCGCGTCCTACGGCGGCCAGCGCAGGGCCGGGCTGCCCTTCCCCCTGCTGCCCGCTGCTGCCGGCCCGGAAATGCGGCTGCGGCCGGCAACCCAGCCCAGCGCCCCGGCGGGGCACTGAGCCTCGTTGCCTCTGTGGCCTGCTGCGGGGCTGGATGAGACGAGACGAGGATCCCAGGATCCTGACCCACCGTGTGGTGAGGAGGATGGTGCCTGGACGTATGCTCCCGGAAATAGTCGTCGTAATGATCCGCGTTTTACCCATCGCCTGTGCCCTGCTGTCTTAATCCCTGCAGCAGTCCTGTAAAGCAGTTTGTCTCCATTTTACCGGGGACTGAGGCAGAGAGGATTAACATCTCTCTCGATTGTCCAGCTGGGAAGAGGCAGGGTTGGAATTCGCACTTTGGCCCTATTCCAAGGTCTTTGCTCTAGCGTTAGGGGCCGACTCAGTTCATCTTTTGAAAGGGCCTCACCCTGCAGTCCAGCTTGGTCCTGAACTCACTGTGAAGCCCAGGCTGGCCTAGAACGCCCAGAAGTCTTCCTGCATCAGCCTCCCCAGGGCTGGGATTAAAGGCACGCACCACCACTCGCAGTTTATGTAGTTCTGGGCCTTGCACTCGCTAATCAAGTGCTCTGACCACTTCGCAAAGCCTCCAGGCCTCAGTTCACCTCTTAGAAGAAAGGTGTCCGTGGCCTTTGCGCTGCAGGGAACCAGAGCCTTAGAAGAAGCCAGTTCCTGCTGATGAATGTCACTTCCTCTTCATGCCTCTAGGCTGGGTTTGGTCTCACGTGTGTGTGTGTGTGTGTGTGTGTGTGTGTGTGTGTAACGTCTGTGTTTGACACTGAAGGTTAAAAATTTCATGGTTTTTCTAGTATGAGAAAACAAAACTATAAAAAAGCAAAACAGAGAGATGGAAGAAAGTAGGAACATAGACTTTAAGGAGACGGAAGTGGCTGTGTGGGGTAAGGACATGGGAAGTGGGAAGGGAGGTAAAAATGTTCAGGATGCGATACATATATGCACCAGTTTCTCAAGTTAACGGTTATATATCACAAATACATGCTACAACAAATAATTTGGGCAAATAAATGTCTGAACCAGCCTGCTGAGACAGACATGTAATTCCAGCACTACGTGAGGCTGAGGTGAGAGGGTTGTACGTTTGAGCATAGCCTGAGCAACTGAATGAGACTTTGTCTCAAAATCAAAAATAAGGGCAGAGGGGTGTATCCCACTGGTTAAAGAACTTACTTAGTGTGTGCAAGACTCTGGGTTTGATTCCCCCAACATCACATAAAAATTATCTGTGCATGGTAAGGCATGCCTGTAATTCCAGCACTTGGGAAGCTGAGAGAGGAGGACTGCTATGAGTTTGAAGCCAGCCTAGGCTATATAGTGAGTTCAGGACCAGACTGGATTACAGATGGAGACCCTATCTCAACAAAACAAAAATAAAACATGGGCTGGAAATATAGCTCAGGGAGAAGGCCCAGGGCTTAATCCCCAGTACCATAGAAATAAAATAAAAGTCTATCAAATCTTGTCATGTTCACTGCAATAGTCCCAGCACCCAGCCTGGGCACTGCACTCAATACTGTGCAATAAAATGGCCCCTCAGTGGAGGTTTCAGGGTTGGAGAAGAGGACCTGGGAGTGGGAAGTTGGCATGGGAGGCAGCAGACAGCTGTGAACTCACGCCCACTCTCTGCAGTGTGGCATGTGGCCCACAGAAGCAAGGCATAGGAGATGTCAAAATCTTGCTATGGTGCCAGGGCTCTTCATGGCCTCAGGAGAATGAAGCCATTACCTATGGCTCTCAAGAGGCTGCAGCCAGGCTAGGGCACCTGAGTTGGCCCAGCACGGAACATTCCTGAGGATGGAAGCCAAGCTGGCACAGGGTGTGGTGTTACTGGAGTCTGGAATGTGGTGGAACCAGCGGGCCAGGCTGGTTAGACCCAGGCTCTGACCCAAGGCTGGCCTCTGCCCTAAGCTACCATCTGAGTCTTCCAGGATCTGCCTTCTTCCCCTCATTCTAAGCACACTCAGACCAAAAAGAAAATATTTATTTGTCAGGAAGAGGAAGAAAGGGGGCAGGTCTCCAACTTGGAAGGCTGGGGGTGCTGGTCCCGGTTGTCCAGGTATTGCCTCAGGGCTGTGGGATAGTCGGTTATCACACCTGTGGCCCCTAGG
This sequence comes from Ctenodactylus gundi, assembly GCA_004027205.1. Taxonomy (NCBI): domain Eukaryota; kingdom Metazoa; phylum Chordata; class Mammalia; order Rodentia; family Ctenodactylidae; genus Ctenodactylus; species Ctenodactylus gundi. The sequence goes on along the minus strand of PVKB01001889.1, from coordinate 79,051 downwards.
CTGAAGGCCACTTCGAAATCTGACTCTTCATTAAGGCACCAAAATACCACCTAAGGAGAAAAGGAGGTGCCTGTTAGTTTCCAAGTCACTGCACCTCCTCTGTGGCGCCCTCCCAGCAGAAGTATGCCTGGACCAATTGTTAACTTTTCAGGAATCCTGAAAACTGCTACTCTACAGCCATTGTTAAAAATTAAAGCCAGGCCCAGTGGCGCAGGTTTGTAATCTGGAGTCTGGGCCAGGAGGATCACAAATTTGAGCCCAGCCTGGGAAACTCAGGAACTTAAGAAGACCCTGTTTCAAAATAAAAATAAACAGCTGAAGGTCCTGAGTTCAATCTCCAGTATCATATATCCACAAAAATAATCATAAATTAGGTGCAGTGGCTCACAATTGCAATCTTAGCGCTCTCGGAAGCTGAGGCAGGAGGATTGAAGTTTAGAGCCCAGCCTAGGCAACGTAGGGACATAAATCCTGTCTCAAAAATACAAAACAGAAAAAGGGGTGGAATGCAGCTCAATGCAAAGGCTCTGGGTTCAACCCCAAGTAACACTAAATCCATATATACTTACAGTTAAGGTTAAGGAAATTATATTGAAAAGAAAGGTAATAAATACTTAAAACATCACTTCCTTCTATTACACTACTTTTTCCTGTTTCATTTGTTCAGGTTTTTGTGTCCTCTGAACCTGCTGGATGGAATACTGTGGCACCTCTGCACGTCTCCTCCTGATTCTGCAATTAGTGACTTCACACCAGCAGCCTGAAACTGGCCAAAGTGGGAGGATCTAGGCCAGAGAAGCCAATGCTCGAATTGGGGCTTTGATTTTTTCCTCTCAAGGAATATCACTGGTCAGAATCAACAACCATCTACCAGCGTACCAGGCTTCCTAGCCTGTCCCACTGCTCTGTGTCTTCCCTGATGTCCTCTTGATGGGCACAAAGCAAGAGGGAAAATTATTTTTCCGGTATGGGGGATTGAACCCAAGGCTTTTGTGCTGAGCTACTTCCTTAGCCCATTTTTCCCATTTAAAAAAATCTTTATTTTGAGATAGGGTCTCATTAAGTCACCAAGCTATCCAGGTTGGGCTTGAAATTGTGATTCTCCTGCTTCAGCCTCCCAGAGTGCTAGAAACACAGGAATGCGGCACCACACCAAGTGAGGTTTCTTTTTTTTTTTTTTTGGTTGTTTTGTGAGGCAAGATCTTGCTCTGTAATCCAGGCTGGTTCTGAACTCACAGCAATCCTCCTGCCTCAGCCTCCCGAGTGCTGGGATGACAGGTGTGTGCTACCACATCTGGCTTCTGAAGTGCTGGGGAATTGAACTGAGGGCCTTGCGCTTGCTAGGCTAACACTCTTAACTGCTGTGCTGTTTCTTCAGCACCAATGGTATTTGTAGGCAATTCACTGGACTTCCTGGTTTTCTGATAATGCAAACTCACAAAATTGTGACGAGCCAGCGCCTGAGAGGGCCAGCCAGAAAGGGCGCTGTTATCCCTAACAGCAGCTGCGTCCTGGCCCCACCGAGTAGACCTTCCCGTTATTCCCCACCACTGCTACCTAATCCAGATTCTTAATGACACTCTGCTTCCACATTGCTCACAATCTCTTTCCTTTCCAGGGTCGACTCTCCCCTGCTGAGGACCTGCAAAGCTTCCCTTCCCTGTGGGCTGAAGTCCATGTCCCTTCTGAGGTCACTGAGCCTTCCTGCCTCAGCTTCCCTCTGCCACTTCTCCAGGCTGGGGCCTAGACTGCTGCTAGGCCTGTGGTGGCTGGACTCTTGCTGCCCACCTGCGGAGTCCCCTGGGTGAGATGTTCCCTTCCCATTTGTTTGAGGATGCCTCTATCTTGCTCCTTCCAGCCCCGTGGCCCACAGCACTGCCTCTTTTCTACTACAGGTGACCTATGCAGGCCACGCTTCATGTCCTTCCTGTGCCCCTGGTGGTAAAGGCATTATGGTGCAGGGACATTGTCTACAAGGTCTGCTCCTTAAATCACCTGGTCACTGCTGATGCTCTGGGCAGGGGGAGAGGGTGGCTGTGCCTGGCTTCTCCCTTCTCCAGTTGTTCCCCAGCTCCATCCTCAGGCCAGAATAACAGGTCCAATGTGTCCTCACCTGCACCATGGCTAATGCTGACCAAGCCCTTGTTGAGTACTAGTTACCTGTCTGGAAGGGTTACATTTCCCCATGGGTTACCAGTTTCTCCACCACACAGGATCCTGCCAGCTAGCAGCAGAGTGACTGGGACCCTGCTGCCAGGCCCGTGCTGGGACCTGGCTACCTGCCACATCCTCACCTGCACCCCTCGCTCCTCCAAGTGTCGGATCAGGCTTTTCCGCATGATTACCCTGGGGGATGGCCAAGGTGACAATGAGATGACAGTGAGGACAGGAGAGTGGCAGGTTCCTCCGGGGCACTCTGCCCAGCCTTCTGCCCACCTCACCATTTTGAAACCACAGCTGCCAGCTGGTTTAGTCCACTGCGGGAAAATGGGAAGTAAGTCCTGCAGAGAGAAGGAAGCAGTGCTCATCCCCTAGGGTCTCCCTCAGTATGAGGGCAAGGGGAGGGGGCGGTGACCCTTGACCAGTGTGACCTTTGCACCCTCTACCCATTGGCCAGTGAATCTACTCTTGATGCTCTGAAGTCTGAGATGGAATGGTGTGCCCTCCTCTCACCTTTTCTTTTTTTGGTTGGTGGGGGCCTTCAACTGAGCTCCATTCCCAGTCCAATTTTAATTAAGTAAGTATTTTTTATTTAATTTTTGAGACAAGGTCTTGCTGTATAGCCCAGGCTCATCCTGAAATCACTATGGAGCCCAGGCTGGCCTTGGACTCAGAGAAATCCTCCTGCCTCAGCCTGCCAGGTGCTGGGATTATAGGTGTGTGCCACCATGCCCAGCTTCTGTGGTGCTAGGGAGACAAACTCAGGTACTTAGCACTTGCCAAAGCAGGTGCTTTAACCGCTGAGCCATTCCTTCAGCCCAATTTTTTTTTTTTTTTTTTTTTTAATTTAGAGAAAGGGTCTTGATCTGTAGTCCAGGCTGGTTCTGAACTCATTATGGAGCCCAGGCTGGCCTCAAACTCATGACAAATCCTTCTGCTTCAGCCTCCTGAGTGCTGGGATTACAGTCATGTGCCACCACACCTGGTTTATGTGGTGCTAGGGAATCAAACTCAGGGTCTTGCACCTGATGGGCAAGCACTCTAACCACTGTGCTATTCCTTTAGCCCCCCATTTTTACTTTTGATTTTGAGACTAGGTCTCATTAAGTCACCCAGGCTGAGGGCTTGAACTTGTAATCCTCCTGCTTCAGCCTTCCAGAGTGCTGAGACTACAGGCCTGTGGCACTTACCACTTTGCAGATAAGAAAACTGAGTCTTAGGGAGCAAAAATGACTTTCCAAAGACCACAAATCAGTGATGGGCTACAGCCAGAGTCAGAACCTAGCTTGTCCCACAGCTGGACTGCATCTGGAGACCTGGGTTGGGCCTGGCAGTGTCTTGAGACTAGATGGTACTTATTGGGTTGTCCCTAAATATCCCACTGCAGAGTTAACTTCAGAGGCCCTTTACCATGTCCCAGGGCAGACTTTAGAGTCATAATCAGGACAAACTTTGACTCTGTACTTCTACTGTGTGACCTCAGGTAAATGACAGAACCTCTCTGTTTTTCCATCAGTACTATGAGGGTCATGATTCTTGTACCTCTTGGGGACACTGCAAGTTAAAAGTCAAATAACTGGAAAGATGTGAAAACACTTTGCAAGTCCTGTATAAAAAGTTACATATATTCTTAAGGAAGTGGAGGCAGGATCACAGATTTGAGTTCTGCATGGGAATTTAGCCAGACCTTATCTCAAGATAAAAATAAGTAAGCCAGGCCTGGAAACACAGGCTTGTAATTTCAGTACTCTGGGAGGCAGAGGCAAGAGGATCTTGAGTTCAAGCTCAGCCTGGGCAACTTAGGGACTTAATGAGACTGTCTCAAAATTAAAACTAAAAAATAGAGGCTGAAGCTCAGTGGTTAAAGTGCCTGCCTCGCAAGCTCAAGATCCTAGGTTTGTTCCCCAGCACCACATAAGCGGGGCGTGGGGGTGCACGTCTATAATCCCAGCACTCAGGAGGCTGAGGCAGGAGAATTGCCATTAGTTCAAGATCAGCCTGGGCTCCATAGTGAGTTCAGGACCAGCCTGGACTACAGAGCAAGACCCTCTCAAAAAATAAAATAAGTCTGTAGATGTAGGTCAGGGTTGGATCCTCAGTACAGTAGTACAACAACAACAGTAACAACAAAAACAAACAAGTAAATAAACAAATAAGGACTGAAGATGTAGCTTACTGGTAGACAGCCCCTGGTTTGGAACCCTCACAGTGGAGTGAAATCACAAATACAAAGCTTTATAGCAAGGGTCTGTGGGACTGATTTGATGCTTCATTGTGAGCAGGAAGTACTGGGGCCTAAGCCAGAAGAGCTGTCAGAAAGCAAAAGGAGGGGCCAGGCCTGAGAGCTCGAGAAGTGTCCAAATTCCTGACACTTTGCCCAGCTGCTACATGGCTACTCCTCGTGTTCAGTTAGAGGAAGGAAGCTCAGGTTTCCATCTGCAGATCAGGAGCCATGCTGCAAAGACTGAGCCAGGGTGGAAGCTCGGGGGCCTGACCTCCCACATCAGGTTGTATTTACTAGTATAATTGCGCTTGGACCAGAGGAAGCCATCTGTCCATATTTTAGCTGAATTTGGATGAATGAATGAATCCTTCCTCCTAACACTGCACTGATACACAAGTGCATATAATTTTGGGTCATGGCTCCCTCGGGTGTTCACAAATTCTGGATAGAACCATTCTCTTTAGAGGACCTTAGGGTAATCTCCTGCAGTTTCCCTAAACGGTGTGGCCAGCATGGGACTGTTTCTCTGGTGTCTGGTCTCATCACTGGTACCTGTTGATGATGGTGGGCAGAAAGCACAAGAAGAACTTCTCAGGAATCGGAACGAAGGGCAGCAGCCCCAGGTAGTAGAGCAACAGCATCCAGAGTGCTCGGTTCCACGAGAACGAGAGAGGCATCTGGGGGTTCTGGGAGGCAAGGAGACATAAACAAGAAGAGGACCCATCTGCCCCCAGGAAAGCTAGAGGTGTGGCTACAGGGGATTATGCTGGACATTCAGGAGTCCCGACAACCTCATGACCAAAGTCACGTTGGCCAGTGACGGAGCCCTGAATGGGACCTCTTCATTGTCACCATCCTGCCAGAGCTCACAGTCCCATGTCCTCTATCTCTAAAAAAAAAAAAATTCCCCCCCCCCCCCCCCGGTACTGGGGATGGAGCCCAGAGCCTTCGGGTTGGGCTTGAACTTGCAATCCTCCTGCCTCAGCCTTCCAGAGTACTGGGATTACAGGCTTGGTTCATGGGGATGGAGCTCAAGGCCTTCAGGGTCTCTCCAGCCTAGGTACCGCAGGCTGGGCTAGACTCTCGTGCCCGAAAGGAAGAGAAAGAGACTCACAGCAGCCTTGCACTTCTTCATGACTGAACTCTTCTCCGAGGCCCAGATGGTGATTTCACTGCGGTCAAAGCGCCTCACCAGGCCTGCTACCTAGGAGAAGGAGAAGGAGCTAACTGAGCCGGCCTCTGTGCAGCCCAGCCACGCCCACCCTGCCTGCATCACCACCTTGTGGATGAGCTCTTGGTTGTCCTCCTTGATTTCTACGCTCATGGGCACCTGTGGGAACCTCTGGAACAGGTCCTCCAGGCGCACCATGTGCCGGTCTGACCCGCACGCAAAGTGGCCTGGGAGTAGGATCAGAAAAAGGATCAGAAAGAGGATTAGAAAAAGATCAGAAGGAGGATGGGGGTCGGATCTTGGGGGGTGGGGGTCCAGGAAGGTGGCCCTGGCTTGGAGCAGGGCTCATAGCACCTGTTCTCACCTGGTGAGAAGTAAACTTCCAGCTCTTCCTTGTAGAGGGGCAGCTCCTGGGGAGATCAGGAAGCAGGTCACCAGAGGCATTCATGGAGGTGGGGTGACTGAGCATGGGGGTGGGTAGAGGCAAGGCCCACCTCAAAGTTCAGGCTGCTCACATCCCTATTCAGGCCTGACTGGCGGGACAGGTTCTTGTCGTGTGATACCACCACCACGCCATCCTGAGTTAGATGGCAGTCAAGTTCCAGAAGGTCAGCTCTCTGAGCCATGGAGCTAAGGGGACAAAGGTCAGTGCAAGAGGCAGGGGACGGGGGTGGGGGGGGGTGCAAGGGAGCAGGAGTGGGCCAGACTTGGGGCCTGTGGGGGAGCATGGAACACAGAACATGCAGGTACCTCCAGAGGTACGGGCACCCCTGCAGTGCCTAACTGGCACAGCCTTACATGGCCACCTGGCTGGGGTAGGTGCACTCACTTCTCCATGGCCTCCATGGTATTCTCCAGCCGCTCCCCAGACCCTGTATGGGGTGGCAAGGTGAGGCCCCGGGACCTGGCTGGACCTTATCACCTACCTTTGCTCTAGGTGGCCCTCCTCTTCATCTTCCCATGACCCACGTTGAACCAGTGCCTCCTTCCCCACTCCCCCCTGCGGGTCCCTAGCTTCCCTCCTACCTGGCCCCACTCTGCTGCTAGCCTCCTGCCCCAGCTGCCCTCTGGGGCACATGCTGTGAGCCTCACTCCACCCCCAACAGCTGCCACTCTGACCACTCCCCCTCACCTCCTCGGTGGGCACCCAGGCGGGGAAGGAAGGCCGGAGCCCGGGTTGTATGCAGCAGGTGAGGCCGGCGGAGGAGGAAGATGGAGAGCATGATGTAGCTGCCCAGGGCGGGCAGGGCGTAGAACAGCAGGGGGCTCATGGCTGTGCGCAGCAGCACAGCAGGGGGCTCACACCTGTGCTCCTTCCAGGCTTCGGCCACGCTGGAGCTGGAGACGGCACTGCTCCCAGCGCCGGTCCCAGTGGGTTATGCAGCCTGGCGGTTGCAGCATAGGCTGGCTCTACTAACTGGCCGGAGCCACGCCCCTGGGACTTGCTGAGCCTGCTGCTGGGCTGCTGTGCCGCTGAGCTGTTGGCATGTGGCCAGGCTGCAGGGCTTAGTTGGGACTCGGGCACAGGCAGCCAGCCTCGGCCCAGCCATCACAGACCCCAGCACCCTCTGTCCTTGGCCACGAGGAATTAAAGGACCTCTTTCCACTGGTCTTCCCCTTCCCCACAGGTGCTGTGGCCAGGTAATACAACACCCTATTCCTTGCCATTTCCAAGGAATATGGGGACCTGAAGAGTACCCCTGAGTCACCCCGAATTACTGCCAGCCAGATAGACAGGAAGTCATTACGGAGGGAGTGGATAGTGACTAAGGGGAAAACTGACCCCTTCCTACCTAGGAATCTGGAGCTCTGTATACCCCATCATCAACCCTGTTCAACTAGACAAAAAGGTCACTAGGGTCATATAAAGCTACACGTGGGATGTGGTGGCGTTGTAGGGGTCAGAGATCAAAGCAGCACCAGTTAGGGTCAAGACATCGGCAGACACAGACACAGCCAGGGTCATTCATATACACATCTCTATATTTATATATTAGATACAGGCACGGGGTGTGAGCAGGGGCACCAGGCTCTCCACCAGCCCCCACTCCACTCCTGCTCACCCACACACAGAAGCAGCGAGGGCGGTAAGTGTGGCAGCACTGAGGTGGGAGGGGGCTTTCAGCTCCTCAGGGATACTAGCCCTTGAGACTTAGGAATGTTCCTTCAGGGAAAATGGGGTGGGGTTTCAATGAGGTAAGTGGGGCAGGGCTGGCCCTGAGTTCCTACTCAGGATCTTGAGTCTCCTTGGTAGGTCCTCGGACAACCGGACAACCGGAGCTCTTCCATTCCAGAAAAGTCTACCAGAGACTGGGCTAGCTGGGGTAGATGAAGGCGGAGCAGCAGAGAGAGATCTGCTCTAGGCCACCCGAGTTCCTCAGGTCCCGGAGCAGGGGTGGGGTATGGGATGGGGGTAGGAGAGAGCCTTGGCCTGCCTAAAGCAGGAGACCCCAGCAAAGTGAGAGGAGAGGCGAGGCCCACTCTCGGTCCTGGCCTGGGCCGCCAGGGTCTGGGCTGAGCACAGTGTCCATTTTCTAACAGTCCAGCAGGGAAGGGGCAGGCAGGAGCCAGGGCCTAGAGGAAGAAGCAGGCAGAAAAGAACTGTTAGCCCTATGACAGGACATCGTGGAGCCAGACCTCAGACACTCTCATTTCATCCTCACAGTGGGTACGATGCTCTCTCCTTATCTGCAGGGAGGGCTAATAATGCCCATCCCAAGGCACTACCACAAGGGTTAAATAAGGCAATGCAGGTAAATCTCTGAGAGTTTAAATGCTTAGGGTTCCGCTGGTGCTTGTTCTTGTCATAGAATGGTTTCCAGAAACCAGACAGGTATCTGACACATCACACAGCTCTTACTAAGTGGCAGGACTGGGGTTTGCACCCAAGTGTGTTGGTCTTATCTGTGTCAGACCACATCTGGCCAAGGACAAGACAAGGCTGGGGGTGGAAAGGAGTGCAGTGTGGCTGGAGGCAGGCCCAGCAGACCAGGTGTGTGAACTGCTGACCTGAGCAGCAGGTGGAAGCCAGGCATCTTGGCCAGCTGGGTACCATGTCACCTCCCAAAGCAATCACAGCCCCGCCTGCCTCAGTCCACACCTCCATGAAAAGCCAAAGCCTGGCTTGGCTCCTCAGAGCAGGGAAGGGCCCCTTTGGGGATCTGGAGTAGATTCTGGGGCCAGAGAATGTAAGGTGCTGACCAATGGAGAGAGAAATGGGGTTGGAAGCACAGGGGAAGAACACAGAGGACTAGGAGGGTCACGAGTCTCGGCCCAGGCACACCATAGGCTCTTGTGTTGCCACTGTATACATGGATCACAGGTGTGAGGCACACTCGTGACTGTAGTGAGGCATGTTGGACGCCGTCCTCCCAGGGTGACGACGTGTGGTGTAGTGAGGGCCACTTACCAGGCCCCAGGAGCAGGGACATTGTCCAGGTTAGGGGGCCTCTGATGCCCCTGGCTGAAAGCGGGCTGTCTCCTGGAAGATGAGCTCCTTCAGCCGCTCCTTGGGTAGGTCATCCAGCTCCATGTCAAAAGTGAAGGGCTCCTCAGCCACTGGCTGGGGTGGCAAAGACAGTAAGGCTTGGCCTGGTACTGAGAGTGCCTGTTCCCTCACCTGCCCACTAGCCCTGCTACTGGTAGTTGGCCCACCTCATCTGTGGGGTCATAGTACTGCTCCAGGTAGGGGTGAGCCAGCGCTTCCTCCACTGTGATCCGCTTGTTGGGGTTGAAGGTTAACATCCGGTCCAGCAGGTCAAGAGCTGAGGAAGGGCAGGAGGCAGGGTCAAAAGGGAAGGCTGGAGGAGCTCCCAGAGCGTTGCTTTGCCTGCCGCCCACGGCTACTACTCAGGCAGGCTGGTGGGATGGGATCATGTACCTTCTGCACACCTAGCCTAGTCAGCCACCCACTGCCTTAGTCCCTCCTACCTTTGGAGTCCGATTTGGGGAAAAGCTTGGACCAGGCCACCTTCGTCTTGGAGGGCAGAGACTGTAGGTAGTTTCGTGCCTTCATGTTAATAATACAATTAAGGTCCTCCTGGGATGGGGACCCCAAAATACCTGTAAAATGAGTATCTGGCTGAGAAATCACCTTCTCCTGGGAACAGAACACACTAAAAGGCAAGAAAAAGAGCCCAGCCCAGATGCCCAGCCCCCTCCCAGTCACCTCCTAGCTGACATTACAATGGAGAGGAGTGGGGGCTGGGACTCAGGCAGCCCTAGGTTCCAATCCTGGCTCCTCAGGTGAGGGCTACAGGACCTGCCAGAAATCGTACCTACATTAAACTAACCCCTCCTCCTCAGGTGGCCAGATATCCCCTTACCCAGAATGTGGTTGAGCTGGTCCAGGTAGTGCTTGCCAGGGAAGATGGGCCGGTTGGAGAGCATCTCAGCCAGAATGCAGCCCACAGACCAGATGTCAATGGACTTGGTGTAGCCCTGCGAGGGGAAAGGGATGGGTTCCTGGGCTGGCCGCAACAGTTCACAGCCTATATCTAACATCACACAGAGGGCAGAGAACAGAGGCCCAGAGGAACAGTGCTCTGCTTCTATTCAAAGGATGTGCCAAGAGAGGGTAGATGTCATGTGTCACAGAGGCCAGTGCCTGGGTCTGGAATGGTTCTATCTCTTCAGCTGTGGTGAGTTCTCCTACCTTCGAGTTAAGCATGATCTCTGGGGCCCGGTACCAGCGTGTGGCCACATACTCCGTTAGGAAGCCAGTATGGTCATGCTCAGGATCAGCGATCCGGGCCAGGCCGAAATCACAGATCTGGAATGAAACCCAGGCCACCAGGCTTGGTGTGCAAGACTCCACAGCCAAGAAGTTGCACTGCCACGCCGCTGCCTGGCGGTTTCCCTATGGCCCGACTCTAGCAGGTATGCTCAACCTGTGGTCTGCCTTTTTTTCCCCCCCATTGATTTTTTTTTCTTAAACATTATAACAAAAACATTTCAAAAGCTGGGCATGGTGGCACACCCTGCATTCCTGCACTTAGGAAGCTGAGGCAGTAGGATTGCCATGAGTTCGAGGCCAGCCTGGGCTACACAGTAAGTTCAAGTTCAGCCTAGACTACAGAGACCCTGTTTCAAGGAGAAAAATATCTTTTAAAAGAAAGACTGGAGGAATGGCACATGGATAAAGCCCTTGCCTTGCAAGCATAAGGCCCTGTGTTTGACTCCTCAGCACCACATAAAGTGAGGCATGGTGATGCACACCTATATCCCAGCACTTGGGAGGCTGAGGCAAGCAGATTGTTTTGAGTCAAGGCCAGCCTGAGCTATACCAATGAATTCAGGCCCAGCCTGGGTTACAGAGCGAGACGCTGTCTCAAAAAAAGGAAGTTTTAGTACTTACATAAGTTAACTATATTGTATAGCTCTTTTTATGTGGCCCAAGATAGGGCCTCTTCATTTAGACATAACCAAGGGGCTGCAGGTTAGTCACGTCTATCCTACGGCTTCTGCTGGTCACCTGGCAGCCCCTGGTCCCAGGGAGGAGGGGCCCTGCCCAGTGTTCTGACCTTAAGGTCGCAGGTGGTATTGATGAGCAGGTTAGAAGGCTTTAGATCCCGGTGGAGCACATTGGCCGAGTGGATGTACTTGAGGCCCCGGAGGATCTGGTAGAGGAAGTAGCAGATATGGTCGTTGCTCAGCTGCTGGCTTTTGAGCAACTTGTACAGGTCTGTCTCCATCAAGTCCTGCACAATGTAGCTGAGGATGGCTCCAGGGACCCCCAGGTGGGGGCAGCAGGAGGCACTCTGTTAAGGAAAGCAAGCTCTGACAACCAGGGCGCACATCCCCTCCAGCTGGGGCCCTTGGCTCCTTGATAGCATGAGCTGAGCCAGACTTAGAGCCTCTTTCGAATCCCTACTAGTGAAGGGAATTTAGGAAGGCAGGAGAATCTCAGAATTAAGAGTAGCAGCTCTGGAGTTAACCCCCTGACGTCTGAAATCCCTACTCTGTTACTCACTGGCTTGCTGATTTTAAGCTGTCTGTGCCTCAGTTTTCTCATCTGGCAAGTCAGAGAAATAACTGTTCTTTACAGAGTGGCTGGAAGATTCGATGAGCTGACCCAGGAAGAGCAGGCAGCCCAACGCTTGTCACGTGGTAAGTGCTCTGCAAATACAAACGTTTATCGCTAATATAAAGGCCTGAGCCACACGATTGTTGAGGAGGCTAAGTGAGACAATGTATGAGCACCATCTGGCATGCAATAAATGTTTGCTTAAAAATAAATGCCTCCCTTATGGGAATGATCTGTGCCAGAGAAATGAGGAGACGCCTCCAATGGCATGCTCTTCCTCAGAGATGAGCGCCTGGTCAGACACCAGAAGGTGGAGGAGTAAGTGTCTTTTTATACTTGAAAAGAAAACAAAGGTTAAACATAAATAAATGCCATTTGGCTTGTCTCTGGAAGAATAAGCAAGGATTATCTTTTATAGAGAACATATGAACCAACCCTGCTGTTTTATAGACGGGGAGACCCAGTGAGTGGCAGTGACTCGCGCAGGGTAACAGCAGCTCGGAGTGAGTGTAGAGATTTCGTGTCCCCAGTTTGTGGTGGGGGCTGAGGATTCCACAGGACAAATCTGGAGGGAACCAAGAATTAAAGACACAGACCACCAAAGCTTAAATAATTAAACTAGTCTGGAATTTGACTCTGTTCTCACAAAGGAGACAGATATCTTTCTCTGGCCCCCTGGGATGAAGAGACCTTGCCTGCAAACACGAAGGGCTTGGGGTCTCAGACATTCCTTGTTTTGCCACCCAAGGTGAGCCACTGCTTGCACACGGGTGGGGCTGGAGGTCTCTTGCAAATGAGGGCCTCTCTTGGCTTGTGGGAACAAATGCAAGCAGACTATGGCAGACTCTGAGACTCCTTGACTAGATAACAAAGCTACGTGGTCTAATAAGAGATGCAAGACAGAATTAGCTAGTAAGAGAGGGGGTTGGATTAGGGACCTATAGAAATAAAGAGCGCATTCTCTCGTTGCTGCAGTCTTCCCCTATATATGTATGTGTGTGTCTTTTGTCTGTGTCTTTTTGTCCATTTCTCCCTTCCAGGACAAGTGGACCGCAACACAAATCTCTCCTTTTGGATGGAGGTTTGGGACTGGAGGGGCGAGTTGCAAAGAGGTGATGGGTATTACAAGCTCTGAACAAGACGGCCGGGCAGGAAGTAGACAACGAACGAGGTAAGCCATATCAGAAAGGGCAACAAAGGCTGGGCTGCCCTACCTGGGCAAGGTGCAAGTCTACAAGTGACAAGGGTGGGGCTCTGAGCCGGAAGTCTCAGAGAAAGGACAAGTTCCCACCTTGGAGAAGGCAGCAACACACAACTTGATTTTTGGCTATGATTTGTGCCACAGAGACCATCAAAGCTCCTGGCTACACAGTACCTGACACCCAGTAGGCTTGCAAGAAAAGGCAGCTTTCTTCCTCCCTGTCTTCTTCCCAATCTGGGGACTCAGAGAGGAAAGAGTCATCAGTCTGTTGAGCAAGAACTGACTGTGGGTAGAGGGAGGATCATGTCACGGAATTGTAGATGTTAGAAGACAAAGCTCCCATAGAGACCATCTTGCCCAGCCTCCCACCATCCCCAGCTGGGACACAGAGCGGGGAAGGACTTGTCCAAGGCCACCTTGCCTGGCTGCAGCAAGCCAAGAGCCACCTCAAGCCTCCTAGTCCTCTTGTCCTGGGGCCTCTCCTCTGCTGGAAAGTTTCTTTTGCTAGGGTCGTTTTGGAGAGTGCTAGGGGAGACAGAAACAGAAGGCCAATATTCCCCGGCCTAGCTCTGAGGCTGTGCCTGACCAGCCAGAGAAGGTGAAGGATACACATCCCGCATGGCTTCTAGGGTAGGTGCCCGAAGAATGTCTCGGATGCCTATGACATTCTCATGACGGAAGCGCAGCAAGATCTGGATCTCCCGCAGAGTGCGCTGGCAGTAGGTCTGATGCTCGAAGGGGCTGATCTTCTTTATGGCCACTCGAGTCTTGCGCACGTGGTCATAAGCCGAACTGAGAGGGCCAGAGGGATGGTTCTGATGTGGCCTTACCAAGGGGGAATCCAGGCCTGGTGGCCCCACCCTGGCCTTGGCAGGGTGAGGAGGGAGCAGGAGAGGGCTCTGGCCAACTCGTAAACAATGCTGGTTCCTTCCTGCCGTGCAGGCCTGGATCTCCAGGGAGAATGCTGGGGACCAGCCAGGCAGCCTTTTGGGCTTTACAAACAGAGGAAGAGACTGACCACTCTGACTCCCCCTCTCCGGGGCCCCCTTTCATTCTAGTTGCCCTGGCCCCTTTCCCCCTCCTTCCCAAGTTGGCCCCCCTTCACACAAGACAGGTCCGGGCGGTGGGAGAGAGTGAGGAGAGTTAAAGCAAATACAGGAAGGAGGCAGTGGGGGAGATGAGCAGGGGCAGGTCTCAGGGTGAGGTACATGGCCAGCAGAGCTGTTTCCATAGGAACAAAGGCCCAGAGCACACAGTGGAGCAAGAACGCATAGACCCTTCCCTAAAGATGCAGGAAGGCAGTCCTGACCCCTCATCCTCCGCTGGGCCCTTAACTGGGCAGAGGGGGAGGGGGAAACAAAGCCTGGCCCCACCCTGGGCTCTGCTCTTCTCCCCTAAGCTCCCAGCCCCTACTCTCTGGGTGGGTCCCAGACATCCTCCACCCCAAAATGGTCCTTCACTCCCCTTCCACTAAGAATACTTAGGCACTCTGCTTCACTCCATCTCGCCAGGCTCCCCAAGGTGCCCAGCGCTCCCTTGGTCCACGCTGACGCGCGCCCTCCATCACAGGAGGGTCGGTTCAAAGCCCCCAAATCGCTCCCTAGAGAGTTTAGGCAGCGGCCCCAGCCCCCCAGAGCCCTCCAAGGCCCTCTCCCCGAGACCCTCCCTGAGCCTCCACAGTTCCCAGCTTCTTCAGGACGCTCGAAGTCTCCACGTCCCGGTGAACCCTGGGACGCGCCTACCCTCACCCACCGAAGCCCCCTCCCCCGGAACGCCCCCTCACCTGACCATGCCGTACGCGCCCTCGCCGATGTACTGCAGCTGCGTGTAGCGCGGGCCCACGTCGAACGGCTGCCCCTTCACCATCTCCACCTCCCCCGAGACCCCCGGGCCGACCCCGTCAGCTCCCCGGGGCTCCCCGCCCCCGCCCCCCTGAGCCGCCGCCGCCGCCGCCATCTCCACTCCTCCCCGCCCTCCCCCGGCGGCCCCGCCCGAGGCCCCGCCCCTCCCCGCCCGCCCTGTCGCCCGCGGGGCCGCGCGCGCCAGGCCCCGCCCCCGGCCCGCCCCCGCGCGCCCCCGCCCCCGCGCGCGCCCCGCGGAGCCGGCGCGCGCGTTCGCGGCACCGCGTGACGCTGCCCCTGCGCGTCCGCCCTTCCTGCGGCGTTCTCTGGTGCTTGGCCGGCGGACTTGCGCCCGTCGGCCCGGAGGCGCGGCCGGTCTGAGAGGTGGTGCACGCCCTCCCCTCGCTGACAGCCCCGGCCGCCACCGGATGTGCGCTGGCGGCGGAGCCGTGGGCCTGCGCTGCCCGGCAGGACGAGCTGCAGGTCGGGGTGCGGCGGCCCCGGGTCGCGGACGGCCCCGATGGAATGCAGCCGCCCTGCGTCGTTTCCTTTCCCGAGCCAGGCCGGCCACCCCGTCTTTCCTAGTTGCCCAGGGGGACCCGCCTCTTACCTCTTAGGAGGACACAAGTCCCATACGTCGCCGGTGACTTGGAGTCCCTTTGCACAACCGAGGGTGGGTGAAGCCAGGGGCCCAGACCCCAGCCCAGCGCGTCTCCCGCAGAGGCCCGCAGGGGTGGGCGAGAAGGCCTCCCCCGGCCAGCATCTGCGCCGTGTTACCTGGAGGACAGATAGCCCCACCTTACTTGAGGAGCGGGAGGAGGGGGGAAGAGCTGCGAAAAAGTTGGCCCTGTTTAATTAAAACACACTATCAGCCTTATCAGAGAGCAAAAATCAGTAACATTTTGTGTTGTCATTAGAGTTGGCATACTTTGGATCTCGTGAAGATCGTGGTCGCTTCGGATCCCATATCTTTGGACAACTCTGCAATATGGTTTTTGTAGCTGGACGAGCAGGGGCCATGCCTTGTTCACTATGGAGCACCCAGGCATTCAAAAACTTAATTTTATGGTTAATTTGTGGAACTGGAGATTGAACCCAGGGCTTTATTACTAAGCTACATCCCTAGCCCTTTTATTTTATTTTAAACAAGTCTTGTTAAACTACTAAGTTGTCCAGGCTAGGCTCAAACTTGTGGTCCTTCTTTCTCGGCCTTCCAGAATTCTGGTGATACAGGCGTATGCCGCCATGCTCAGCTGTAAAAACTTTTTTTTGATTGAGTTAAATTTAACAGGCGGAAACTCTTAAGAGTTGGGTTAACTAACTTGAGTAAAAGGGCCCTATGGTAGTAACAGGGCTAAAACTCAAAACGATGTCTTCTGATACAGAGGTGAAGACACTTTCCAGTTGCCCTTTGACTCAAAACAGTAGACAGTTCAGACTGAAGAAGGGACCCTCAGAGACCACCCTTCCAGCCTCTGAGTCCCAGCAAAGCGTGAGCGGATGGCTTCACGAACACAGCACGCAGGTGCTAAGTAAGCACTTTTCTTTTCTCCCAGAGAAGCTGGGAGTAGGTCCTTGTATGCCTTACATATCAAGAGGCAAAGTGGAAGAGTAATTATGATTCAGAAATTGTTCGTAATTAGATCCACGGCCAGGCACTCTAACTCAGATTAATGAGTCTGAGTTGCTGATTCCCAGAAGCCCATAAGTCACTAAAGGTTTAAGAGGTACTAATTAGATCAGCGACTTTTTTAGGTATTCATTTGATAAACTATTAAATGGCCCAGTGAGCAAATCTCTGAGCTGGGCACTGTGGCTGGTGAAAGATCACTGTGTCATGCAGATTTGTGGTTCAGAGCGGGAACTCCGGAGAGCCAGATTGCCTGGGTTAAAAATCCCATCTTTGTTATTTGGTTTGTGTTTGACTCTTGATAAATTACGTACTGGATTTACGTAGTTTGTAATCTATGAAAGATACACGTACGTGAATCAGTTTTGTTTTGTTGTACTGGAAATTAAGCCCAGGGCTTTTACACTAAGCTATGTCCTCAGCCTTTTTGTTTGTTTGTTTGTTTGTTTTTGGAGACAGGGTCTCATTCTATAGTCTGGGCTGGTCCTGAACTCACTGTGTAGTCTAGGTTTGCCTCAAACTCAGGACCATCTTCCTGTCTCAGCCTCTTCAAGTGCTGGGATTATAGGCGCGTGCCACTATGCTCAGTTATATGGTACTGGGGAATCAAACCCAGGGCCTTACTGTCACTAGACAAGCACTCTAACTGCTGTGCTATTCCTACAACTCCCCAGGCCATTTTTAAAGAATTTTATTTTGAGGCAGGGTCTCACCACATTGATAAATTGCTCCGGCTGGGCTTGAACTTGCAGTCCTTCCTGCCTCAGCTTCCCAGAGTGCTGAGATTATCAGCCTGTGTCACCAGGCCTGGCTACACAAACCAGCTCAATGTCAGATACACATTGCTGTGTGCCGTGTGAGGTCAGGGATGAGTAAGGTCATTCTTTCTGGAGAGATAATGGAGGAAGTAGACTTCGAGCTGCTGAAAAAATAAGTAAGGTTGCCCAAGATTGAGATAGTGGAGGAGGGGAGTCAGGAGAACGAGCAGCACACACCATGGCACAGAGGCAGGAGCATCCTGTTCCCACGGATGCAGAGGATCCAGGGGAGTGACGGGCTGGGCCCAATTGAGAAAGACATCCGATTCTGGCAAGGAGTTTGGATGTTACTCAGGAAGCAGTAAAAGCCCTTAAGGGACTTTTGCCAGATCACTTTGCACCTGCGGGAGAATATAGTGACTCAGAGAAAACACCATGGAGTTCAGCCTGGAGCCATGCTTCCTGAGTGGGAGCGAGTCTTCTGGCTCAGGAAAGGCTGCTGTGTGGAGAGGGTGTAGCCTGCCACCCAAGCTGCCAGTCTCCTTAAAGGAGTGTGACCAAGATTCCCCTCTAGTGGCTGAGGCTGGTATTCAGATTGGATTGGGAGTTCTTAGTCTGTTAGGCAGATTTGTATTCAGCTACTACAGACTGAACATCTGTTCCGTGCCAGGTACCTGGAAGTACAGTGTCTCCTGTGATCCTCCCAGTAGCCAGAGGAAATAGAGACCAGTAATGTTTAGCTGGGAAAAGTAGGTGCTTCCTGAACTACAGAGGTGGAAAGGGCCTGAGAATCGTTTTCCCCACCAACTGGTTCATTATTTCACACCTCACTTGTGTGATTTTGTGATCCTAGGGTTGAATCCAGGGTCTTCACACAGAGCTACAATCCAGACCTTTTTATTTTTTAATGTTGAGACGGGATCTCCCAAGTTGCTGAGTTGACCAACTGGGCTTGAATTTGTGACCTTTCTGTCTCCACCGTACCTGGCACAGCTCACTGTGCCTCTAATGGCTTCTGTTTGGCTCTGATACCTGTTGTCTGGCTCTCTCCAGGCTAAAATCTAAGCCAGTTTTGTTATCTGTTTGTAATTTTAGGATCTGGAACATTGAAGACCACAGGTTGAGATTCCCATTTCAGCTAACCCAAATGGTTGGCTCATACCCTGGAGACAGTACTCTATGTAAGAATGGGCTTGGAGTACTTTGTAAATGGTTATCTGTGTGTGTATGTGCTTCTGGGAGTTGAACCCCAGCCTCAGACATACTAGTTAAGTACTGTTAGTCTTTTTTGTTAATTGTTGAGTTGATAAGAATTCTTTATTCTTGAACTCAAGATTTGTAAAAATTTTTCTTCCGTTCAGAGGTTGCTGTTTTGTTTTCTAGATAGTGTGCTTTGAAACACATAAAACATCTTTATTTATTTATTTTGAGGCAGAGTCTTTCCGTGTAGTCCAGGCTGGCCTTTGCTATGTACCCCAGTGCATTTTAAACTGTGACCCTGCTGGCCAGCCTGGGCTACATTATGAGTTCAGGAGTAGCCTGGACTACAATGTGAGCCTCTGTCAAAAAAAAAAAAAAAAAAAAGCAACAAGACTATTTTGGTTAAAAGGAAAATGGATTTATTCAAAGTTAGCTCCAATGGATGAGCCCCTTTGCTGCAAATCCCAATCTCCCTGTGTGTAAACATGCATGGGTCTTTTATAGCAAAAGGGTAGAAGGGAAAGGGAACAGAGAGGAGTGTCAGTATCCAATCTTGCTTTATTGCTCTTGGCCGTCTTCAGAGAAATCTCTGTGTTTCATATAGAAAGGACACTGGGCACCAGCCTCCTGGGACCAGTGTGTACATACTCTGTCATCCGGCTGAGGTGAGAAGAGGATGTTGGTTATGTGCTCAGCAGGTGAAACTCTGGAGAAGTAAAAATTAATTTTTAAAGTTCAAATCTGCCATGCTAGCTATGCCCGGGATCTACCAAATGCCTGTGCTCGTGTTTCTGGAAGGATTTCCTGAAACACTTTGTCTCTTTCCAGATACAGGCAGAAAGCAAGTCAAGCCCGGGTTTCTGACAGTGTTGTAATCCTAATGTAAGCTGTGTAAAGGGGAAGTGCGGTTTATTTAACATGTATAGTTCCCTGCTACCACTGCTTTTTTTGCTCACAAATTATCTAACATGTATGGAATTTAGAACTTTATTAGGGAAGCCAGGCAGATGGTTTACATCCAGGCATAATCCTAGCACTCTGGGAGGCCGAGGCAGGAAGCCCCTACGTTTGAGCCTACCCAGGGCAATTTAATGTCTTAGCAAGACCTTGTTTCAAAAAAAAAAAAAAAATGGCTGGGCATGTAGCTCAATAAGAAGGCCCTGGATTTAATCCCCAGTGCTGCAATTGAAAAGAAAAAATGTCTATCAGGGAAATTAATAGCAAAGTTATCAATGAATAGTTTTGTAAGGTCCTTTTTTAAAAAGTTGCCAAAACAAGAACAGTATTTACAATTTCTGATGCTTCTGTTTTCTGACATCTCTCGGTGTTTGACTCCAAAGCCATGCACGCAGTTTCTTGCAGCAGAGGGGTGGCTCGCATTAACTCGGGGATCTAGAACATTTTGGTGAGCTAGCATCTGCCTTGTGGTGCTGGGGCTCACACCCAGGGCCGCCTGCACTGTAGGCAGTTGCCCTACCGCTAGACTGCACCCCAGCCCTTGGCCTTCACCTCTTTGGGTCTTCAGTGTCCCTTACGTATAACCTTAAAGCATTTTAATCTGAGCATCATTCTCTATGTACAAGAGAAACCAGATGGAAGTTGAGAGGTTCTGCTTTTGCTGGTCATCTGGTCATATTACACCATCTACTCTAAGCAGTGGGCCTATTTCTTCCTCTTGCTCCAAATATAGCTGTAAAAGCCCTTTTTGTTGTGGGTAACATGTTTCGTAATCTCAGCTCATTCCAAGTTATAGCTATCACAGGTTTATACTAGTCTTTTGTGTTTATTGTTGGCATATGTGGCTTTTATTATTGTTAGTTTTTTTTTTTTTTTTTTGAGACAGGGTCTTGCTCTGTAGTCCAGGCTGGTACTGAACTCACTACATATAGCTTAGGTTGGCCTTGAACTCCCAATAGTCCTCCTGCCTCAGCCTTCTGAGTACTGGGATTACAGGTATGGACTCCCAACCCTGGATAATTTTTATGTGGTGCTAGAGAATAGAACACAGGGTCTTGTGCATGCTAGGAGAACACTCTAATCACTGAGCTATGGCCCCAAGCCTCTTTTTTTTTTTCTTTTTTTTTGAGACAGGGTCTTGCTCTACAGTCCAGGCTGGTCCTGAACTCCCTATGTAGCCCAAGCTGGCCTCAAATCACAGCAGTCCTACTGCCTCAGTCTATGTATTGCCCAGTAATTGCTGGCAAATCAAACATCAAACTCAGGGGCCTCACGCTTCCTAGGTCAACACTCTTAAGCACTGATCTGTGCTCCTCGGTTCCTCTTACCGTGTGTGTGTGTGTGTGTGTGAGAGAGAGAGAGACAGAGAGAGAGAGAGAGAGAGAGGATTTTGCTTTATAGTTCAGGCTGGTCTCAAACTCACAGCAATCTTCCTGCCTCAGCCTCCTGAGTAAGTGCTGGGATTACAGGAGTGCATCACCAGGCCCTGTTTATGTGGTGGTGGGGAATCAAACCTGGGACCTCTCCTTGCTAGGCAAATACTCTAACTGCTGAGCTATTCCACCAGCCCAACTCATGGTTTTTAATCAGAGACTTTCTAGTGCAGTCACCAGGGTTGCCTGCCTGTCTGTCATTGGTTTTCCAGGGCTGGGCAGAGCCCAGGTTGCTCTCATGCTAGCCACGGGCTTTGTCGCTGAGCTCCATCCCCAGGCTGACTGGAGCTTCTCAAAGTGCTGTTCCTGTGGCTTCTTCATGAGGATCCAGAAAATAAAGGAATGCCCGTTGAGTTTTTCCCTTTACCTGGATGCTGTTAAAATGATGAATAAAATTATACATATTAGTTCAAAATTAAGACATAAACATTCAGTACATGCAGTGAGACAATCACTAGTTTTCCCTTAAACCATTAACTTATATATTGTCAAATTAGTGTCCTGCGACTCCTGAGATTGGGTGTTCTAATAGTCGTAAGAGACTCAAGCCGTCCTGTTGTTTACCCTGAGCACATTCATGCACAGTCATGCGGGGCTGGGGCATAGCACACAGGTCAGAGTGCCTGCCTAGCATGGGCAAAGCCCTGGGTTCGATTCTTCAGCACCAGATAAAGATTAGCAGAGTGTGATAGTACACATCTGTTTCTGTAATTCCAGCACTTGGGAGGCTGAGGCAGGAGGGTTGCTGTGAGTTCAAGGCCAGCCTGGGCTACATAGTAGGTTCAGGACCAGCCTGAACTAATAGAAGGAGACCCTGTCTCAAAACAAAAACAAAGAACCCCACAATCAAACGGCATTTTCCGTTAGTATTTGTTTCAGTTATCTGTTAGCTGTATAAAAACTCATCCAAGGAAGGTTGAGGGAGGAGGATCTTAAGTTTGAGCCCAGCCTGGGAAATTTAGCAACTTAAAACGAATTTGTCAAAAACAAAACAAAAATAAATAAATAAAAAATAAATAAAGGTGGGAACTGAGGATTCAGCTCATCCTGAAGGCCCCAGGTACAAGAATATCCAAAAACTAGTGACATAATACTGTAGTAACTTTTTATTTCCCCATGGAGATCAAATCTAGTGCCTCACACATGCTAAGCAAGCACTGAGCTACATTCTCTACCATTTTTTTTCCTGTGATACTGGGGATTGAGCCCAAGGTCTTCATACTGGCTACATCCCCAGTTCATTTTTATTTTTGATTTTGAGATTGTCTCACTAAATTGCTAACTTGGCCAGGCTGGGCTTAGGTTCACCATACTCTTACCTCAGCCTCCCAGAGTGCTGAGATTAGAGTCCTGTGCAACCGAGCCAGATAACATTTTTTAAAATGTTCCTTGAGGGCTGGAGAAATAGTGGTTTGAGCACTTGCCTAGTAAGGGCAGGGACCGGAGTTCAGTTGCCCAACACTATATAAGCTGGGTGTTGTGATACATGCCTGAATTCCCAGCACTCAGAAGACTGAGGCTGGAGGTTTGCTGTGAGTTTAAGCCAGCCTGGGCTACTTAGTGAGTTCAGGATCATCCTGGAGCAAGATCCTATCTCAGAAAAATATTTAGACCTTGCCAAGATACAGAGGTGCACAAAATGCTAAACTTCATTGTAAACCTTAAATTTTGCACTTATACCTATCAAAAAAATGGGGGAAAAAAGAAAAATATTTAGAAAAATGTTCGTTGATTTGGTGTGCAGAATTTAGGAAAGATATAGCAAGAAAAGCTATTCTCCACTCTACAGTGGCTCAGCCTTAGCTGGGGTAGATGACCACAGCTGGGTATATCTCTGATAGTGGGGGCTAGGATAGGCAGAGTTAGGTGATTCACTTCTAATCTGACTTTTTTTTTTTTTTTTTTTTTTTTTGGACAAGGAGTCTCACTTTGTAGCCAAAGCTGGTCCTGAACTGTGTAGTCCAGGCTGGCCTTGAATTCAAGGAGATTCTCCTGTCAGCCTCCTGAGTGCTGGGATTACCATTATGTGCCATTACGCCTAATTTATGTAGTGCTGGAGAATCAAACTCAGGGCCTTGTGCTTGCTAAGCAGGTACTCTAATTGCTGTACTATTCTCCAGCCCCCTAATCTGACTTCTTTACTCACATGCTGTGCCCCATAGTGGGTTCTGAAGGGTAGGTCCAGGCTCAAATGAGACTGTCAGCCATGAGGCCTATGTACATGCCTGGCAGCATAATTGGGCTTCTTTGTGGGAGTCCCAGACTCCAGGAGTGAGCATCCCAGTGAGCAGTGTGGAAACTCCTAAGTGTTTTATGACCCGGCCTTAGAAGTCATTTAGAGCATTGTTGCAAAACTTTATGGAGGTAGGCACGAGCCAGCCCAGATTCCAGCAGGGGAGACGTAGATCCTACCTCTCAGTGAAAGGAGTGTCAAAATATTTACGGCTCGGTTTCAAGCTAACCCACAGAACTGTAAGCTCAATAAATTGATTATTGCTTTAAACCATAAAAAATTGTGGCTGTATTTTAAAATTGTCACAACTTTGCCAATAATTGCTTATAATACTGACGGGTGTATCCCTGGGATGTTACCCACCGGAAGGTCAAAAATTTCTTCTCAATTAATTTCTCTTTTTGATCAATTAGGACATCTTTAAAATTAAAAATATGGAGCAAGAATGTAGCTCAGTGGCTAGAGCACTTGCCCAGCTAGGTGTAAGACCCGGAGTTCGACATAAACTGGGTGTGGAGGTACTTACCTGTAATCCCAGTACTTTGGGAGGCTGACGCAGGAGGAGTGCTATGAGTTCTACCCAACATCTGATGCGGGTGTCTTGTGGATGACAACACAATCGTGGGAACCTGTGTGAGAGGGAAGACCACGTGCAAGACAGGAAGCCAGAGTCCAGGGATTGGCCAATCTTGTTATTTGTATTTTTAATTAATTTTTTTTTTGAGACAGGGTCTTACTCTGTAGATCAGGCTGATTCCGAACTCACTGTGTAGAACAGGCCATCCTTGAACTCACGGCAGTCCTCCTGCCTCAGTCTTCTGAGTACTCGGATTATACACATGTAGCGCTATTTCTGCTTATGTGATGCTAAGGAATTGAACTGAGGGCCTTTTACTTGCTAGGCAAGTGTTGTAACTGTTGCATTATTCCTTCTAGACCCTAATTAATTATTTTTTTTCCTGTGGTACTGGGGATTAAATTCAGGGACTGCACTGAACTGCATCCCCAACCCATGTTTTAGTTTTGATTTTGAGATAGGGTCTCACTAAGTTGCTAAGTTGCCCAGCCTAGCTTGAATTTGCCCATGCAGGTTTGTAAGTTTAACACGTAGAGAGGGGCTGGAGGAATGACACAGCAGTTAAAGTGTTTGCTGTGCAAGTGCAAGGCTCTGAGTTAAGATCCCCAGCACCACATCTAGCTGGGTGTGGTGGCTCATGCCTGTGATCCCAGCACTTGGGATCTGAGGCTGTTGGATTGCTATGAGTTTGAGGCCAGCCTGTGCTACATAGTGAGTTCAGGACCAGCCTGGACTATACACACACACACACACACACACACACACACACACACACACACACACAGAGAGAGAGAGAGAGAGAGAGAGAGAGAGAGAGAGACCCTGTCTCAAAAAATAAACAAATAAAGTAAAATACAAACTTTTAAAAATCAAGTAGAAAACATTTTGGGGCTGGAGCACAGTGACTAGAGCTCTTGCCTTGCAATTGCAAGGCCCTGAGTTTGATTCCCCAGCACCACATAAAAAGGAGGATTGCCCTGAGTTTGAGGCCAGCCTGGGCTACATAGTGGGTTTAGGACCAGCTGAGACTACAAAGGGAGATCCTGTCCCAAAAAACAAAAAACCAAAACAAAACAAAACAAAAAAATGAACAATGTGTGCTTTCGCTTGAAATTAAAATTATGTTTTACTATTACAGCATCCATATTGAGAGACAAATGTTCAAGTTGCCTGCCATCAGCTTCCACAGATCGTTGAGTGCGACAGTGCTGCTACGTAGTGCTGTGCGTACTCTCTGACCTCATCCTTTGTGTGAACGAGCGCCCACACAAACTTGTCTCAACTCTGTCACGTAAAGGGAGTTTTATATTCCTGTTACCAGAATGGCTTATTTGTTTTTGTGGTACTGGGGATCGAAACTACGGCTTTCACGCTGAGCTGCATTTCCAGACTGTTTTAAATTTAAATTTAATTTAATTTAATTTTTGAGACAAAGTTTTGCTCTGTAATCTGGTCTAGTACTACATCTGCTATGAACTCAAGGCAATCCTCCTGCGTCAGCTTCCTGACTGCTAGGATTACAGGCCTACTTTACTATGCCCAGGTTATATGGTCCTGGGGAAAATCGAACTCAGGTCCTTGAGCTTGCTAGACAAGCACTTTAACCACTGAGCTGTTCCTCTAGCCCTTATTTTTAATTTTGACATAGGGTGTTGCTAAGTCACTGCATTGCCAGGCAGAGCTCCAACTTGAGATCCTCCTGCTTTAACTTTCCAGAATGCTGGGATTGCAGGCACGTGCCATGCCTGGCTGTTGCCAGCATTGCTCAGTCTTTGATACTATTTTCTTTCTTACTTAAAATCCACTCCAGTGCTCACGCAGCAGGTGCAGTCTTGACATCCTTCGACTTTCACCTCTATAAACTGGTGCAATCATGATACCACTGACACCAACTGGGAATCTCACCAGGAAGCAGTACAAATTATCACATTTTGTCTATATTTGTAAATGTCTTCATCCACATTCAGATGTGTAAATGTTTGACTGCAGAAAGCTGAGTAGCATGATAAAATGTATCTTCCAGCAGAAAATCTGATCTTTTTACTCCAGCCTGGTGGTTTTGTTTGGCTGTTTGTAGCTATCTGCCTTTGATATTCTAATTCACTCAACTCATAGTCCCTCTCCCCACCCCCGCCCCAGGCTTCTGGGGATTGAGGTCAGGGCCTTTGCACCGAATGACATCCTTCGCCCCTTTCTAGGTTTTATTTTGAGTTACCCAGGCTAGACTTCAACCTGTGACCCTCCTGCCTCAGCCTCTCAGTGCTGGGATCAGGCATGCACCATCAAGCTGGGCTCAGTGTTTCCCAGTTTTATTTTTTTGTTTCTTTGTTGTGTTTTCTCCCCGTGCTGGGGCTCAGACTCTACCTCACGCATGCCAGGCCAGCACTCTGTGCACCACCAGGCTAGGTCCCCAGACCTGTCTCTCAATTTTGAGGTTGTTCTTCTCTCCTTTTTACTTATCTAGATCAGCTCATATGCCTGAAGTCTCAATTTTTCCATGAGGCTGTTTCTTCCCTTTTGGAACTTGTATTTTTTTTGACAACATCATATCCTGTATGTGGCCCAGGCTGGTCCTGAACTCGCTGTGTAGTCAGTCAGGACTGGCCTTGAACTCACAGCAGTTCTTCTGCCTCCGTCTCCCAGTGCTGGGATCACGACTGTGTAGTGCCATGCCCACTTTGCATGGCACTGGGGAATTGAACCTGGGGCCTTGTGCTTGGTAGGCACAGCTCTGATCACTGAGCTAGCCCCCATGCCCTCCCTTTTGAACTGCTGAACAGTTTATTAAGAAGCAAAACAGTTGATGTCCATTTTGCTTGTTTGCAGTGTTGGAGACTGAGCCCACGCCTTCACGTAGAGCAGCATACTCAATCCCTTTTATCCTTTAAAATTGGGGCTAGCCAGGTGGAGGAATGAATGCCACAGTGGTTAAAGCACTGACTTGCAAGCACAAGGACCTGAGACACTGGGTGTGCTGGTGCACACCTATAATACCAGCACTCAGGATTCTGAGGCAGGCAGATTGTCCTGAGTCCAGGGCCAGCCTGGGCCACACCAGTGAGTTCAGGACCATCCTGAACTACAGAGCAAGACCCTGTCTCAAAAAGAGAAAAAAAAAAAAAATCTGACAGGGGGGTGGCTCAGAAAGTATAGCTCTGTGATTAGAGTGCTTGCCTAGCAAGCACAAGGTCCTGGGTTCAGTATCCCAGCACCACATAAATTGGGTGTGGTGGCCATGGTGGCCATAGTGGTGCACACCTATGATCCTTGCACTGAAGAGGTTAGGTAGAATTGCTGTGGGTTTGAGGCAGTCAGGGCTACATAGTGAATTGAGGACGACCAGCCTGAACTACAAAGTGAGATCTTGTCTCAAAAAAAATTTTTTTTTTGAGGTGTGGTCTTGTTAAGTTGCTAAGTTGTCTGAGCTGGGCTCAAACTTGCAATCCTCCTGCCTCAGCTTTCCATGGTGCTGGGATTACAGGTGTGCATCACCACACTGGGCTGTATCTTCTACTTCAGGAAATGGTTTACTCAAAAGAAACTGCAGTGCATCCGGTTACAGATGGTAGGTTAGTCATATATTTTTACCTTTGTTCTCATGTAAAACATTATCAAATGGCAATAAGATTTTTCTAGTGCCTCAAACCCATAAGAACCATAAGAATGAGTAAGAAGACAACAGAAAACTTTTTTTTTTTTTTAATGCCAGGTAACTAGATGGACACGCTGTAACCTATGTAGTAGAAGCGAGGAGGTGGAACTATCAGCCGACACTGGAAACAGTGAGAAGTCAACAGACTTTCTTTGCAGAAGCTGCAAGAGCCAGAAACTGAACTGGTCTAAGGCCTGTAACTCTAGCACTTTGGGAAACTGAGAATCACAAGTTTGAGCTCAGCCTGGGCAACTTCGTGACTTAGCAAGACCCTGTTTCAAATAAACAGTAAAAAGGGCCTGGGGAATGTAGCTCAGGGGCAAAGTTCTGAGTTTGATACCCAGAACAACAACAACAAAAAAGAAAACTTATATCTTGAGCAGGACATTGAAAGAGACTTCTGTAAGAGAAGGTGGCCAACCAGAGAAGAAAGGCCAAAGACCCCAGAAGGTGGCCTTGTGAAGGGTCCCCAGCCCCCAAGTCACAGACCGATGCCATTCAGTGGGCATTTAGGACCTGAGCCGCACAGCTGAAGGTGAACAGGGGCCGGATTGAGGAACTGTATCTGGTTTTCAGTCTCTCCAGTGATATGCTTAGTCACTCGAGCTCTGCCCCCTCATGTCAGCTGTGGCATTAGATTCCCATAGGCACGTGAACCCTGCCGTGGACTGCCCACACAGGAGATCCAGGCCGTGCGCTCCTATGGGAATCTAGCGTCTGCCGATCAGAGGTGGAGCTGAGGTGGTGATGATGCTCCTGCCATTCCCCGTCCCCACCCATCTAGGAAAAAATTGTCTTATACAAAATTGGTCCTGGTGTCAAAAGGTTGGGGACTGCTGCTACAATACCTACAGCGAAAGGTACCATGAATCAGATCAGTCCACTCACGGAGAGTTTTTCATCAGCTTTTCAATAACTCCATGCTTAAGTGTGCACAGACATCCCAGAATCAGCAGACATTGAAGAAAAGTAGACAGCATAAAATTCATATTTATGCTAGACATAGTGGTGGCATGCCTGTAATCCCAGTATTTGGAAGACCGAGGCAGGAGGATCACGAGTTTGAGCCCAGTGTGGGCAACTTAGGGACTTAGCAAGATCCTGACTCAAAACAACAACAAAAACAACAAAAACCAACTTTCCAACCCCCCCCCCAAAAAAAAAAACCCCAAAACCAACAAAGCAAAACACACACGCACACACACGCACACACACACACACACACCCCAACTGGAGGATACGGCCTCAAACTCACAGCGACCCACCTGCCTTGTTAGGATTATAGGCGTGCGCCACCACTCCCACCTTATGTGGTTCTGGGAAGCTGAACTCGGGCCTTGCTTGCTAGGCAAGTGCTCTCACCTCAGTGCTATTCCTCCAGCCCCAAGGCTCTGGATTTAATCCCAAGTACCAAAAATATTATACGTATAATTTAACAAAAACTAATCTCAATTTTCCACCTCTCTTGGAAGGTGTTGGGTTGGGTGTGGAGTGCCCCCCGCCAAAAGCCTCGTGTATTTGGGCGTTGTGAAATGCTCAGGTGCTGTTGAGAGGTGGGGTCTGGTTGGAGGGGTGGGTCACTGGGGCTGACCTCTAAGGGGTGGACTGCCTGGCAGGGTGGCTCCGCCCTTCCACCCTCACTGGGTTTTCTCTTCTGTTGTGCCATGAAGATCTTGTCTCTGCCCCGCCAGTGAATGGACTATGATGTCCTGAAACTCTGAGCTAGAGATAAATCTTTCCTCCCTTAAATTGTTGATATCAGGTGTCTGTCCCAGCAGTGAGGAAGTAACTAAGACAGAGGGGCCAAATCTTAATCCATTTTCTGTTAGTATAATAAAACACCTGAGCCTGGGTAACTTACAAAGTGAAGAGATGTATTTACCAATATTAAGGTGCTGCAACATCCGTTGAAGGCCTTCTGGATGCATCACAAAGTACCTGTTGAGCTGGGGGCATGGCTCAGTGGTTAAAGCACATGCCTCTTCCCCAGTACCACATACGCCAGGAGTGATGGTGCATGCCTGTAATCTCTACACTCAGGAGGCTTAGGCAGGAAGATTGTCAAGAATGTAAAGCCAGTCTGGGCTACATAGTGAGAGCAAGATCCTGTCTCAAATAACAACAATAAAACACCCAAATTATCTATAACATGGCCATGGGGGTACATGCCAGTAAGGCCAGCATTCTGGGGAAGCTGAGGCAGGGGGATTGCATTTTTGAACCTAGCCTGAGCAATTCAGTGACTTAGCAAGAAGACCCTATTTTAAAATAAAATAAAATAGGCTGGAGATATGACTCCGTTCAAAGGTTCTGAGTTTAATCCTAGATACCACAATAAAAGGAAAAGAATAAGAAAGAAATAAGGAACCCTGCTACATAAAATAAGGGAGAGACACCTGAGCTAATGTGCTGGCTCTGTATTATCATGTGATGGTCTTTACTGAAATAATGGCAGGAAATGAAATAAGATATCACCCCTTCAGAGAAGGATGGGGTTGGGATTGGGATTTAGTTTAAATTGCACATATGGGGACTGGAAGTATGGCACAGTGGTTAAGGTGCACTTTCTTAGCAAGTGCAATGCCCTGGGTTCGATTCCCCAGCACCACATAAGATGGGTGTGGTGGTGCACACCTGTAACCCCAGCACTTGGGAGGCTGAGGCAGGAGGATTGCTGTGAGTCCAAAGCCAGCCTGGGCTCCAAAGTGAGTCCAGGATCAGCCTGGGCTACAGAGGGAGACCCTGTTTGAAAAAAAATTTGTACATATGAATTTTATACACAATTCTACAATAAAAGAAGAAAAACATAGGAAATGAGTTTCCAGATTGAAGGCTGCCAACACAGTGAGTGAAAAGAGAACCAGACTAAGGACGTGGGAGCAGCGTGTGCTGGGCAGACCCACAAGCTTCCGCAAGGAGTGTGACCAGAATGTGGCTGGATTTTTGATGGCATCTGTGGAAAAACAGAGCTATGTGCCCAAGATACGGAGGACAAGTGATTCCCACTCTTGAATTCACTGCCCTTCAGATATTAATTAGATGTGAAAATAATACATTGTCAGACCTTCAAAGTCTCAAAGCGAGGAAGAGAAAGGTAAGGGGTTCACGAAACTAAGTATCCACCTCAAGGAAGACATGAAGAGAATCCTCAGTAGGTGGCTGCTGTGGTCTGGATGTGGTTTGTTCTCCAGGGGTTCAGGTTTTAGGGCTTGTTCCTCAATGGGGCAATATTAAGAAATGGAGAATCTTACTTAAGAGGCATGGCCTAGTGGAAGACAATTAGGCCACTGGTGGCATTGCCCTCAGGAGGGATTAATGCACTTCTCACAGGACTCTGGTTAGCTCCTATGAAAGTGGGTTTGTCAGGCAGGAGGAATGACACAGTGGTTAAAGCGCTTGCCTAGCAAATGCAAGACCCTCAGTTTGATTCCCCAGCCCCATATACATTGGGTGTGGTGGCACATGCACATCCCAGCAATCAGGAGGCTGAGGCAGGAAGATTGCCCTGAGTCCAAGACTAGCCTGGACTACAGAGCTAGCTCCTGTCTCTAAATAAATAAATAAATAAATAAATAAATAAAATACAGGCTAGAAAATATTATAAACTGTTCATGGTGGCACATGTTTATAATCCCAGCACTCTAAAAAAATTGCTGGGATGTAGCTCATTTCAAAGGCTCTGAGTTCAGTCCCCAGGACAAAGAAAGAAAGAAAGAGCAAGAAAGAAAGGAAGGAAAGAGAAAGGTATGGTAGTGGTAAATAACCGTGAGTCATAAGGAAATGGTAAATGTATATGGGATGCATTTTTCCCCAAAGAAAACATTTTAAACAGCAAATATCTAATTATATAATCTGTAAACACATGCCCTTAACATGAATCAAGAGGAGGGGAAAGTAATCGACTGGCCAAATTACCCCTTAGCTTGGTGTCTCTTAGGAAGACTTAGGACCAGGCTTCGTGAAGGTGCTGGGCTATAACTTGAGGGACATGACTGGCAGTTTCAGAGAGGACTCTTCCAACCTCAAAAACATCTGAGTAAGTAACCAGGTGGCAAGTGTGGACATGGGCGGGCTCAGAGGAGTCCCTGCTGACACTTAGGTCGTTGGGGAAGGAGGTTCCTCCTGCCACAGATGTCAACAGTCTTGGTCTATAAAAGGTCTGCAAGGAGGATGTGAAGGACTTGTTTTACAGGTTGCGAGTTCACCCACAGGCTGGCTCTGTGGAAATATAAACAGGGAGTGCCAGCCAGACCCCCACTTGCCTTCTTATCAGAGACTGGACAACAGCACATCCTTCACAATCTAACTTCTCTGTAGACGGATTACGTGCCTTTACTAGTTACCAAAACATTTTCTTCCAAATGGGACCTGGAACTAGTATTTTTGAGCATCTGCTGTGTTTAGGGCGAGGGAGAAGAAAAGACAGATAGTCTGGCCCTCATGACCCAGGGGCAAAACCAAAAGCCAGAATAGTGGGCTGGGGGAGTGTAGCATGTGTGAAGGTCTTAGTTTTCATCCCTCACACACACACACACACACACACACACACACACACACACACACACACACACACACACAAATAATAGTTGATCCTGTCCTCAAGGAAGTTATACACATAATGGTTCACTGAAATACCTCATCAGTGTGACCATACACTCTACAGTTTTTATCCTAACACTGCACTCTAACCTATCCAGAGGTAGAACAGAGTTCTTTGTAGGACAGTTTTCCTGGAAGAAGTGATGCCTTAGCATAGTCCCAAAGAACGCGAAAGGCACTCCAGGGAGAGGAAAAGGGGTGACAGGTCAGAATGTGTCAGGGTTGAGGCGTGCAGGGCCATATCTTCCCTATCAAGGAGTTTAGACTCTGTTCTGTTTCATATAATAGATGGTCATTAGAAAGCCAGGCATGGAGGCGTTGACTGTAATCCTAGCACTCTGGGAAGCTGAGGCAGGAGGATCATAAGATTGAGCCAAGCCTGGGCAATTTAGTGACTTACCAAGACCCTATCTCAAAAAATAAAATAGAAGTAAAAAAGGACTGGGGATGTAGCTAAGCGCGAAGGTCCTGGATCCAGCCCCAGGACCACCCACGTGCACACAGAAAGTCATTAAAAGTTTTGAAGTAGGATCAGATCAAATTTATATTTTAGGTATTGGTTTTCCATTACTGTCCCAATAAGTTGTTACAAATGTAGAGAACTGACACACAATTTTTATCTCACCGTGTGTCATTCAGAGGACCAGTGTGGCTCCACTGGGTCTGAAGACCCAGGACTCACAAGGATGAAATCCAGGTGTTGTAATCGGGAGAGACCTGAAGAGAATTCGCTTCTTCAGGTCAGTGGCAGAATCTGCCTTGCAGTTGCAGGGCTCCTGTCCCCATTGCCCTGCTCTGGGAACAGAGGGTCACTCTAGATTCCCAGAGCCTCCCCCTGGGCTTGTGCACAGCCTCTGGGCCTCAGCCAGTGGCGCATGTGGAAGCGTTCATATCTGCTTTTGCCAAACAGCTGTTGCTTTCAGCTGTAAGAAATTCTCTGCTTCTAAAGACTTATGTTACTCGATGGAACTCACCTGCTTAATCCCGTTTACTCTCCTTGTTTTAAATGTCATAACCTTAATTGCATCTGCAAAGTCCTTTCTGTCTATATGAGGTGGCACATGCCCAGGTTCCAGGGCTTACGGTGAGCTTCCTGGGTGCAGCAGTAGTTGGCTTACCTCAGTGCCCAGGCAGCATCTAAAGAGTTACAGGTTCAGCAACATAGGCTACCCCCAGCACCTGCAGCTGCTATGTGAGCTTCGACAAATAAGGGCCAGACACATGTGCTGGAGAGAAGATGGCCTCCTTAACAAATGGCACTGGGAAAACTGGTTATCCACGTCTCAATCCTCAGTACCATGAAAAAAAAAATATGGAGCTGGGTACAGTAGAGCGTGCCTGTGTAGTCCCAGCTACTTGGGAGGCTGAGGCAAGAGGATCACTTGAGCCCAGGAAATCAAGACCAGCCTGAGCAACATAGTGAGAACTGATGTGAAACAAAACAAAAAGAAAAAATTAGCAAGAGAGAAACCACGTCCAAACCAAAGGCGTATTTAATTTTGCGCACAGAACATTTTTAGAAGGTTTAGAATTGGCTGCCAACACTGAACGATCAGGAGCTTTCACTTAAAAATTCTGACTTCCAACTTGTCTTGAAAAACCAGGGTTGGCAACTCGGCAGGGCGGCCAAGGGCTGGCAAAGCCACAGCCGGCCCTCCCTCCTGTCGCCCTCCTGCCCGCGTCCGAGGCTCAGCCTGGTTCTCTGAGGTGGGTAAGGACGGCTGCCTGTTCTTTGTCGTCTCTTCCCCTCCCCTGGAATTGTGGCTTCTCCTGTAAGTTCCTTATTTTATTTTCCCCCATAATATTACCTTATTAGTGTATGTTTATGTCTCATAATGATTACCTCCGACTCGGAGAATCACATTTATGTGCCACTTCTCAGCCATTTTTACTCTCCCCCCCTCCCTCCCTTCTTGCTCTATGAGGTGGTAATTTTCCCTTTGAACACCTACGCATATTTAATTTTGATCGTTAGATGGAAAAGTTGGTTTTGTTTTTTTCCCCTGTCTTTATTGGTATAGACACACAGTATACAATAGTTACGTTACACTTGAGAGTTTTGTGCACATGCATACTGCAACATCGTGGACATCCCTTCCCCTCCCCACTTTTAACCCTCCTGTCACCTCCCCCTCCTCCTCCAACTCCCCATGTCTAACCCATTTAATTCTATAAATTGCTGTAATCTGATTTTCTCATAATACAGAAACCATACGATGTTTGACCTTCTGAGTCTGACTCACTTCGCTAAGGATAATGGTCCCAAGTTGCATACTTTACCTACAAATGCCTC
The DNA here is from genome assembly GCA_004027205.1 of Ctenodactylus gundi. Classification (NCBI taxonomy): domain Eukaryota; kingdom Metazoa; phylum Chordata; class Mammalia; order Rodentia; family Ctenodactylidae; genus Ctenodactylus; species Ctenodactylus gundi. The sequence continues at coordinate 45,097 of PVKB01001889.1, read as the reverse complement.
AAATCTGTATGTCTTCATGGAAGAATAGTATTCCCTGTGTACGAATGTCACACTCTTTGTATCCATTAGTCTGTTGGTGGATACCTTGGCATCTTCCGTAATTTAAAAAACAGCTGTTAGACACCACGAAGTAGGTGGCAGTGCCTTAGCCCCAGGTGGGCTGGTAGGCCCAGGGCCCCTGCCATCCTGTCAAGGGGAGCGCCGACCACCGCTCCTTAGTCAATACACTGAGGCAGAAGTCGTGGCGTGACAGCGACGGGTCTAGCCTTTTGAGGGACTGACAGCTTTTGCTTCTTTCCTTCCAGAACCCTAGAACTACGAGAGGAAATAAAATGGCGTCACTGTATCTCACAAAGGTTCGTGCTGCTTTGTTATTCTGCAACAGGTACCCAGGCAGAGCACCCACCTCTACCCCTTTGTTATGGTTTGGGTCTAGAATGTCCCCCAAACTCTCATGTTTGGAAGGTAAAGTTGACGCATTGATTTTCAGTGTTGTTAAGAGCTGGGGCCTGATTCGCTGGGGCATGACCCGGAAGGGTATCTGCTACCTCCGCCCTGGCCCTTGCTCTCTCTGCTGCCTCTCCACCATGGGATGAATGGCTTTTCTCTAGCTGGGTCTCTGTAGACCCTTCCCGTTTGCCAGCCAACCATGAATGACAGACCTCCAGACACTGGGAGCTAAAATGAACCTTTCCTCCTTCAAATTGTGGGTGTTGGGTATTATGTCCCCGCGGGGAGAAAGTAACCAAGACACCTCCCCTTGCAGACACTGGAGGGGTTGGGCCCTGGCCTAGAGGAACGAGGGAGCAAAAGGAGCAAACGGTGCCTGGGAAACGGTAAGCAGGCCGGGTGGTGGGTGGGAGGATCCGAAAGGCTGCGTAGGCCACGCTGGCAGGGTGGGCTGTGGCCTCCAGGTGTTGCGGGACTGGGAGAGGTTTTTCAAGGTAGATAAATTTTGCTCAGACTTGCCCTTTAGGAAGGAGATTTTGTCACCTTTAGAAAAGGTGCATCAGAAGCTGGGCTTGGGGCACAGGCCTGTAATTGTAGCACTCTGGAAAGCTGAGGCAGGAGGGTGGCAAGTTCGAGCCCAGTCTAGGTAATTTTGGGGCTCAGTGAGAACCTGTCTCAAAATCAAAGAATGGGTTGGGAATGTGAAGGCGCTGGGTGGGGTCTCCAGTACCACCCTTCCTCCCCCCAAAAAGCTGCATTAGCATCTAGGCATGGCAGTATGTGCATATAATCCCAACACTCAGGAGGCTGAGGCAGGAGGAGCCCAGTTGAAGGCTAGCCTGGGCTCATAGCAGGTTAATGCAGCTTGAACCATAGAGTAAGAGTCTGTCTCAAAAAATAAAACCGAAACAAAGAGGAAAAGAATATGCAGGAGATGAAGAAGAGGCGGCGAGCAGCTTAGGGCTGGTGTCACGGTACAGTCCCTCACCTCGGGCGGTGGCAGTGGCGAAGGAGAAAAAGGGAGAGATTTAAGATCCAGACGTCATCCTCAATGAGGTGTCCCTCACATGCTGGCAGGACATTGCTGGCAGAACTACCGAGCACAGGGGCAAGTTTGGGTCACAGAGACAGGCTGGGTGTTGTCAACCACAAGACCATGTGGATGCCGTGCTACGGGGAGTTGGGGATCACAGGCGGGGGCCAGAGTCCTGGGCGGGACTCTGTATAATACACTAGGCAAGCCTGGTGTGATGGCAAGCTGGGTCTTGGAGGCTGAGGCAGGAGGATCACATATTCAAGTTCAGTCTGGGCAATTCTGTGACTTAGTGAGACTCTTTCTCAAAATTAAAACCTAAAAAAGGGACAGGAATGTAACTTAGCGTGAAGGCCGTGTGTTCAATCCCCAGCGCCACCACCACGATACAAACAAAAACATTCAAGAAAAGGGAAGAGACACCTGGGGGGGGGGGACTGGGAGAGGAGAGAAGAGAACCAGTGGAGAGTGGGGTCCTTCTTAGGGACCCAAGGGGGAAGCCTGCAAGAAGGAGGGTGAGCCAGCAGCCCAGGAGACCCCGCAAACACACGCACACGTGTATGATAGTGTTGTGTAGAGCAGTACGAACAGGGGCCAGACTCACTGAGGGGGCAGAGCAGGTGATGGGGAAGTACAGGCTGGGTAAACAGCTCTTTCAAGAACTAGAGTGCAGCAGGAGTAAGACAGGAAGTGGTTTAAGTTTGCCAGGCTCCCCCAACATGCGGGACACTTCATGATTTCTCTCTCTCTCTCTCTCTCTCTCTCTCTCTCTCTCTCTTTTCTTTTTTGACACTGGGAATTGAACACCAGCCCTTGGTACTGAGCTACATCCCTAGACCTTTTCACATATTTTTAGACAAGGTCTTGCTAAGTTGCTTAGACTGGGTTTGAACTTGCCATCCTCCTGTCTCAGCCTAGCAAGTAGCTGGAAAGACAGGCATGCACTGCCATGCCTGGCCACTTAGCATGTTTTTAAAAGGCAAAAAGAGAAGTTTGTGGGGAAAGAAGCTGGCAGGACAGGATAAAGGGGTTAAGCCTCAGAGTGAAGTCACAAGGAAATGGGAAGGAATGTCCCAAGAGGAGGAGCCAGCCCTGGGGAAGGGCACAGGACTGGAGAGGCAGGTGCTGGTGGGAGCTGAGGGGATGGCAGAGTTCTTCCTCTTTTCTCCACAGGCTGGGGCAACGATTGTCCCATGAAGGCAAAAAAGCTGGTGGAGACGGCTAGAGGGAAGGGGTGGGCATGGCTGAGGCGGTGTCCGCCATGCCTCTGCGCCTCTGCAAGGGCCCCAGGTGGTGGCCACGTTGTGCCCATAGGGGGAAGGGACACGAGACTGAAGCAGACCTGGGCCCTCTAAGGAGGGGCAGAACCTGGGAGAAAGCCTGAACCAACCTGTAGACTTAACTCGCTTCCCCTGCTCCGAGCCTGTAACTATCCGCAAACCCCATTCCCGGAGAGGCGGGTTTGAGACTCTGACGCCACACGTGGCCACCTCATGAGTAAACTCTTTTGCCAAGTGTGTCGTTTTGGTGGCTGACATCCTGCTCAGCAGGCAAGAAGAGCTGCACCTGGCGACAGGGCCAGGTCCCAGGAGTGACCACGTAACACGTGAGGCTCGCTCACTTCTTTGTCTGGAGACCCATGTGGATGTCCTGTTGCCCACAGGAGCTCACTCCCGGGACAGGCCTTGGGTGGGAGCCCTCATGCCGGGCCACTAGCGACCTGCTGGCTTCATGACCTCCGGATCCTTTCATGGTGCCGAAGGTTCAGCTCCGAGTCAGAGTTCACCCTTTCCCAAAGTGTCATGACTTTCCTACCACCATCTGTGGAAGGTCCCACCTCCTTTGTCCTGGGGTCTCCCTCTTGACCCAGATGTGTTCCTCCTCTGCAGGAGGACCCCACAATAGCTCAGAAGGGCACATACCTTAAAGGGCTCTTTCAAAGATAGGAAGTTTATTTATTTACTTTTTTTTTAATGGAGAAAGTGTCTTTCTATGTAGCCCAGGCTGGCCTTGTACTCTCAATCATCTTGCCTCAGCCTCCTGAATTCTGGGATTATGAAAATGTGCCACCATGTCTGGCTAATGATGGAAGGTTTGTTTATTTGATCAATTGGTTGATTGACTGATTTGAGACAGGGGCTCACTCTGTAGTCCTGGCTGGTCCAGAGCTCATTAGATAGCCCAGGCTGTCTTCAAACTTGCAGACTTGCAATCCTGCCTCAGCCTTTCGAGTATTGGGATTACAGGCATGCACCACCATGCTTTTTATTTTTTTTAAATGTGGTGCTGGGGAATTGAACCCAGGGCCTTGTGCACCTAAGGCAAGTGCTGTAGCCTCTTAGTTACTGTTTATGAAACTGCTTGGCATGATGCACTGAACACTGCCGCTTGGAGCAGTCAGGGTTCTTTTGTTCTTCTTTCTTTCTTTCTTATTTGAGATAGTCTCACTCTGTAGTTCAGGCTGGCCTCCAGCTCATAGCAACCCTGCCTACCTTAGCCTCCCAAGTGCTGAGGTTACAGGTGTGTACTACCACACCGGTTTATACGGTGCTAGGGAATTGAACCTGGGGCCTTTTTCTTGTTAGGCAAGTGCTGTAACCTGTGTCTTACTCCTTTAGCTCAGGATTCTGTTCTATAAACCTAATTCTAAGCTCTCCTTTTACAGTCAATTTGTTTGAATGAGGATCCAAAGAAAGTCCATGCTATCATTGGTTAGTATGGTCCTTAAGTCTCAATATACTTTCCCTCATTCTCATTTAGTGTTATTTATTTGTTGAAACCAGGTCTCATCCTTCCAATAAAAATTTCTGCATTCTGGATTTGAGTAGTCACTGCCTTGTGGTGCTATTTAATCTGTTCTTTTATCCTTCCTATTTCCTATAGAATAGTAATTAGACTTAGAGGCTTGACTAGATTCAAGGTGATGGTGAGGATGATGATTTTGGCAAGAGTCTTACTGTGTTGAAGCTACGTAATTATTAAGTTATAGCAGGAAACATAATGTCTGGTTGCCCTATTTTTTTTCTTTTTTTCTGGGACAGGATCTGGTCTCTCTCTGTAGCCCAGGCTGGCCTTGGTCTCAGGACAATATGCCTGCCTCAGCCTCCTGAGTGCTGTTGGGATTACAGGTGTGCACTACCATGCCCAGCTTTATGTGGTGCTGGGGAATTGAACTTGGGCCTTGTGCTTGCAAGGCAAGCGCTTAAACTGCTGTGCCATTTCTCCAGCCCCTGCTTGAGGTAAAACTGGTTGGTAGCTTCTTACTCTTTCTGCAATCATGGAAATTTGAATATAACCTTGGTATTAGACGAAGGTAAGAAAACGCTTACTAAATATTTTAGACATAATTATGTGTTACATGATGATATGGTATGTTGGGTAAAAGAAAAAAATCTTTATCTGAAGTACAATATGGGTGAATCTCAAAACACACTCAGTGGAAAAAAACCTAGACCCATACTATATGACATCATTTGTATGGAACATTCTGGAACAGGTAAAATTAATTTATAGTGACAGAATATAGAACAATGGTCTGAGCCTCAGTCTGAAGTTAGGGACTAATTTTGGAAGCACATGAGTAAATTTATTTATGTATTTGCCAGAAACCAGGAAACAAACCAGGGAATGAGGTAACTATTAAGAGTGATAGAAATATTTTGTGTTTTGACTATATTGGTGATTACATGGGTGTATACATTTGTCAAAACAAATTGAACCATGCACTTAAAGGATCGTCTTATTGTGTGAAAATTAGGTGTATTTTTTATATGTGAATAATAGTTAATTTTCTTTTTTGAGGCAGGATCTCACTATGTACCCCAGGCTGGCCTCAAACTCACAGCAATTCTCCTGACTCAGCCTCCTAAGAGCTGAGACTAGAGGCATGCGCCACCATGCCTGGCTTAGTACTTAGTACTTAGTACTTAGTACTGGGGAATCAAACTCAGGGCCTTGCTCTTGCCCACTGTGCTATTTCTCCAGCTTCTACAAGTTGATTTTTAAAGGAAGCAAAACAAAATGAAATTACAACTAGAATAAAAAAGAATCTATTCAGCAGCCGGGGCATAGCTCAGTGGTTGGAGAGCTTGCCTAACACGTGCAAGGCCCTGGGTTCAATTCCCCAGCACCACATAAGCCAGGCATGGCGGTACACACCTGTGATCCCAGCACTTAGGAAGCTAAGGCAGGAGGACTGCCCTGTATTCAGGCTAGCCTAGGATATATTGTGGGTTCAGGACCCTCCTGGACTACAGAGCAAGACCCTGTCACACACACACAAGAAAATTTATTTAAAATAACCATGAAACTGTAATATGCCTATGGGCGGGTTGGGGTGGGGGAATAAGACCAAATAGAGAAAATTACATTATTTGTTTGTTTTGGTACAGGGTTTAGCTCTGTACTCCAAGCTGATTCGGAACTCACTATGTAACCCAGGCTGGCCCAGAAATGATGGCAATCCTTCTGTCTCAGCCTCCTGAGTGCTGAGATTGCAGGTGTGTGCCACTACTCCCAGTTTATATGCAATCAAACCCAGGGCTAGGGCTGGAGGAATAGTACGCAGGTTAAAGTACCTGCTTAGCAAGCTCAAAGTTCTGAGTTTGATTCCTCAGCACCATGTAAAGATGGGTGTGGTGGTGCACGCCTGTAATCCTAGCATTCAGGAGGCTGAGGCAGGAGGATTGTGTGAGTTTGAGGCTAGCCTGGGTTTCACAGTGAGTTCAGGACCAGAGTGCAGATTGGACTGCAAAGCAAGACTCTGTCTCAAAAAAAAAAAAAAAAAAAAAAAAAAAAAAAAAAAAAAAAAAAAAAAAAAAAAAGAAAGAAAGACATATGGTGCTGGACGAGTTGCTCAGGGGTTAAAGTGCTTGCCTAGCAAGCACTAACTCAAGTGCTTAGTACCTGAGTTTGACTCCCCAGCACCACAGAGTGTGATGGCACATGCCTGTAATCCCAGCACTCGTGAGGCTGAGTCAGGAGGATTGCTGTGAGTCCAAGGCCAGCCTGGGTTCCATAGTGAGTTCAAGACCAGCCTGGGCTACAGAGCCAGACCCTGTCTCAAAAACAAAAATACAAAAACACCCCATAGGGCCTTGTGCTTGTTACACAAGTACTCCAAGTGCTGTGCTATTCCTTCAGTTCAAATTACATTAATTAAAATATTTAAATTTTTTTATTAGTATGTATTTGCAATATAATAATAATAAACTTGAGAAATTGGTGAATTCACATATTACATCTTGATCATTTTTCTTCCCTCCCCCATTCCCACCTCCTAACCCTCCCACACCCCTTTTCTCTCTCCACAGTCTGTTTTCCTACTCTCTTTCATTTCTCTTCTACTTTGCTCTATTACTTTTTTTATGGTTTGTTTTCTTCATGTCACCAAAACCGTGTGATAGTTAACCATCTGTGCCTGATTCATGTTGTTAAGCATAATGGTCTCAAGTTGTATCCATTTTCCCTCTGAGTCTCACTGTAGCCCAGGCTGGTCCTGAACTCACTAGGTAGCCCATGCTGGCCTCGAGCTCAATGCAATCCTCCTGCCTTAGCCTCCAAGTTCTGGAATTACACACACGTGCCATCACACCCAGTTTCATATAATTCAAATTTATCTGAGAAAATTACATTAAAAGACAGATGACATACATATATAAAGAACTATACTATGTTCATGAATGAATGTCTCCATATCTTTTTCAAATTAATTTATCAATTTAATTGTAGTTTTATTAAAGACTGTAATGTTTAAACAGTCTTTATTAATGGCAAATATTGACTCTGGAAGGCTAAAGAGGAGGGTTGCAAGTTCAAGTCCAGCCTAGGCAACTTAGTGAGATTGTATCTCAAGATCAAAACTAAAGTGAGCCGAGGACATAGTTCATTCAGAGGTGCTTGGTTGGCTCCTCCCCCAGTACCACAAGCACAAAAACAAAAACAATGGGTGCAGGTCGGATGCACCCATCTGCATACTTTTCTCAGGACTGGCTTACCATTTTCCCTTCCTGGCCCTACCAGACTCCACTGGCTCTGTTCTGAGACAGCCTTGCTTGAGATGACCACTAACATCTCTTAGACTTCTATGTCCTGAGCCAGGCGGAAGCTCCAGTTAAAGGTCTGGTGTTAAGTTTCAATTTGCAGTTGGCCTAGCCTGAGCCACCCGCACCTGCCCCTGGAGCAGGTGATCTCTGAGAGCAAGGGTGTGTCTGTTTTCCCTTTGGGTCCTTGCCTCTAGTGATCTACCTTGGACACACCTGGTCCAAGGGTGGTGGGTGGGTGGATGGATGAAGAAGGAATGGAAAATAACAGTCCCTTTCTGTTGTCACCTGCCATTGGAAGGGCAGGAAACTCCAGGTAGAAGTGGCTTCCCACAGTTACTTGTGTGGTACCAGAGCCCCGCCTTCTCAGTTAGGAAGGCGGGGGTGGGGAGGAGTGCGCCCACACTCCTGATGGTTACGTGCCTGGCATTTCATACGTACGGTGTCAGCCCATCCTCAGGCTCTATCAAGTGGGCTTGGCCAGGTCGGAGTGGCACAGGCTTGGAATCCAGCACTTGGGGGAGACAAGCAGGATGCTTGCGAGTTCGAGACCGGCTGGGGCAGATCTTTCCTCAAAATCAAAACTAAAATATGGATTAGGGTTACAGCCAAGTGTGAAGTCCCTGGGCTCAGTCTCCAGTAATACACACTCACACACACAACAGAATAAGTGAGCCTCACTCTACACTTTCTAGACAAGAAAATGTCACTTGGCCAGTGGCAGAGAGGCAGCGATGGAAGTTAGGGTTCTGGGTCCTCTGGCTCCACCGTGCTGCAGTCTCTTAGGGCCAGACAGACCACAGAAGGCCTGGGGAGCCTTCTTAAGGAGAGTGGGCTTCATACCTACACTTTGGTCTACCTTTGCTGTGTGTGTCTGGGTTCTTGGACTCTGGTCCTGTCTCTCTCCAGGGCTATGGACCAGTCAAAGCTTTTTCATTTGCAAGTGCCAAAAGTCCAACCAAAACTCATTAGCTTATTTAGAAAAGGAACTTCATACCTTATATAACAGAAACAATAAGGAGTTCAGGCACAGCCTATCCAGATATTAAGCTGAGGGTTAGAATGTGTCTGTCTTCACCCTTTGCCTCTGCGGTCCTCTGCGTGGGCTTACTCTGGCCAGCTTTTCCTACGTGTTCATAGGATGGTCAGTGCTGTGCTGAGCCCTACAATTTCCCAGCCTCAGTGGAAAGAGCACCCTTTTCCCCTGCAGTGCTTCTGATTAAAAGACTTGAGCCAAGTGCCCTTCCTTGAGCCAGTGTAGAAGTGTTGCTTTGGCTGGGGAAGCATGGGCCAAGTGCCTGTCCTGGGCCCTTTCCTGACTGCCTGTGAGGAAAGGTTGACTCCCCGGAGGAAAATCCAGGTACTGCCACCTTAAAGAGGCAACGCTGTGATGCAGGGGATGCTGACACAGGCCTGTAGTCCCAGCACTCGGGAAGGCTGAGGCAGGAGGACTGCAAGTTTAAGCCCAGCCAGGCACAAAAGCTGAGGATGTAGCTCATTTGTGGTAAATCCCTAGTGAAACACACACAGAGAGACACAGACACACACAGACACACAGACACACACACACACACACACACAGAGAGAGAGAGAGAGAGAGAGAGAGAGAGAGAGAGAGAGAGAGAGAGAGAGAGAGAGCGCTTCTGTCTTCAAACACCCTGGCTCTCAGAGGAAGGCACCAGCCGGTCCTGAAGCCCAGGGGGCTCCACTGCAGGGCCACAGCCACCTACCCGGGAACCATCCCTCTGTGTTCTGGGACACCTGCTTCCCAGAACTCCCACCCACTCGTCTGGCATCTGTCCTCCGCAGCTCCCACGGCCTCTCCCCACGCTGCAGACCAGCTGCTCTCTGAAGGCAGCAGTCTGCTTAACTGTCCCCCTCCAGGCCAGTCAGACCCTCTGCCTCTGGGCTCGGTCTTCAGATCCTTCCTCAACGCCCCAGTCCTCCGTGTGGGCCTGAAAGTAGTGGGGGCCTCAGTTTCCTAATCTGTAACATGGGCATCTGCCACGTGGATTACGGTAAGGGTTCCTGGGGCGCACAAAGGTCCAGGGAGGCGTGGTGACTCCTAGGTCCACCTATTAGCGCATTAGGAAGCCGAGGAGAGGGCGCCGCCTGGGCCCGGCCCTCCTTTAGTCCTCGATCCCTCGTCCCAGCTGAGAGAGGCAGCCGGGGCCGGCGCGGGCCCTCAGGATGTCCCGCGGGGCCGGGAAGGACAGGCAGGAGGCCGGGCGGGCCGCGGAGGGCAGAAGGCACCGGGCCCTCCCGCGCGGCGACCTCCGCGGAGCAGACGCGATCCCCGGCGGCGGCGGGGCTGCGCGGTGGGCCGGCCGGGCGCGGGAGCTCCGCCCAAAGGGGCGCTGCCGCCGGGGAGGCGGGCACGGCCGCGTCTCATTCATTGTCTTGACAGAGCATCCTCCGCCGGCCGGCCGGCTCCTCCGCTCCCGCCTCTCCGCCTCCGCTTCCTCCGTTTGGGGGGTCACGCTCACCTCTTGGCAGCAGGTAGGGCTGGGCCCCGGGGAGCAGGGTGGCCGGAGGGGCCGGCACGGCCGCCCGGGCCACCTGTGGGGCCGGCGCGAGCGTGGGCGCAGCGGACTGTGGGGGCGGGCGGACCGTCAAGGCCACCTGGCTCTACCGGGCGCCGGGAACCGGCCTGTCACCCGCGGGGACAGCCGTGTGTGGAGGTGTGCGAGGGCCCAGAGGGGGTCCCTGGGTGCCCCGGGAGACGGGCGGAGGACCATCGCGCCAAGATGGAGGTGGGCACCGCGAGGGGCCTCCGGGCCGGGCTGGGGTGACGCCGCGCCGTTTCCCGAGTGCGCGCTGGGTGTGGGGACCAGGGCGGGGTGAGCCGGCAGCTGCCCTGGGCTGGGGACAGGAAGGGGTTGAGAGCAGAACAGGAGGAGACCAAGTTCCCCTTTCCGTGGTTTCTGGGCCTGGTACCTGGGTGGGGCGATAGCTTCCTGCCCCCACCTCGGGTCTGGGGCTCCCTTCTCCCCAGACCCGGCTGCTCACCTGGGACTGACGTCCCCTCCTTGAGCCTGGGGCTATTCCTCACCCACATTCCTCACCTGCTTCCTGGGCAGGCAGACCAGGGGCTCCCTAGGGGGCTCCTGGGTGGGCAAGGAGCGCTGGATCTCCCAGTAAGATGGGCCAGGCCTGGAGGCAGAGCAAGTGGCGAGGCTGGAAGGTGGCTGAGGCGTCTTGCCCAGAGCACAAGCCCTTCACGGAGCGGGAAGGTGCGCCTTGGGCCCCTGGAGGGGCCCGGGGGCTGGCATCACTCCCACCCTGCCCAGCCTCGCAGGAGGAACACGGAAGCTGGACCTGAGGGAAGGCAGCGTGGGCCTCTCCTTCCTGCGTGCAGCTCCAGCGGGGGTGGAGATGGCACTCTGGGGCACCTGCTTTTTCTGCGCGGAGGCGAGAGGCAGAGGTGTGGGGAGGACATACTGGGACGGATGCCATGGCCACTTCTGATGCTCAGAGACCTACTGGGAAAGCCAGCCTGCCTCACTCCCCCATGCCACTTCCTCCTGTGTGCCAGCTCTGCCCTGCCTTTAGGAAGCTCCCGGGCTGAGGGATGTGGCTCCTGGACACTGGCAGTGAGACAGCCTGCTCTCTAGGCCACCCGGGCAGATGCCCTGTGTGTCTGAACCACTGGGAACACAAATACTCTGCACTCATTGGCAGTCAGTCAGTGAACACGTCCTGCATGCTAGAGACCAGGCTCAGGTCTCTGGGCACAGGGTTCAGGGGAAGGTGGCTTAGAACGGCCTCGGGTGGAGCAGTAGGTTAGATAGGATGGAGGAGGGGCTGAGGAGGGTGAGCAGGGGGCAGCAGGCTGCCAGCCATGGAGAAGAGTAGGAGAACGGCACCTCAGAGAGGGTGCTGGGCGCTAGACACAGACTGAGGGGTGTTTGGGGGGAGGTGGGGACACTTTAAGGTCGAAATTGACCTGAAGGAAGGAAAGCTCTCAACCTGCGTGTCCCCAGGATGAGCCGGCAGGTGGTCCGCTCCAGCAAGTTCCGCCATGTGTTTGGACAGCCAGCCAAGGCAGATCAGTGTTACGAAGATGTACGCGTCTCACAGACCACCTGGGACAGTGGCTTCTGTGCTGTCAACCCCAAGTTTGTGGCCCTGATCTGCGAGGCCAGTGGGGGTGGAGCCTTCCTGGTGTTGCCTCTGGGCAAGGTGAGCTTCTGGATCCCTGGAAACAGCAGCTTGTCCTGAGAGGGTCTCTGCCACCCAGTGGTTCTGCGGGGTCGTGAGTAGGTGACTGTCACCAGGGCTTTGGGCCTCAGTGTTGTCGTCTGTAAAACTGGGCTAGGCCAATATACCTAATGCTCCCTCCAGCTCCTACATGCTGTGCATGCATGGAAACCAGCTCAGCCGCGTCCAGACCTGCATACCAGGACCATGTCTCCTAAGTCCCAGCCTGGCACTGTCTCCCCTGGGAAGCACAGAGACAGCTGGGAAGGGGTCTGGGCAGGCCCAGCATGTTCTCAGGGCCTGTGTGAGGAGCCAGGTTGAGCCCTTGGGGACCCAGCAAGCTGTGGCCCCTGGCTCATAGGTGGGGATGACGCATGAGGCCTCTCCCCTCCCTCTGATCTGCTGCCCCCAACCCTCGCACACTCCTTTGCTCTTTGTGGGGTGAGACAGGAAGGGGAGATGGGCCCTAAGTTGTTACCTTAAAAGGGCCGATGGAAGCAAAGAGAAGAGGAAGTGGTCGGGGAGAGAGCTGGGCCTGCGCTTAGCACAATCTCACACAGGAAGCCCTGCTGAAGCAGCTGGCCCCGGAAGAGGCCATTTCCAAACCTCTGCTCCTGCCTGGGGCCAGTTATGACAAACCTCCCTGCCCCCTCCACTCAGCAGGATACATCCCTGCTGAGTTCTTGAGAACCTCAGCCTTCCACCTGTCTAGGTCCAAGCCTCAGCCTGCTGGAGGCCTCTCTCAGGGGAGCAGGGGTGGGGGTAGGGCCCCAGAGCCTAGAGATGGAGATAAGCAGGTCCTTGGCCATACAGCATGGTGCACCCCCTTCTGTGCTGTGTGCGGCCAGGCCCCTGTGGCTGGGAGGAAGAGAGCACACTTCCCTCCAAAGTCCCGACCCAGCTCTAGATCCCGGTTTCCTCTTTCCCTCTCTCCAGGGGTGTTGGGAGGTTAGACTGGGTTTGGGGGGCAGAGGCACCTCCGCCAAAGGCCCTGCTGTGCCTTCTAGACTGGACGTGTGGATAAGAATGTACCCATGGTCTGTGGTCACACGGCCCCCGTGCTGGACATCGCCTGGTGCCCGCACAATGACAATGTCATTGCCAGTGGCTCTGAGGACTGCACCGTTATGGTGAGTGCTGGGAGACAGGGCCTGGGGTGCTCCAGGATGAGCCTGACATCTGGAGCCCCAAGGACTCACTCCTGCTTCTCTGCAGGTGTGGGAGATCCCCGACGGGGGCCTGGTGATGCCCCTGAGGGAGCCCGTCGTCACCCTGGAGGGCCACACTAAGCGTGTAGGCATCGTGGCCTGGCATCCCACAGCCCAGAATGTGCTGCTCAGTGCAGGTGCCACAGGGGAGATGAGGGCACCCGTGGCTGACTTAAATGAGGGTGGGCAGTTCACGGCTCTAACACCAGGGGGATCGTGCAGGTTGTGACAACGTGATACTGGTATGGGACGTGGGCACCGGGGTGGCCGTGCTGACGCTGGATATGCACCCGGACACGATCTACAGCGTGGACTGGAGCCGTGACGGCGGTCTCATCTGCACATCCTGCCGTGACAAGCGCGTGCGCATCATCGAGCCCCGCAAAGGCACGATTGTAGCTGTGAGTTGCCACACGCGGCCCCTTGATCCTGAGACCTCCGCCCCTCTGCCCCACCACCCGCCAGACTCGTGGATGTTGTCCTCCTTTGTCCCCAGCTGGGTGTGTGTATGGGCACCTGACCCAACACCTCCCTCTCCCTGCAGGAGAAGGACCGTCCCCATGAGGGGACCCGGCCTGTGCACGCAGTGTTTGTATCAGAAGGAAAGATCCTGACCACTGGCTTCAGCCGCATGAGTGAGCGGCAGGTGGCGCTGTGGGACACAGTGAGTGTGGAGCACAGCAAAACACGCTGGGGGCTTAGTCCTGCCCTGCTGCCTCTGGCCTGGCTCCACGGCCTCAGCTTACTCTTATGCAAGATGGGGGTTTGCACTGGCTGATGCGGGAGGGTCTGCACCGGTCACTGCCAGTGAGGGTCACCTTGCCAGGGCCTGCCATGGCCCCGCTCACTGGTAACTGCTACTTCTCTCTATAGAAGCACTTGGAGGAGCCATTGTCCCTGCAGGAGCTGGACACAAGCAGTGGAGTCTTACTGCCCTTCTTTGACCCTGACACGAACATTGTCTACCTCTGTGGCAAGGTGACTCAGTTGGGGGGGGGGGTTCCTGAGGGCAGTTTGGTGGGCAGGAAGGACTTAGAGAGGCCCAGGGCTGGAGTCCTCTGCGGGTGCCAACCCTCTCTCTCCAACACCACTGGCAGGGTGACAGCTCTATCCGGTACTTCGAGATCACTTCCGAGGCCCCATTCCTGCACTATCTCTCCATGTTCAGTTCCAAGGAGTCCCAGCGTGGCATGGGCTACATGCCCAAACGTGGCCTGGAGGTGAACAAGTGTGAGATCGCCAGGTGACTGACCCTGACTCTGACTGGAGCCCGGTCCTGGGGCAGCTCGGGCCCCTGTGCTGCGGGCGCTGCTCACCTTCCTGTTTCCACAGATTCTACAAGCTGCATGAGCGGAAGTGCGAGCCCATTGCCATGACAGTGCCTAGAAAGGTGATGCCCCATGTCCCTTGCTGGGCTGTGACCAGGCACGGGACCCGAGGGCTTGCAGGGTGATATGGGGACATTAGCACTCTTGTAACTGGCCTTGGCCTCGCCCACAGTCGGACCTGTTCCAGGAGGACCTGTACCCACCCACTGCAGGGCCTGACCCCGCCCTCACAGCGGAGGAGTGGCTGGCAGGCCGGGACGCTGGTCCCCTCCTCATCTCCCTCAAGGATGGCTACGTACCCCCAAAGAGCCGGGAGCTGCGGGTCAACCGGGGCCTGGATAGCTCACGCAGGAAGGCGGCCCCGGAAGCTGGCGGCACTCCCAGTGTGGTGAGGCGGGTGGGGAGCTGGAAACCCAGAGTGGGATGATGGGGGCGGGGAGGGCCTGTCTTGATTGCGCTTAGTGCCCCAGTCAAAGGAGGCTGACATGTGAGGAAAAAGTGGGTGATCCCGAGTCCTCAGAAAACAGGTCTCAAGCTCACAGGCCTGCAGCCCTCTCAGCAGTAGCTGGGAGACAGAAGGGCACAAGCCCCACAGCTGCTGGGAGGGGCGCGGCAGATGCCAAGGGACTGAGACCCTGGAGGAGCCAGGCCTAATGCAGCGCTTGGTCCCCCAGGACACTGTGTCCCGGCTGGAAGAGGAGATGAGGAAGCTGCAGGCCACGGTGCAGGAGCTACAGAAGCGCTTGGACAGGCTGGAAGAGACGGTCCAGGCCAAGTAGAAGAGCAGCCACTCATTCCCCATCAAGGGAGACAGAAGTAATAATAAAAGCGCTTTATTTTCTGGTACCTCTCAGACTCCAGTGATGGCCCGGCTGGACGGCAGGTCTGCTCAAGTGACTTGCTCTTAAGCCCCCAACTTGGGAGCTGAACCCACTGAGATTGGCAGACAATTCCAAAAGCCCTGAATCACAGGAACGGGCGGTGTGGGCAGGACCCACCCAGCCCGACATGCCCTGGCTCTCTGCCCTCCATCTCCCGGCTCCTTCTTAGACCTGGTAGGTGTGAGCTATTCAAGACCTTAGTCTAGGCCTCAAAAATTCCCACATTCACCCCACATCTGCTCTTTCCCAACACCGCTATGATGGGCAATGAACTACTGGGACCTGACACCACGGTCATCCTTCCTATCTCTAACAGCAACATAGGACCTTCTGTAGGAATAAACTTAGAACCGGTACAACAGCCTGACCCTGGTTTATATGGGAGGAAACTGAGGCACAGGGCAGGAGATCAGCTGGGTGAATGGGAGAGCCTGAGTCACAACCAAAGTTACCTTCGTTTCCCCGACTCAGTGGGCTACTGCTTCTCAGGGCCCTTCCTGTGGGTTCTGCCTGGCCCTGGGCTCTGCAAGGGGGACTTGAAGGGAACACGTCTGTCAGACCCTATCAGATGGGGTTTGGGAACAGGCTCTGGTGACCAAATCAGTGGGTTACCTCCTGAGCTGGGATGACACAGGGAGGCTTGGGATGCGTGTCCTGCCCACTGCAGGGCTTGGTTCATACCACGCAGGCACCACCAAAGGCCCTATTCTGGGTCTCTTCTGTTCACTATACCAGAGAAGAGACTTCCTGGAGGCCCTGCATAGGGCAGATGTACAAAGGTCCATGCCTGACCCCCTGAGTCACATCCTGTGAGAGCCCCTCTGCAGGCCTCAGGTGGCTGCTATGACATGGAGGAGGGGTCCATCACTGCTCAGTGAATGAGTGGCAGACCCCATTGTGTGGGCTGAGCCTCTTAAAAGGGAAATGCCCCTTTTGTTTTTCACCTGCACTAAGGGGCTAACGGGCCTTTCTGGGGTCTTCCTAAACAGACTCAGTAACAAGTTCTCCTGGCTTGGTGGAACTATGAAAGTCAGGACTTGATCCTGGATGGGTGACCACCATGACTCCCAGCTTAACCAATTCACTCTCTGCCCAAGAAGGAATGGGCGTGGGTAATTCAAGGGCTCAAAAAATGCCCTTGAAAATACAGGGGAAGAGAGCAGAGTGGATGGCTAAAATGTCTTGTTTCCTACTCTCAAATAGCCCTGTCCCAGCTGTTCCTCCAGTGTCTCACAGCCCGCAATTCCAAGTCCTACCACCTTACAACCCATGGTTAAAAGAGATATAGGCAAATTACCTGACTCAATTTTGTGGCTCAGGTCGGGCTTATTTTTCTGCCACACTACTGTTTTTGGGGGAAGGAGACAGCATCTCCGTATGTAGACCTATAACGGGTCTCTGCAGCACAGGCTGGCCTTGAACTCAAAGTTCTCCTGCTTCAGCCTCTGGATTGCTGGAATTGCAGGTGGATGCCACCACACCCTGTTTCATCTCTGCATCCTGAAATGGCCACAAGCGGAAACACCCAGCTTTCTGGGGGTTGTGTGGGCAATTGTAGTATAGATCCTTAGAGGGTCTACCGAGAGAAAGCTTTCCAGACAGATCGTGGAAAGCACCTAAGGACAGAACTCTGATTTTACAAGCAGGGACATACGGCCTAGAGGGTGAGATGAATTTGTTGCAGGTAAAACAAAGGACAGAAACAAAGTGCGAGATGTCATGCGCTAGATTCAGTCTCAGACACATGAAATACACAGACACAGAAACCGGCCCCGATGCATAATTTAATGTCTGTGCAGGCCTCCATCCCTCATTTCTGATGCTCACGGGCCCACTGCCCTGGGGTCAGGGTTTTCTGCTCAAAGGCGTGGATGTGCGGGAGCTCTTCTGTTAGACACTCGTTCACCAGCCTGAGGCGAGAGATGGGGTTGGGAAATGGCAGACCGAGGCCTCAGTCACAGTGGCCAAAACTGGAGTGGCCCAACAGACTGGAGGTGTCTCCGAGTTGGAAGCCTCTCGTCTCCAGGATGTGAGAGCACCTGGAGACTGTTTCAAGATAAAACACCAGAAGCTGGAGCGCTAAGGCGGGATCCAAAGGGACGCTGGTGCAAGCGGCAATGTAGGGGGCAAGGAAGTGGTTAGGGGGATGGTCCTGGAGCTAGGGCTGCACAGGGCGGATGCTTCGGGGGGCTCACCGGTGTCTCTGAAGGAGTGGCTTCCCCTCGAATTTGGACGATACTACTAGGACTCGGAAACTGGTCGCACATCGGTTGGGAGTCGTGTCCTCCACCTCCTACCAGACAGAAGGATGAGGCTGGTGCTGAATCCGTCCCTAGAATCCCTTTTCCCCAGGTCTGGAGCATCCAGACGGTTCAACTCACCACGTGCTCCGCCTCGAGGTCCCGCTGCAGCTTCTCACGGAGGGAATCGGCGCTGAGTTCCATGGCAGCAGCACAGAGCGGATGCCAGCCCAGCCGGGACCGAACTTCACCTCGGACCCGGCCACACTCCTTTTCCGCCCGCACTGAAGCCACTTCCTCTCGAGTACCTACTTCCGCCCTTATTAAGGCATGCGTAAACGACACTTCCGCCCTCACCCAGTATGTTTTCCCAACTTACAAGAGTTTCCGCGATAACCCGTGTTAGCCAATCACAGTAGCGTGAGAACCGACTCTGCAGGAAGGGATGCTGATTGGCTGGCCTCAGCGCGTTGTTCGCGGTGTTGTATCTTTCCAAGAGAGGGTGTACGCGACCCTGCGTTTCCGAGGCCTCCGGGTTGCCTCTGTCGCCCCCCAGCGCTTTTTCCGAAACAAACACCTTGAACTGTAGCAGTCACGGAAATCAGCTTCAAGCTCTGAGCCAGCAGCCAGCAGTCTCGATGGGGCCCGCGAGTGGCACGGAGGAGCCGGGACGCTTCTTCGGCGTCTACCTGCTCTACTGCCTGAACCCTCGGCATCGGGGCCGCGTGTACGTGGGGTTCACCGTCAACCCTGCTCGTCGGGTGCTGCAGCACAACGGAGGTCGCAAAAAAGGCGGAGCCTGGCGGACCAGCGGGAGAGGGCCCTGGTAAGAGGAGCGGCTCCGAGACCGGGCGGTGCTTCAGGGGAGGCCAGTGCCGCAGAACCGGGCTTGACGGTCGGGCCGAGCCAGGCTCGTGTCAATGGGCGGGACTAAAAGAGCAAGGGCGGAGCCTACGACGGGGCCCGAGCAGGCCGGGAGGCGGGACCTCGGCTGGGGAGTGTCTGATGAGCAAGAGGACGGTCTGTCCACAGGGGCCTTGTCAAGGCTGGGTTGGAATTTAGATCCTAGAAGGCCGAGGAGCGATGGGCAGTTATGCAGCTGTTACTGGGGCGGGGCTTGTGGTTGGCACCTGCACAAGTTTTCCCCAGGGGCTTCTGCTTTACGCGGGGAAGGGTGCAATGAGGGCCCACAGGCTGTGCGCTTGATCTTGTCCTCAGGGAGATGGTGCTCATCGTGCACGGCTTCCCGTCTGCCGTTGCCGCGCTTCGGGTAAGGAAGGCCCGGCGGGTAGGCCTGGGGCTTGGTTTTGAGACTTGGGTGCCATGCCTCGGCTCCCTCATGCTCATGTCCCCCTTCTCTCAGTTCGAGTGGGCCTGGCAGCATCCTCACGCCTCGCGCCGCCTGGCACACGTGGGGAGACGTCTGCGCGGGGAGGCCACCTTCGCCTTCCACCTGCGCGTGCTGGCTCACATGCTGCGCGTGCCGCCCTGGGTGCGACTCCCGCTCACCCTACGCTGGCTGCATCCAGACTTCCGCCGTGACCTCTGTCTGCCACCGCCGCCACACATGCCACTGGCCTTCGGACCACTGCCACCCCGGGCCTCGGCACCGAGGCCTTGTACCGGAACTGTTGATGACAGCGAGCCGGAACTAGACCAGGCTCCTGACGGCAGCTGCACCCTGTGTGCCCGCGCCCTCCAGGTGAGGCACATTCCAGGCAGTAATACGTTTAGAGTTCAGAAGGCTTTGGATGGAGCTGTTTGTTGAGGGGCCGTGTACCTCACTGGCACAGGTGCGCCTCTTCCTGCGACTTAGGTCTAGTTGGGATCTGAAGTTTCCTTTGAGGGAGTCTATGTTTTACTATGATAATGAAGTAAAGGTAACTATAGGTTACTTTGATGTCTAGTTTTCATATCTGCCGCTTGTCATATAGGGGTGTTCCTGGAATTTTTTTTTTTTACAGAAGGTCCATCATTTTTCTTTGGTTTTTTCTGTCTTCATAGTCTGATAGCTAGGTTAGCTACTTTACTAAAAAATCTTTTGGTCCTAACTTCTGGTATGCCTGCTCACTACATAGCCGTTAAACGTTAACCTGACTCCTCAGTGTCTCCTGATGCTTTCTACTAATTATTTTATTTTTGTGTTATTGGGATTTAACCCAGGGCTTTCCTACTGAGTTACGTTCCCAGCTGGATTTTTTTTTTAGACAGTCTCGCTCTATAGTCCAGGCTAGCTCCTGAACTCACTTTGTAGCCTAGCCTGGCCTCAAACTCATGGGAGTCCTCCTGCCTCAGCCTCCTGAGTGCTGGGATTATGGGTATGCACCACCACACCCAGTTAATTTTTATGTGGTGCCAGAGAATTGTTCCCAAGGCTTGTGGATGCCAGGGAAACCCTCCAACCATTGAGCTATACCCCTGGTCCTTGCATTTTTATTTTTAGACAGAGTCTCATTGAGTTGCTAAGTGGCTTAAGCCGGGTTTGAACTTGTCATCTTCCTGTCTCTGCCTCCCCAGGGACTGGGATTATAATACTGGTGCTTTTAACTAACCCCAGAACCTATGGGCATTGGCATGTGTTCCACTGTCATTGCTGAAACAGGAACAACAGTATTTGTGTAGCTGCTCGGGGCTGTTGTTAGAGGGAAAGGCTATTCCTTAAGTTTTTTTTTTTTTTTTAGACAATATCTTGCTCTATAGTCCAAACTGGTCCTGAACTTACTATATAGTAAGCTGGCCTTACACACAGCAATCCTCCTGTCTCATCCTCCCCTGGATCTTCAGAATTGGCAATATACCACCTTCTCTGGGAGGTTTTCCCTGTCTCTCCAGCTGAAATAGTGAATCTTCCTTGTGCCTTGTTCTCCCTAACTCTTACTACCATCTCATATACTGTATATATTGTTAAGCTTTCTTTCTTTCTTTTCTTTTTTTTTTTTTGAGGCAGGGTCTCACTTTATAGTCCAAGCCAGTTCTGAACTCATTATGTAGTCCAGGCTGGCCTCGGACTCAGGACAATCAGCCTGCTTCAGTTTCTTGAGTGCTGGGATTACAGGCGTGCGCCACCACACCCAGCTTATGTGGTGCTGAGGAATTGAACTCATGTACTTAGCGCTTGCATTGCGCTTGTTAGACAAGCGCTTTAGACGCTGGACTATTCCTCCAGCCCTCGTTAAGCTTTCTTACTACCAGTTCCCCCATCCTTCACACTGAACTTCAGGAGGGCAGTTCTGTACATTTTTTTTTGGCATAGGGTCCTGTACTAAGCAGATCGCCAATAAATATTTAATATTAGCTATTTAATAATTAATGGGTGGTGGCCTGGCTTCTGCTGAGCTCCTGTCAATAAATGTAGGTAAGTGACTCACTCCTTCCTTCCCTACCTGCCACCCTGTGAGGATGAAGAGAGCCCTCTGCATTGTCCTCATCCTGGCTGTCCCTTAAAGGCCCACGTGATCTGCCTGGCAGAAGAGTTCCTCCGGGAGGAGCCCGGACAGCTCGTGCCTCTAGAGGGGCAGTGTCCTAGGTGAGTCTGATCCCTCTTCCCCAGCCTGGTCTAGCTCTGGGAAGATGTCCAGTGGGCCAATCCATCTAAGTTGTCTTCTTGGTACCCAGGGCCTAGGCCAGAAGGGGCCTGTTGGGCCTGATTCTTAATCCTCTCCTACCAACTGCACCCTTGGTAGCTGTAAGAACTCTCTGCTTTGGGGAGACCTGATCTGGCTGTGCCAAGTGGGCACCGAGGAGGAAGATGAAGATGCAGAATTAGAAGAGGTGAGATGGCTCTGGGCCCTCTTCCCTAGCCTCTCTGTCCCTGGGCTGCCTTTGACTAACCTTTTCTTCACAGGGACACTGGACAGACATGCTGGAGACCTGATCCTCACTGTCCCCAACTCTGCTTCCTGCTCCTTTTCCATTCTCCCAACTTTTGGGGTCTGCTCAGTTTTTATTAGGCTGAAATAAAAACAGAAATGTGAATTAAGGTTGCCTCTTGGTTTTTATGGATCTGGGTAAAGCCTGGATGAAGGGGACAGAGGTGGAAGTGACAGTCGTGACATATCAGAGACTACCATAGAGATAAAGGACAAGTTTTTAGGGATTTAGACCATGTGCAGTGGCTCAAGGGGGGAATGGCATGGCAGAAGGGCATGGTGAGGGACACTTGCTCACCCCATTTCTTCTAGGGGCAGCAGAAAAGGAAGAAGCCAGAGACGTGAGTGGCCTTCCAGATCATGTCCCAGTGGCCACCTCTGACAGTGCATGCATGAACTATTGAATGCGGTGGATGAACTCATTGATCCAGCCAACTTCCAAACACACCAGACTTTTTGGGGGATACTTGAAATCTAAGCCATAACAGGCTTTTACTAAAACCCATCATTACAGTGTAGAATAGGCACTGTAGCAGACACTCCCAGGTGGTTCAAGACCCAGCGATAACAGATCGAGGCAACAACATGTTGGGGGTCGGAAGTAAGACTTCATCCCTCAATTAGTCATTTTCTTGTTCCTGAGACATGATACCTGGCACCTATAACTTAAGGGAGGAAAGGTTTATTTTAGCTCCCAGTTTCAAGAGGCCTAAGTCCATTCATGATTGGCTGGCAATGGTGGAAGGGTCTAGCAGAGAACAGTTCCTCACAGCATTGGAAGAGGAAGGTGTCAGCACTGAGGAGAGGCCCCGGCAGGAGCCTATCCCTCACGACCAGCCCTTCCTCGTCAGGTCACGCCCTCATGGCCTGCCCCCACAGCAGGCCACGCCCTCACGACCCGCCCCACCTCAGCTGGCCTTCACTCCTAACAGCGCAGGACACTGGTATATAGTCTACAACATCCAAACTCGTGAGGCCTTTGGGGGACGTTCCAGATCCGATCCACAGCAAGCCTGCCCGGAGAGGGGGCTCTGCGGTATTTAAACCTGATGTGGAGGACAAGCTGAGGTTGCCAGATGAGGTTGGCAGGCTGGTGGTGGGCCCGAAGGCCTTGGGAAATTGGCCTGTTCCCCAGTAGAGTGAGAACCTTGAGAAGCTGGCCTGTCACCTGGCTGAGCTAGGGCCTGGAGGAGCCAGAAAGTAGATGTGAACCAGCCTATTAAGGGGACTTCCAGGCCAACAGTAACCTTTCACATGGGCCTACAAAGGCCCAAAGGTAGGGGAAGCAGAGCAAAGCTGGACTTCTACTTTGAGTACTTTACCTTAAAACTTTGGATATAGGTACGTTAATCAATTAAGAACAGGCAGCAGAACAAAACTGATGACTCCTCAATTTACCCACTTGGCCATTCCCCTTCAAGATGAGGACACCAAGAAAAACTAAAGCAATTTTCAAGCTTCCCAGAGATCCAATTACTAGCCATTACAACATCCAGTTCCAGACCCTTCCCTCTTGGAGGGGTGCCTGGAAGACTTCAGCCATTGTCCTGAACCAGTCATCTGAGTCACAGAGAAAACAGGGCCTCACGTGACTGAAATTACCACGTTACCCAAAAACACTGCTCTTAACTACAAGCGCATAAGAGTTTAGTGACCATGGCCTGGGAATATGGATTCAGTTTTCCCACATAGCCTACTCAAATGCGTTAACAATTACATGCAGTGTTTTATAATTACAGAATAGAAGAAAGTCCTAAATCAAAGCATTTTTTAAAAAATTGGCTAGAACATCAGGTAGGCGGATCACCCTGAGGTGGGGAAACCCCTACTACGGGGTTTCCTCAGATGCTGCCTGATGACATTGTTTGCTCTCTGTTTGGAAGAAACTGAGGGTCTGCTTTTAGGTTTCAAAGGGGTTAGAAATCACGGCAGTGTTGCATTAGGCACAGAGGAAAATGACAACTGTAAAAGGAGGGCTCAACAAGCCCCAGATCATTTAGGCTGTGAAGAATCTCATTCTTCCCACTAATCCACTAATCCTATCAGCCCTCCTTGTAATCCTTGATGTAAGTCTGGCAGCTTTTTCTGGGAATTTCCTGACCCAACCACAAGCAGGAACAATCACTTCGTGGGAACAGAATCACCCTTCAGAAGAATTCCTCCAGAGCTGTGAAACCAGGACTGAAATCATGACCCACCGGACCCCCGCCCACCCGGCTAATCCTCAGGAAGTGACTTCCTGCTTTTGCGGGGTGGCCAGTCCGATCCCCATCACCAGGAAGTCCTGGCGCTAGCTGCTGCTCAACCCGGATTCATTTCCCTTTCCCCCTACTGTCCAGTTAAAGCTTTCTTTCCTGCACATTGGTGCTTTAGTTTTAGGTTCCATTACCACTAAAGCCAGGACCCAAGCTAGCTGGACTGGTGACCAGAGCAGGGGTCTTGGACATGTGACCAGCCTTTCCCCTGCTTGGGAGCCCTCTGCCTCACCTTTACCAGGATGGCTCTGAGGTCACCTGCTCCTCTGGAGGCTCTGGAGATGGCACCCGTGTCCCAGAGCCTCCCCTCCTCCATTGCGAAGCTTGACTTTAGATTTTGACTTGCTGTAAGGACAGAGGCTGAGGAACAGGACGGATGTTTTCCCTCCAGAGTTCGGGGATTTTTCTGGCTCCAGCCTCTTCCCTCTGTGTCTGCAAAGTCCTCTGCAAGTCCAGGAAAAGATAAGAAACTTCTGGGGGCTGTTCTGCCACCAGCGAGAAGTGGTGCTGCTTGAGGTCACAAGCAAGCTTTGAGCAGGAGTTCCCTCCCACAGTTAGAGACTCCCATGCATGCTGTTTCCCATCCGACACTTCCTCAAACAGCCCTCTTTGCTCTGCTCCACCTCCCTTCCCGTCCCTCCCTGCATTCTGCCCACGCACAGCGCTCCCCAGACCTCCCTGGAGTTAGAGTTGGGAGTTTCTGAAGTGTAGCTTCAGCTGAATACTCGGTGTCTTGGAGTCTGAACTGGAGCCAGCAGGAAGGTGAGTGGACATGACACTTCCCTCCCCTTTCCTTTCCTCCTTCCCTGGGTAAATTAGAAAATGCTGCTAGCTGACCTGCCTTGCAGAGGTGGAGTTTAGGGAGATCAGGGGCCAGACTGCAGTTCAAGAAACAAAAGCCACCATTAGGCCCTCTTCCCTACATGGCTAAAGCTAGATCTTGGGTTTCAGAATCTCCTATGCTTGAGTCTGGCTGAACACCAAGGAGTGTAAGAAGGCCATACCCCCAAACTTCCCATTTCTTTCCTGGAGGACAGCCAGTCCCAGCGCTGGGTCCTCATCCTTCCCACTTTGAACCTAGGAAATCTTGAGCTCAGAGAGCAGCTCTGAACTCTCCACACTACCTACACTGAGCCACTGCACCCCGAGGTGGTCACAAAGTTGGGAACCTGAGACTCTAGTAAGCATCAGGGTGGGAGAGGCCCTGCCCAGCTTCTGGCCATCACATCCTCCAAGGGTAAGTCATCTTTCAGGGCTTGATCGGGGCTTTATTTCATCCCTGTCTGTGGCCTCTTCCTTCTCTGCGCCTTCCCCATAGATGCCCCATCTCAGCGGGGCAAGTCCAGCCTGGCCTGAGTCCCTGGCCCCTCTTCAGCTGAGTCATCAACATTTCGCTTATTTGCGTACAAAATTTGATTCCCATACAAACACAGTAGCTTAATTGTATGCCACAGAGCCAAGGAGTAACTTGGCCTGGCAAGGACTGGCTGCCTGGGATGTTTCTGTGTGTGAAAAGCCTCTGGATCTCCAGAAGGCAACAGTGTGGAGAAGAGCCCAGTGGGTGTACAGGGGAAGCCACTGCAGGAGCTCCAAGAGACACAACTGGAGTTACCTAAAGAGCTTCTAAAACTCTGAATTGGCTTTGCTCAGAGTGCACTGATGGGTCTAGACATTGTCCAGGGCTGTATCTTTCAGAGAATGGAAGCCTAAGGTATGAGCTGGGAAAGATGGTAAGCTGGAGATGGGTCCGACTGCCCCCACTTCACTTGCCCCAGATGAGCCAGAGGTTGGGGCAGAGTTCTAGGCCACTGCACAGGAGGTAGATCTGCCTTGTGATGCAGCTCTGCCACTTCCTGGCAGGGTGAGCTCAGGCAAGTGGCGGAACCTCCCGAGCCTCCGTGTACTTATGTGAACCTAAAGATTCCTTTTGGTGGTGTCTGGCTAGTATTAGGGAAGCCTGGGTCTCTGCCCCTGAGGTGGCAGCATGGAGCCGGTCGAGGACAGTTTCCGCCCGCCGCTCAAGTACGTGAAGGGCGTCCCTCTCATCAAGTACTTTGCGGAGGTGGTGGAGTCACTGCACAGCTTCCAGGCCCGGCCGGATGACCTGCTCATCAGCACCTACCCCAAGTCCGGTAGGCACGGCAGCCCCTGCCTGGTGAGCTCGTCCAGCTGCAGCCCTGCTCACCCGATTCCCTCCCTTCCAGGCACCACGTGGGTGAGCGAGATACTGGACATGATCTACCAGGGATGTGACCCAGAGAAGTGTCACCGGGCCCCCATCTATGTCCGCGTGCCCTTCCTTGAGTTCAAATGCCCAGGAGTTCCCTCAGGTGTGTGGTGGCACCTGGGGGCGATTGAAGGAGGGGGGGGGCAGTAGTACCCAGCTCCAGCTCACCAGCCCTTCCCCTGCCCACACTTCTAGGGCTCGATACTCTGAAAGAGACATCAGCCCCACGACTGATCAAGACACATTTGCCGGTGTCCCTGATCCCCCAGTCCCTGTGGGATCAGAAGGTGAAGGTGAGTGGCAGGGGAGGCCACCTTGTTCCTGTTCTGCTGAGAGCATCTATGAGCTTTGTCGCATCTCAGGGGGACGACAACCTGCCTATCGTGCTGGGGGAATCGCAGACCTGGCAGTGACTGAGTGAGACTCTTCAGTATAGGGCAGAGAACACAAAATCTCAGGCTCATGGGTCTGTAGAACAAGGGACTTGGGGGGCCCTTATGTACTGTCTTAGTTACTTTCTTGTTGCTGGGACAGAATACCTGACATCCACAACATACAGGAGGAAAAATGTATTTAGCTTATAGTTTCAGAAGGTCTCAGCCCTTTCATAGGGGGCTGGCAATGGCAGTAGCAGATGGTGGAGGCCTAGCTGGAAGAAGCTGTTACAGCATGGCGGACAGGAAGCTACGTCAGCATGGAAAGGCGGGACTAGTACATATCCTTCCAGGTCATGACCCACTGACTAACACCTTCTGGGGCAGGCCCCATTGCTCTACCCCTTCCAGCCCCTTAACCTCTTAATAGCACATAGTTTCATCAGTATTCCACAACATGCAGATACATGAGGCTTTGGGGGAACATTCCAGATCCAAACCATAGCAGTGCCAGATCTGCATGTGGTGGAGTTGAAAGGTGTCAGATCAGTAGCACATAACGCTGTAGGCACTAGCTAGGACTTTGACATCAAACCTCAGCTCGGTGACTCTGAAGACTGAGGTAGGAGGATCACATGTTCAAGGCCAGTCTGGGTAACAGAACAAGATCTTGTCTCAAAACGAGAAATAAAAAACTCTGGGGATGTAGCTCAGTGATAGCGGACTTGTGTCGCATGCATGAGTCCCTGTGTTCTATTCCCAGTACCAAAAAAAACATCTAAGTGTACACACATGTGATCTCCAGCAGGTCAGCCGGTCACAGCAGTTCCCCCCTTTGTGACACTGAGAGAGCCCCCCCCCCCCCCCCGTGCTGTGGAATATGATG
>PVKB01001889.1:0-18005 GCA_004027205.1 Ctenodactylus gundi | reverse complement strand
GGTCCATGGCACAGCTTCCTGGAGGAGTTCATGGATGGGAAAGGTCGGCCTGGCTCTGCAGGAAGGAGGGG
Organism: Ctenodactylus gundi; assembly: GCA_004027205.1. Lineage (NCBI taxonomy): Eukaryota > Metazoa > Chordata > Mammalia > Rodentia > Ctenodactylidae > Ctenodactylus > Ctenodactylus gundi. The sequence goes on along the minus strand of PVKB01001889.1, from coordinate 17,934 downwards.
GTTGGAGCAGAGGGGCGGTCAGCTGAAAGTAATCCGAACCCCTCTGTTTCCCAGTGGCCTATGGGTCCTGGTACCAGCATGTGCAGGAGTGGTGGGAGCTGAGCCGCACCCACCCTGTTCTCTACCTCTTCTATGAGGACCTGAAAGAGGTGAGCCCACCTGCTACTGTTCCCTCTGTGTTCCAACTGGCTGTGGGTAGGAACTTTGCAGGAAACTTTGGAAGCCCTCTCGTCTATCCCTGCCAGTCCAGGATTCTCATCCTGCCTTCCTGGCCCATACTGCCAGAGGAGCACCAAGAACCTGCATAGTCCTTATTTCTAAGAGCCTGGCTCAGCTAACATCCATGGTCATCAACCAAGGATCTGTTGCTCCCCGACCCCCCACCCCCAACACAGGAGTACAGCAGGCCTGAGGCTACAGTAATTGTACTCGAAGGAAACACCTCTCCACTCCTGGGTGCTTCCACCTTATGGATGGGAAACTAACAGGGCTTAGTCCACAGTCACAGGGACGAGGCCTCTAGCTTTGCCCGAGAGTCTAGGAGTTGGGGGTAAGGACAGATATCTTCCCTATGGAGTCAGAGAGGGGGGCCCTGTTAGGTCTGCTCTTTCAGCAATCCAGATCTCCACTGAAGACAGGACTCCTCAGAACCCTAAAAACTTCTCCAGAACCCTAAACAGGAGATTCAGAAGATTCTGGATTTTGTGGGACACTCACTGTCGGAGGAGACCATGGACCTCATTGTCAAGCACACGTCCTTCAAGGAGATGAAGAAAAACCCCATGACTAACTACACCACTGTTGGCCTAGATGGCATGGACCACAGAGTCTCCCCCTTCATGAGGAAAGGTAGGTGCCTGGGCAGGGTGGGAGTTTGGGGAAGTCAGGGTGGAAGAAGCTAAAGAGCCTGCCCCCACATCAACTGGGACCTCCTTTGTGGTCTAGACTCAAGCCTCCCTCTGTTCCTCACCAGGCATCACAGGGGACTGGAAAAACGCCTTCACTGTGGCCCAGAATGAGCGCTTTGATGCCCACTACGCTGAGACAATGGCAGGCAGCAAACTCCACTTCCGCTGGCAGCTCTGAATGACGAAATGGGAACTCACTCAAATGGGACATTGCAACAAGCCCGTGACCTCACGAATAAAATAAAATGTGTTCAACGCATTTAGTCTCTGTTAGAAGCCCAGAGGAAGCATAAACTGGGAGAGAAAATTCCACTGGGACCAGAGGAGGACCTCTCCCCACTGCAGCCGCGAATCCTCTACCTGTTCTCTTTTGGGTGGGGAAAGAGGATTGGGAAAGTGAGATTAGGAGACATGGGTGAGGGGGAAGAGTATTAAGTTGATCACAGAAAATCCTTTGTTGCCTTATCCCATGAGGATGGAGGGCAGAGTCCAACTCTGTATCTGCCAGAGAGCTTTATTATTTCGCTGGGCTTCTTACAAGCCACCATGTACAGCTGCAGGAAGAAGCAAGCCCAAGGTACCACATATGATACTTGCCCAGACCCTCCCCAGCACCTTGTCCTTCATGGTCAGAGCTCCACAGGGACCCCATCTTTCCACTTACTCCAGGGGTTGATCACTGTCCCTGCCTGTTGCACCACATATCTAAGGGTGGAGACTGTTAAGTTCAACTTCCAGATTTGTGAGCCATGACAACAGTGGGCTTCCTCGGGCAAAAGAAGTAGAAATGTGTCACGTATTGCAAATGGCCAGAGATGCAAGGATTACTTGGGCTCTTTATTTATTTTGAGAGAGAGGCTCTCACTCTGTAGCCCAGTCTGGTCCTAAATTTACTATGGAGCCCAGGCTGTCCTTAGACTGAGGACTGTCCACCAGCTCTAGCCTCCTGCGAGCTGGGATTACAGGTGTGTGCCACCATGCCCAGCTTCTGTGATGTTGGGGAATCAAACTCAGGTACTTCGCACTTGACCTAGCACTTGCTAGGCAAGCACTTTAACCCCCGAGCAATTCCTCCAGCCCTTACACCCAATTTTTTGAGCAATGAGAGGCCTAAAAGTGACAGACACCAAACCTTGCTCTCTGGAGAAAGGAGAAGCCAGGCATTGTCCAGACTGGTGTGCACTGGGAGTAGAAAGGAAGAACAGCAAAAACAAGAAGCAAGTTGGGTAAGCAATCACGGGCTGCCTCCAAATGGGGTCGGCGTGATAATCATCTTTTAGATCATTAACTGAACGCTTTCTGGAGCAAAGTCCATCAGTAGGTTCAAAGCTAATATTCTTTTCAATATTAGCTGAACTTTACTCAAGCAGCAAGCATGAATAAGAGAGGATTATGGAGCAAGCCTCTAAAGTCCCTGGACCCTAAGGCAGTAACGATACTGGGCCTGTCCTGTTTGAAACGTGTTACAAAAATGCCTAGTGCATTTTTTGGCCGTGTGTCTAGGAACACTTACGCTGCTTCAGTGCATTCCTTAGTCTTTCCCTGGTGGCTTAACTCTTTCAGCTCCACAGAACATGTGCAGGAGTGTGGCTCAGGAGGTACTGCTCATGTTTCACGTCATGATCTGCGTACTGGTCACAGAAGTGTGCTAGGTCAGTGAACCTTTCACGGAGCTATATATTTATGTGCATTTTCTACTGATACATATAATTCAACTAAGATTTGAGGAACAAGTATTGTGAATAGGAACCCTTGGCCTTCCCAGGCATGGCTGAACATAGCTCTCAACTACAAAAAAAAAAAAAACCCCAAATGGCAGTGAGGCTACAGTGATGGGTGAGGAGCTTCTCACATTGGCAAGAAAGGCAGGAGAACCAGAGTGGACTCCGGAAGTCTGCGTGCTGAAGAAGCTTTGCAGGTGGCTGGCTTCGGGACGTGGGGCTAGAGAGAAGGTGAGCCCAGCCTCCCAGGTTCTAATCACAGCGTGAAAAAGGAAAAGGGCTAGAATGTAGCTTCGCACTCGAGTGCTTGCTGAGCATGGCCTGGGTTCAACGCCCAGCACTGTTAAGGTGAATACATAAAACCCAGCACATACTGCTGTGTACATTACTGCGTCACACTTGGTAACAACAGGTAAATAATGGTTGTTAGTTTAGGTATTTACTATGAAGTGTGATTGTAAAATATAGTGGGTGCTTTAATTTAAAAAATTTATAATGGCATATTGCCATTAATCTCTCTTAAAATATTTTTCTTGGCTTGAACTCGCTTGTCCTGCCCTATGCAGTGCTCCTGAAGCTGTTCTGGAAGTCCACTTTTGTGTCTGCAGTTGCACTATTGTGGTTGCCTCCGTGACCTGAATTGATTCAAAACATGTTTGTTTTTTTGAGACAGGGTCTCACTCTGCAGCCCAGGCTGGTCCTGAACTCACTATGTAGCTCAGGCTGGCTGTGGACTCACTGCAATTCTCCTCAGACTCCTAAGCACTGGGGATTACAATAGTACACCACAACATCTAGCTTTATGTGGTGCTGGGGAATTGAACTCAGGGCCTTGCGTTTACCAGGCAAGCACCTTAACCACAGTACCATTTATCCAGTCCCTATTTTGTCATTGTTGTTGTTGTTGTACAGAGACTTGAGCTCAGAGCCTTCACACTGACCTACATCGTTGGCCCCTTTTATGAATCAAGGTCTCACTAAATCACTTGGTCACCCAGGCAGGGCTTGAACTTGTAATCCTCCTGCCTCAACCTCATGGATTACTGGGATTGCAGATGTGTGCCACCATGCCCAGACAGGTATTTTTCAAGGTCATTTTCACTGTGGGTTGCTCAGCTACTTCTTTGTTGTTGTGACTCAATACCCGACATCTACCACTGATGGAGGAAAGATTTATTGTAGCTTACAGTTTCAGAAGGTCTCAGTCTGTTCATGGGTGGGTGGCTGGAAAATGGTGAAATCATAGGGCAGGGTGGGAGCCCAGTCTGGGGCCAGAGATGGAGTTCCAGAGACAGAGATTCTCACAGCATGGTAAAACAGAGAGAAGTCTGGAAGGAGAGGCAGAAGCAAAACATGCCCCTACAGGTCAAGCTCCAAGTACCTGTCCCTTCCAGCCAGGCCCCACCTCTCAACCCTCCATGGTATCCATAGGAATATGAGGCTTTTGGGGGACACTCCAGATCCAAACCATGACATTGGTCTGGTCTGAAGAGTCTGAAGGGAAGTCTGAAGTCACACGATGGATTAATTGCAATGTTTCACTTACTGTAACAAATTTTTAAACTAAATATTCATTGTATTTTATATTCACTCTGTCTGCCTGTCTGTATTTCTGTCTGTCATCTAGCATGTGTATATTTGTGGTGCTTGGGTTCATATGCAGGGCCAAAACACGCCAGGCAAGTGCTCAACCCCTGTGCTGCATCCTCAAACACTACCACACATTTCTTCTTCCCGGTCAACAAAAACATCAGGTTGCATGTATCTGGTCTGACATTGCTGCTTGTAGGCAGACAAACCAACAGACACGTATGCTCTAGTCATCCTTAAACCACAGGCTCAAAGGACAAAGAGAACATGGAACTTTCTGTAAGGAAAAAGCTTAGAACCAGTGCAAGAGCCTGACGTTGGTTCATAGGCAAGGCATCTGTAGAGCAGAGATGAGTTGGCCAAAAGGCATAGCCTGAGTCACCCCATCTTGTTCAGTCTCCCCCTATATCTACTGCTGGGTGCCAGGGCCTTTTTTGTGGGTTCCACCTTGGCTTAGCTTCTGAGAGACGGGGACCTGGCTGGAACATGTCTATCAGAATCTATCAAGTTAGGGCTTGGGAATAGATTTTGATGCCCGACTTGGCAGGTTCACCCCCTGAACTGGGATGGCCAAGGATGGATTGGCCACAGTAGGGCTTGGATCATTTCATGCCAAAGGCTCCTTTCATTCACCAAGCCATAGAAGAAGCTTCCAGGACAACCTACATGAGGCAGATGAGGACAGGTCCATGCCTGACCACTTGGATCTCAGCTTCTCTGTAAGCCCTGGGCCCTAGGCAAATCACTTCCCTGCAGGCCTCAGGTGGCTCTCGATACAAAGGAGATGAGATATCAGCACACCCTGGTGAATGTGTGGTGAACCCCTCCTTTTCTGTCTCCCTGGCATGAGGGATGATGGGCCCTTCTGGGGTCCTCCTGAGTACACTCAATTAATAGTTCTCCTTTGGGCTCAAGAGAACTGTTAAAGCTCAGCAAGCAGTTTGCGGAACACAGGAAAGCTGGCCAGTCCCCCATGAGCCCAATTTGACTAGCTATTCTGTCTCTGATGGGAACAAGAGAGGGAGGAGGTGGTGATGGTGGAGGGAGTTCAGGGTCTGAGAATGACATTGACAACACAGAGGAACAGAGTTGCTGGGATGGTTGACATGCCCCATTTCTCACTTTGAAAGGATCTCGTCCAAACGAGTCATGTGCTGTCTCTCCTGGGCCTTGGAGATGTCCCTGCACTGTCCTACTATATCAGTCAGTTTTATGTTGCTGGGACACAATAACCTACACTACAGTTTAAGAGAAGAAAGTTTTATTTTAGCTCACAGTTCAGAGGTATCCATCTGTTCACGGTTGGCTGCCAGTGGCAGAAGGGCATGGTGGAAAGCCTAGCTGAAAAGAAGCTGTCCACAGCCATCGTAAGAAAGGAAGCAGAGGGTTTGTGGAGAAGCCTGGGCAAGTATACATTTTTTCCAGGCCCCCTCCTCAGCTATCTGCTCCTCCCAATTGGTCCCCATCTTTTAACATCATGCAAAAATCAGTAAATTAATCTACTTGGTATAATTAACCCCATAATTCAATCACCTTCCAAATATGCGAGGCTTTCGGGAAACACTCAAGATCCAAACCACAGTAGAGAGGATTGCTGAGGGCATGGTGGGGTACTGAAGTTGTGGACTGAAGGATCTATTTCTCCGCTGGATTCTCCCTAAGTGCTGACCCTTCCTGCTGTGATGCCATGAGCAGGTAGCTGTTCATTGCCTGACCCTTCCTGACACAGGCAGCAGCCCATGAATGAACTGAAATCTCCTAAAACTGTGAACTAAAATAAACCTCTCCTCCCTTGTGCATTGGATATTGTGTCCCTGCAATGAAAAAATGACTGAGAAAGAAACTGGTACCAGAGAAGTGGGCTGATGCTGTGCCTTTACCTGACAATGCGGTTTGGAAGCCTTTGGAAGTGCTTTGTGGGAGGAGTTTGGAAAGGCGTGGAGATGCCAGAAAAAGAAGCCTTAGAATGCCGTGAGTCGACCTTGATGGGAGATTCTGGTCAGAACTCCAAAGACCAGGATGTTGATAGAAGTGTGTGTCATAAAGGCCTGGCTCAAGAGGTTTCCGATGAGAAGGAATTGTTCATTGGCAGTTGGTCTGGAAATCATGCATGCTTTGCTCTGGCAGAAAGTGTGTCAGCATTTTGTTCTCATCCTGAAAAGTTGCCTGGAACAGATTAAGGGAAGTGGACGACTTAACTTGGTGGAGGAAATTTTAAGGCAGCACAGTATTCAGGCTGTCACATGAATACTGCTTGTGGCTTTTAGCCAGGTCTGTGCTGAGAATCAAAAAACAACAGAGGAAAAAGATGTGAAACATTCACATTTTTGCCAGAATGAAAGAAATTGTAAAGTTGAGACAACAGAGCTCATGGTTGCTGAAGAGATTAGCATTGAAAAGAAGCCAAGTATCTTACATCAGAACTATAGGAAAGATGCCTTGCAGGTAGCTTAGGAAGCAGGAAGACCCCAACCTCTATCCATTCAAAGACAAAAGACTTTGCTTTGAAAAGAGAGCCCCAGAGTATCCTGTAGGGCAACCTAGGAAAGTGGATCCCGAAGGAATTCAGCCATCTAAGAACTCAGAGGCCTCTGTGGCTGTGGTCCAAGGGCGGTACTGTTGAAATAAATGTCAGACCTTGGTGTCACCCATATAATGCTGGTTCACGGGCATGCAGACTGCAAGAGCTCTGTAGTCATGGAGGCTTCCTACCAGGTTTCAGGAGAAGGCCTTGGAGGCTGAGAAGTATGCTGTTTAGAAGGCAGTACATGAAGTGGCGAAAGGGAAGCTGAAAGTGCAGCAGAGACCAGAAACATGGAGACACTAGAAACGTGGATTGTCTACTGAGGAGGCCATGGTCTGTGAGAGGAGCCAGCTTGAAAGAGAAGCCACGAAGTTTGCAGGCAGAAGCAATGCCATCGATTTGCAGCTACCCAAGCCCTTTGGAACTCACACCTTGCCATAGCTTGTGCTGGGTACTGCACACTGAGCTACAGAACTTAACATAACTGCAGGATATAATGGGACTGTAGGATTTGATGTTTCCCTACTGAATCTCAGGCTTGCTTTGGTCCAATTACTTGCTGTTCTTGTATTCCTCTCTTGTGGAATGGGAATACTTACCCTGTGCCATTGTGGAGCTCACAGCTAAAAGTTTGCCTCGAGACTCAGGGGAGACTTTTGACTTTAACTGATTTCATGTGCTATTAAAAGGTGGGGCTTTGCAGCCTCCGAAAAACAAACCTGCAGGTAGTGCATACTATAAACGCAATGTGCGCTCCCCCTAGAAAAGGCCTCCTGGAGCCCAGATCATAAGCAGTGCTCTGCAGCCATAACGGGCAATGACGTAAGCAGGAGCCATTTAAAAAAATAAGCCCGATTGAACCAATTAAAGTAAATAAAGCTCAGGGAAGCACATCAGGGCTTTTGAGGTCACCCTTAATCAGTGCCTAGGAAGAAACCGGCACAAGAGGTAGTTGCAGAGAGAGGAGAAAAAAGGCTGCCGACCTCTGGTGGGCACACCTCCCAGGGAGGAGAGACCCGCCTTTGAGAGAGAAGCCAGAATTAGTGGGAGAGATTTGTTGAGGGGGCCAGAGGTGAACAAGAAACCTCAGAGGTCAGCAGACTGGTCCCCTCTTACTGCCTGCTCTCAGCACAGAACTAAGAGGAATTGCAGCTCCCCACCACACACCATTATAGTTGTTGAAAGAAACCTCGCAGCTGAGCCTCTAAAGTGAAGTCCCTCAACACCAGGAACATGGGAAGAAGAGAGGGCAACAGGGCACCCACAGAGATGACTGAGACCCCAGGTACTAATGTGATGGGCCCTGAAATAGTGGAACTCATAGGGAAGGAAGTTAAAAAGCAAATAAGTGAGTCAGACAACCAGTTCAAACAAGATATTCTCAAAGAAATGCAAGCAATGATCAGCAGGCTTAAAGAGGATCTTACTAAGCAAATAATGGTCCTCGTGGAGACAAAGCTCACCGAGCATATTGAAGCCACAAATAAAAAGTTGGCCGAGGTAAATCAGAAAATGCAAGATATGAAGGAACATTTTAATAGAGAAGTGGAAAATCTAAAAAGAAATCTGATGAAATCGGGGACATGAAAAATATATGTGACAGCAGGGGCAGACGACCCACACATTGTGAGGACAGAATTTCAGACCTGAAGACAAGCCCAAGGAAACACATGATATAATCAGGCAATACTCCAAGTTTAGAAATGAGCAAAGTAGCTGGATACAACAGCTGATGGATGATTCAAAGAGAACCAATCTCAGAAAGCAAATATAAACATCAGAAGCAAAAGAAAAGAAAAGAAAACAGCAGCCCAGGAAACTGCCCCAGGCTGACTGCAAAGGGCTCTGAACTGCTGGCATCCACCGACACAGGAAAGCCCGCTGGGAATCCAGAACCTCAGACTGAGGTAAGCACCTATCTGGGAGAAGTGGGAATTGACAGCAATTGACAGCCCCAGCCTCCAGAACTGAGCCAGCAGAAAGTGCAAGCTGTAAATGCACTGAGAGTTTCCCCTAGAAAAGGCCCGTGGAGCCTAGACTGTCTTGGGAGAAGCAGGGCTCAGCAGCCGTAACAGGAAGTGATGTAGGCAGGAGCCATTTTATTTAATTAAAAAAATAAAAAAAACAGAGCCTGAGCCTGAACTCTGAAAAGGCTCAGATGGGCATACCAGGGTTTTTGGGGACACTCTTAAATAGTGTTCAGAAATAAACTTCTTTTAGGCAGGATCCTCCTTATTTACTCAATAATCAGGTCAAGTTACCCATGAGAACCAAAATTTGGGGCTCCATAGCTAACATTTTAGTCTGTGTATTTTTAGGTGGCACCTGACATTGTATTTTAAAATTAAAACACTGATAAGTTTTGCCTTGATTTGAGTAATATGAACATTTTAAGGTACTTTTAATTTCACTCAATTTTATTTTACCAAAAAAGGGTAAGCCCTTATGTTTAGGTCCTTGATTCTGCCCGGCTTCCCAAACCCCGATTATGGGGAAGGCATGTAGGCATTCACAGCCTACCTGCCTTTATTTTTTGTTTAGTTTTGCATAGGTATAATTAGACTACATTATATTCATTATGTTTTGTTTATATATTACAAGTATATAAATATATCTTCATATTTTTTATTTTTTACTTTAATTTATTTTTATTTTTTTGAAACAGGGTATCACTCTGTAGCCTAGGCGGTTCCTGAACTCACTTGTGTAGCCCAGGCTGGCCTTGGAATCAGGACAATTGGCTTGACTCAGCCTCCTGAGCAGTGGGATTACAGGCATGCACCACCACACCCAGCTTCATACAGTGCTGGGAAATCATCTCAGGGCCTTGGTAATTTTACATACCACATCCCTTTCCCCTTCCTACCCTCTCAGCTCCCTCTCCTCACTTTCCCTTTACTTCTCCACAAAGTCCATCTTCTTACCTTCTTCCATAATGCCTACATTTTTTATAGTTTGGATTTCTCATATTAGAGAAACCATATAATATTTAACTTTCTGGGTCTGATTCATTCCCTGGGCATCATGGTCCAGAGTGCATCCATTTCATTTACCTACAGAATGACTCAAATTTGTGATTCTTTGTCTGCCTGCTTTTCCTGAACTTCTTTAAGTAGAAGAGTTTAGTAGTTAGATTTCAACTCAGTGTAACTATCTTTTAGAGATTTTTGCTTTTGAATGGGCCATAGAGTGGCATGACGCAAGCCACAGTCAGGACTGATGGCTTGTCTTAACCAGAGTCCTGTATGTTTTCAGTTCTCAATAATTTTTACAGCCAGGAGAAATTCTGTTCCTCCCTGGACCAAGAACCACCATGATATAAGATAGAGAAACCCGCAGACTTTAAGACCTATTAGTTAGACTGCAGAAGGCATGAAGTGCTAATCAGCTGAAGAATCCCTATGGCTCCTTTTCCAGTGTCGAGAGGTCTCTTGTCTTTGATGCTTGACAACTGGGGTAACAAGACATGTGTAGGGTAGAGTTTGAGCCTTTCAGCTCCAAGACTAGGTGCTGGAGGCAAGATGCACCCCAATATCTCTTGACATAGGAGGATGGATATAGAGCCCCATTGGATTGGTTAGAAAATTGGGGTCTCCCTTAGCATAGGGAGACCAGTATAAATCCATAACGAGGGAGACTAAGCATTTATGGGCTATACCCCAAAACTTCAGAATGCTAGCCAAAGTGTCACTAAGTAGTATGAGGGTTCCTGGAAGCACCACGCACCACAGTACAACCAGCCAAAGTCACGTATGAGGTTCTCAAGCTATCTTCTGCCATTGCAAGTCTCTCCTACGGTGCCCATATCTGGTCAGTTTGTCATCTCTGCATATTGAAGGCTGCTTGGATGGGGTGGTAGCGGTATAGATCCCTAGGAGCCTCCAGAGTTATGACTTACCAGGCAGGCCCCAGAAGGAACTTAAGGACAGAACTTTGATTTTACCATCAGGGACACAGAGGTCCAGACAGGCAGAGAAACTTGTTGAAGGCAAAACAATGGATAGTAGCAAAGCCAGGAGAAGCCACACCCTCGACTTGGCTGTGGCACCCTCATCCCAATATTCCAACTCAGAAGCTGGCCCCGATTCCCATCTCATTGGCTGCTGTTATAGTAAACATTCAACATTCAAAAGTTTCATGTGTTCATAATGATGGATCATGGGGCACCATGCATACCAGCTGATTCGCCCATGGATGGACTCAGTAGCTGGATGTGCTGGCCAGGCTAGAGGTGGCGGGTCACTGGCGATGTGACCTGGAAGGTTGTACTCTTGGGCTAGGCTCCACCATTGTCTCTTAGCTTCCTGGCCATCATGACATGAGCCCCAGTCCTCTGCTGAGACTCTTCCAAGATGCTCTTTCTGCCTTGGAGCCAGGTGACTGAAGACTAAATCCACCGAAGACTCTGAACCAGAACAAACCTCACCTCCTTTTAGCTGTGAGTGTTGGGCATTTTGTTCCTGTGAGGAGAGAAACGACAAGCCCAGCCCTGCGGGGCCCTCACGGCCCACTGCTCTGGGGTCAGGATGTTCTGCTCAAGGCATCGGTAGGACTGAGCTCTCTGTGAGGTGCTTAAAGGGAGAGATGAGGTGTCAAAATGGAAGGACAGGCCTGAGTGACTAGTCTGTGAAGCTAAGATGACAGAAAAGTGATCTGTGGGTGTGGGAACATGTGAAGAGAGGGATAAAGAAGGACAATATTGAAACAATGAGAGCGGATACAAAGATGCAGGATCCCGGGGTCATGGGCCTCGTCACAGCGGTGAAGGAATATGGACGCAGAGAATGGGAGAGAAGCCAGAGCTTTCCATTCTCCTCTTTCCCCCAAAAAAATCAAAAAGAAAAGCAAGATTACTAAGGGACAAGGGAAACGGATCTGCCCTTCACCAAAACCCAAGGTAACAATGAGTAAATTAACTCAGGTCATAGGGAGAGGAAAGTCCAAGTGATAACAACCAAACACGTATGCAGAACTTACTAGGATAGCCTTTACTTTATTAGCATATAAAAGTCCCGGGGCAGGAGGGCTAAAGGGGGGAGGGGAAGTGATTGTGAAGTTGTTACAGATGGGCACAAATTCTCAACTGCAATGTAACCATTGTGTATCACATATATACACTAATAAAAATGGGGAAAATATAAAAATCACATCCTGAGACGGGCCTTGGTGCAACCATTACTTTGGCCTGTCTGCTGTGCCCTATGTAGGGTGAATAGACATTGGTGCTCACATCTCCCCAGGAAGACTGATTCCCAGGACACAAGGCCATGCAGCGCTCACCTATGCCGCTATAAGGAAGCCCATTTAAATTGGATGTGCATGCAATCATTACCTTGGTCCACTTGCTGTGCCCTATCTGGGGTGAATAGACATTCATGTACATTTCCCCAGAAAAGTTAGTCCTGTGACACATGGACACATTAGATAACTCCTCATCTTCTTCCCCCATGTGTCATGGGAATGCCCTCTCCTGGAAAGATGTGAAGACCACCATCTACTCATCCAAGACAGGGAGCAAAGCCATGATTACACAAGAGTTCATTTGGTGAACCAACGAGTTTATTGGGTTGCTTACAGGAAGATGGGTGAAGCGTAGGAGAGGGTCTTGAGGAATAGCACAGTGGTTAGAATGATTCCCTAGCAGGTACAAAGCCCTGAGTTCAATTCTCCAGCATCACATAAAACTGAGTGTTGTGGTGCCCGTCTGTAATTCCAGCACTCAGAAGCTGAGGCCAGAGAGTTGCTGAGTTCAAGGTCAGCCTGGGCTACACAGTGAATTCAGCAGCAGCTTGAAGTGCAGAGTGAGACCCTGTCTCAAAAAAAAAAAAAAAAAAAAAAAAGCAGCACAGGTGAAGGGCCACCTGAAGGAGCACTGGTGAGATGAGCTTATGGGACTGTGGGTGACTCAGGGGCAGGAGCATGACCAGAAAGTCCACTGCAGCATGGGTGATGCCTCATGGTGTGATGAGAAATGCGACAAACACAATTCACCCTGTCTCAGTTACTTTCTCATCATGACTCAAGATCCAACATTCATAAATTAGGGGAGAAAAAGCTTATTTTAGCTCCCAGTTTCAGAAGGTCACAATCCATTCATGGGTAGCCAGAAACAGTGGAGGCACATGGCAGAGGTAAAGGTAGAGACTGTTCCTCACAGTATTGCAAACAGGAAGCCAAGCCAAGTCAAGTTTCAGAAGGAAAGAAGGACACAGCATATATTCTTCCAGGCCCCATCTCCATAATCCGCCCCATCTGGATCCAGCCTCCGTGTTCCACCCCTTCCAGGGCGAAGCCCCCACCACACAACCGTAATCCAATCTACGGGCTATCTTCCATCTCAAGCCCATAATCCACCGCTCCATACCAGGCCTCAATCTCCCAACAACACATAGTTCCATAAATAATGAATAATCCATAACATCCAATTACATGGGACTCTTGGGAGACACTCCAGATCCAAATCACAACATTCTCCCCATGGCCACCAAAAGACTCATGTCTATCTCCCCATGCAAAATGCCTTTAGTCCTTCTCTAAGAGTTCTCAAAGTGTTAACAGTTCCAGCAGTGCTAAAAAGAAGTACACGGTCTCCTCTGAGATACAAGGCAAACTCCCAGCTGTGAGCTCCCGTGAAAAATCGAAGAAAAGTTATGTGGCCAGCACAACATAAAGCTGATCCGGAGACTAGATCTTCAAATGCAATTAAAAATCCATTCAGGTGGCCTCATGGAACTGTCTCACAAACAGGACAGAACAATTTTATTTTTTCCTACAGGCCTTTTCTACTAAGGGAAAAATCAGGGCCCATGCTTAGAAGCATTTTAGCAGATCTTATAAGTGATCTGTGGGAAGTCTCATTTACGTATATAACTGTGTCTCAACCACTAGGCTAGCAACTTCCTGCTAAGGACCTCTGACTTGATTATCTTGAGTTATAAACATAAATTTTCTTTTATCTCCCTGGAACATTTTAAAGCCCTTACTCCTTACTTTGATCATAGGGGCCTTTAGCTAGAAATACAGGAGGACAAATAAAAACATATCTATTTTCACAGAGTCATGAGGAATCTCTTAAAGAGGAGGTATAAACAGTTTGAAAGTTAAATACTTCTAACGGACAATGGTACAGGGCAACCTTTCCCATTCCAATGGGAAAAACAGGAGGGTAGAGAGCAACCAGACCAAAACAAGAGATTCTATGGCACCATGAAAATAACTTAAGATAATCAACTCATGGAGGTAGTGGCCTCTCACAGCAAGGGTTAAATCCTATAGTTTCCTGTCCTGCACCTGCGGTAAACCGTGGTGGCAGTGAGATGTGAACTCCGAAGCCTACAGTGACCCCGACCCTACAGTGTTGCTACTGGCAGCGCCACCTCCATATTCTCTCCTTTGGGATGAATCCACGTACAGCCTGCAGCTTTCTCAGCTAATGATCCATGTTCCTGGCTTCTCCAAATTCTCAGGGTCTCCACTGCACCTGAGGACTCTCCTTCTCACTCGCATGTGCTGTGCTCCCAGGGGCACACTGCCTGGCCTCCAAGGTCTTCCTCTGAAGTCTGGGTGGAAGCCTCCACGACTATGCAACTCTTAATATTTGCATGCCTGTAAATCCAGGACCGTGTGGATGTCACCAAGGTCTACCATCGGCTTGAGCCGCAGCCTGGCCTCCTTATGCCATGGCTGCAGCAGGTTCTGAGTGCCAGGACTGCTGAACTCCAGGGAACTGAACTCTGACAAACACTTCCTTCTTTGGCCCTACTGGGAGCCCTGAGCTACTGTTCTCAGAACAAGATCTTTTGCCTTTGCAAAGATCTTTTAATTGGTAAAGGATGGGATCTTGTGATTCCTGACACACCCTCAAGGCCTCTTTCTTACAGTCCTGAATCCAACTACATGGCTTATCTAGAATGCTAATCTCTTTAACTTTCTTGTGCTCTTTGGCCCCATCACTTGAGGCCAGTTTAGCCTGGCATTGCAAACTCTTTATGTCATTTTTCTCTGCCAATTTCTCCAGCATTTTGCCATAGAGTTGGCTAAAAGCCATAAACAGTACCCAAGAGGAATACTGAGAGTTCTTCCACCAGTCTAAGTAATCACCACCCTTAATCTCAGTTTTTAGGCAAAGTATCTGGACAAGAGCAAAATACCAACAAACGTTTTCTGCCAATGTACAGTACTCATGGGTTTTAGACCAGTTGTCTGTCAGAATTGGGGGCTTATACTGCAACAACTAACACAGGAACGTCCAGTTGCCTTTCCCTTCTGCAACTTCCAGAGCCTGGCCCTTCCAATCACACTTTTATCAGCATTCTGGTCTTCTGACCTCTGCCCAGATCCTCCCAACAAGCTCAGCTCAGAGCACTCCCAGGCTTCTCTAGCTGGCATCCTCAAACCTTTCTAAACTCCTGCAAACCAGTTCCAAAGGCTTCCAAACTACATGGTCAGGTAAAGTCACAGCAACAACCCCACTTCTCTGGTACCAGTATCTGTCTTGGTTATTGTTTTGTCGTTGTGACTCAATATCTGAGGTTCAAAAATTAGCTTACAGTTTCAGAAGGTCACAGTCCATTCAGGGGGACTGGCAATAGTGGAGGCACATGTCAGAGGCGGAGGTGGAGACTGCTCCTCATGGCATTGCAAACAGAAAGCCAAGCCAAGTCAAGTCTCAGAAGGAAAGAGGAAGCAGCGTATGTCCTTCCAAGTCCCGTCTCAGTGACCCTCTAGGTCCCGCTTCAGTGTCCTGCTACTTCCACATTTAAACCCCCACCACACACTTCGAATCCAGTCCATACACCTGTCTTCCATCAGACCCCCATATTCCACCCCTCCAGATCGACACCCAATCTCCTAGCAGCATAAGGTTCCTTACATATTCCATAAATCCAAACACATGAGACTTTCGGGGGACATTCAGATCCAATCCACCATACTCCCCACATGTTTTCCTGTGCATGTGTTCCCTCCCCAGTGAGCAGCTTAGCTGAAGGTTCAGATTCTGGACCTTGCTTATCTGCTTATCTTCACGTTTGCACAAGCTTGGAGGGGGAGGGTCTCCTCTTACCTTCCTGGGCACCTGTGGAATCCAAATTCATGCCGACCAACCACTAAACGCCAGCTTTGTTTTCTATTAACTGCCCCTGAAAACCCTATAAATTTGAACTGAACTATGAGTTCGGGTCTGGGACCATCACTGTCAGCTTCCTGGGTCCACATGTGTAATATGAGATCCTTTTATTTTTTTATTTTTTTGTAACTTAAGTCCGTGGTCTGGGGTGTCATTTTATTTTCAAATTTCTGCAATAATGGAAACTGCATACCATCTCCCAGGACCTGGGTGCCGTGGTCAGCTACCGCTGCTCTCCCTCAGGATCTGCCTCTCTGAGCACTGGCTGTTCTTCCAACCTCAGGTCCTGTCCCATACATGCTGCTCCCGGACACTGCACCAAGTTCACAGCCTGGCCTTGGCAGCATGTCCTATCGCCACCCCAGGATGTGATTTATTATGTTGCCTGCAAAACTGTGACAAAGCAGATGTCTGGTGCAAATAAATAATCCTGTCCCTCTACACGTGAGGATGCTGGGACACCGAGTTCTTGTCATAGAGCTGGACACTTCTGCTCACGTGTAACAGGGATCTAGAGACAGGCTGGCAGATGATTACGGGGTAACTAACAGGATGAAGCTTGGCTTCTCTGCCTTTGTTTTTATCTGCCTCCCTTAGTACATGAAAAATATCTGTCAAATCCTTGCTCAGCTCTGGCCAGAGGCACATTAATTGCCTAAGGCATGTCTACTTTACAAGCTTGATTAGTCATAAATTTATGTGGCTTATCATATCCTTATTCAGAACACCCAGATAAAAGTAGCTAAAGCTGAGGCAGGAGGGTTGCTAGTTTCCAATCAGTCCAGGTACCTTAGCAATTTAGGGAGACCTTGACTCAAAAAACGTGTGGGGGCTGTTCTTGTAGCTCAGAGTGAAGGCCCCGGGTTCAATCCCCAGTCCCACAAAAGAGCAACTAAATTTTCAGGATTTGCAGGGACATCCAATTGCCAGCTTTTACAAGCTGTAGCCCCAGATTTCTCGCAACCAAGCCGGTAAGTCTCCAAACATCGTCCTAAGCCTGTGGTCACCTTGTATCCCAGGGAGAGTAGAGCTCTGCCGGCCATCCAGAGGTGTGATCCACCACGCCGAACGACCACTTCAGGGCAGAGACCCAGCTAACTTCCTAAGCCGCAGTCACCACCTCACCAATTCACCTGTTTGTCTCCACCAAAACCTCTCAGGCCCATGCCGGAAACATGGATCAGCCAGAACATGACTTACCCAAGATGATCTCAGCGCTCGATGCATTACGCCCAGCACCGCCTTTGTTTGCTATTGGATAAAGCCCCCACCACGTCAGCCCCAACCCTACTCCAAGACCGTTTCTTTTCAACTTCTGTAGCCGTCCTTCTCAGGTGGCTAAAGCTCTTCTCCTGCCCCTCACCCTGTCACCCTCTCTGTCATTTGGGCCTGGGTGGCCGAGACACTAGATGAGCTCTACACAGGAGTAGTCTCAGTGAGAACAGAACCCCAAAACCCCGGTTTCCGTCCTTACTAAGGCGATTTCTGCTAGGGCGTTTACTTTGCCCTTTCTCTGGAGCTGGTAAATGCAGCGTTTCCGCCCTCAGGCCAGCGGCTTTTCCCACAGTCAGGGGTGGGCACCTGCGTCCTGGGGCCTGGTTCGGACACCTACATCCCCTTCCAGTAGAGGGAGCACGAATATGAGTTTTTGAGGCTACCAAGGTACCTCACGATCGCTCCCCAACACTTTCCCCGAAACAACCCGTGCAGTCCTAGCAACTCAAGTCCTTCTGGGGTCCCAGGTCAGAGAAATCAACTTCTAGCTCTGGGCCAGTAACCCAGAAAGTCCCGATGGGCGTGGCGGCGAGGCGGGGGCGCTTCTCTGACGCCTATCTGCTGTAGTGGCGAACCCCCGGCACCTAGGCCAGGTCAACTCCGCTGGCTGCGTGCAGTAGCACCATGGAGGTTGGCAAAAAGGTGGCGCCTGGAGGACCAGCGCCCCGGATCAAGGGAGCAGCCCAGGGCCTGAGACGCTTCCCTGGAGGAGGGTCTTGGCAGGCAGAAGCTGATTCCGGGCTGCGCTGGGCGGGGCTAGCGTCAGGAGTGGCCTATCATAAGGTCGGA
>PVKB01001888.1:207063-346476 GCA_004027205.1 Ctenodactylus gundi | reverse complement strand
GGAGATGTGTAAAGAGGTTAGAGCTCCAGTTAGGGTTAGGGTTTGGCCGAGGCTCATGTCTGGGTTCACGGAGTAGTCTGTTGACTGGGCAGGATGCATGAGTTAAGGCAGGTTGTGCTCACAGTTCTGGGCTGGGGTCCTTGTCCCAGCTTCTTTGTAATCCAGCAGCTAGGGCACCCCTCCCCCATCCAGGAAGGATACTGTCACCAGAGGCAGGAATTTTAGGGACATGTTCCTGGCTTGTTCAGGTCCTGCCAGGGTCATAGTCCAGAATGGCAGGTCGTCTGACCTCCTTCTGCCCTGGAGTCGCTGTCATGTGACTGGGACCTCCCCTGTGCCACCTTGGCTCCCTGCTGAGTATTTCCAGGGCAAGGGCTCCATCCACTCACATCCTCACGCCCCTCCACTGCGCCACACTCTCAGGACAGACCCAAGCCCTGGGAGGAAGGGCCCTCAGACCCTGCTGACCGGCCACCTTTCCTCTCCGCTCAGGCTGTTTTCTAGTTACACTTGCTGTTCTCTTTTCTGTCCCCTCGTTCCCTTTCTCTTCCCCTTCACATCCTGTATGTCACGGCTTCCCGGAGCTGTGAGTGACGTATCACACAGTCCACTCATGTGGAGTATGCACGCACGCTGAGTGTGTTCACAAGACTGTAGTCATCCCCACGGGCAAATTTTAGGTCATTCTCGTCTCTCCTAAAAGAAATTTCTAATTACCCCCCAGCTCTCCCCACCCTACTCGGCCTGAGGTAACTATTCATCTACTTTCTGTAACCTGCCTGTAAACTTGGCCGTTCTGGAAATTTCCTTTGTTGTTGTGATGGTGGTACTGAGGACTGCGCTCAAGGCCTTCACATGAAGCTACATTCCTAGCCAATTTTTATTTTTTTTTTAAGACAAGGTCTCAATAAGTTGCTGAGTTGCCCAGGCTGGGCTCAAACTTGTGATCCACCTGCTTCAGCCTCCCAGAGTATAGGGATTCCAGATACGTGCCACTAGACCCAGCTTTGGTCATTTCTCATGGAGAGAGTCCTCCCATGTATGTGGTCTGGTGGCTGGCCTGTCCCCTACCACCACCAGGTGTTTCAGGTTCTTCCCCCAATGCATGTAGTCTGGTGGCTGGCCTGTCACTTAGCATCACATGTTCCATGTTTGTCCCCCCATGCTTGTGGTCTGGTGGCTGGCCTGTCACCCGGCATCAGGCGTTCTGGGTTTGTCACATGCTTGTGTGCTTCAGCACATCATCCTTTTGGTGCTGAGTGTCCATCCATCCATACAGACCTCTGTGTTATCTCTCTGGGGAACACCTCCAGGTGTGGGATTTCTGGGTCATATGATTCATTGCATGAGGAACTGCCAGATGTTTCCTGAGTGGCTGCCCCCTTTCACACTCCAACCAGCAGCGTTTAAAGATTCTTTCTTCTTAATCTTGTCAGCTCTTCCTACATTTTTTTAAGGAGCAAAATTTCTTTACCTGCAGGTAGGAGGTCACTTTTTTCAAGATAATCCTCCCTAAACTTCTGAGACTGATACATACCTATATAGGAAGGCAACATCAAGGCAGGCCCCTGTCTATCTATTGTGTTATAGTCACGTAGTAGGTACAAACTGGGGGTTTCATGGGGATTTCAATTTGTATTTCCTCAGTGACATTGATTTCCCCAGATAGTGAGCATTTTTTTTTCATGTTTCTGTTAGACTTTACGTAACTTCTTTGGAGAAATGTCTAGTCAGTTCCTTTGCTCATTTTTCAAACTGGGTTATTTATTTTCGAGCTGTGAGAATTCTTTAAGCTACTCTAGATGCAAGTCTTTATTAGCTATGTGGTTTGCGAATATTTTCTCCAGTTGCGTGAATCGTCTTCATTTCTTGATGGTGCTCTTTAAAGCACAAAAGTTTGAAATTTTGATAGAGTGCGATCTCTTTGTTGCATCTTTGGGTGTGTGTGTGTCTTGGATGCATTTAAGAAAGTACAGCCAGAGCCAGGTTCGTGGAGCTTTGCATATGGGAGCGCTCATAAGCATATCTTCATTCAACTTTGAGTTGATGCTCAAATGTGTTGTTAGACAGGTCCGGTCTCATCCTTTTGCACAAGTATATTCCATTTTCTCAGCCCCATTTGTTGAAAAGTCTATTCTCTCTTTTTTTTTCATTATATTACCTTGTTACTCTTACCTGTATTTTTTTAAAAATGTACATCCTAATGCATCTAGTGCTTATTTTTAAATTGTCACTTTATCTGGACTTTTACTGGGAGTTGACACACACAGAAACAAACTTGATTTCTCATAAGATGGCAGTTTCCTTCTGGCTCAGGCTCTAAGTCCAGAGAGGTCTCTACTCATTGTGGTCCCTGAGGGACCTGGCCTGCTTGAGGCCTCATTATATAAACAAGCTTTCATCATGGCCAGGGCTGGGGAGAAGGAGGTGGCGGGTTGGTCACTGGCTCTTCCAGCTTCTCTGTCTGCGATGATGTCACTTTTACTCACATTTCAGTGGCCAAAGAAAATCACACGGTCACATCTGGCTTCAGAGGGCTCAAGCCAGTGCAAAGTACCCCAAGGACAAGAAATACTAGCTGCCGTTTCTTTCCCTGGAGTGTATTGAATGAGAACAGCTGATAGGGACTTTCTGTTGCACGTATCAAATGATTATCTTAAGAAAACTCCTTTGTAGAAATCTCTAGACTAGTCTGCAAAACAAATGGTGTTTAAGTAATTGGAAGAGATTTTAGGTGCTTGGGAGTGGGTTGGGAAGGGCACAGGCTCCGGCTTGAGACCAGATCTGTTGCTGACTGGCTGTGGCATTTAGGTCAAGTGATTGGACTTCTTGAAGCCTCTATCCTACACTCTGCAGCCAGGCTTGTCCAACTGGCAGCCCACAGGCTATATAAGGGACCAGGATGGTTTTTAATGTACCCAACAAGCTTTCCTAAAACACTGTGAGAATTTTTTTCTTCAATTTTTTGGCAACTTTATTGTGTGGCTATATTAGATATTTTTTATGCGCCCCAAGACAATTCCTCTTCATTCAGCATAGCCCAGGCCAGCCCCAAGGTTGGACATGTGTGCATATGATTTCCTGCCTGCAGAAGTTAGTGGCAGTGAGGGTGAGGGCTTGGAGCAGCAGTAGGCAGGTCACAGGTGTCCACGAAGCTCTAGCGCCTTTTGTCCTCCTCCGTAGCAGCATCCAGCCTCTTGGTTCATCCTGACCCCTTCAGTAGAGGTAAGGGTCAAGATACTGAAATCTCTATCCTTTGAGGGACAAAAATTGTTCTTGGTCTAGGTCCTGCTATATGGACTCACAAAAGAGGTTTTCTTTATCTGTTTTTTTTTTTATGGCCAGGTACACTCAAACCCCCAGTGTAATAATTTGCTTCAATCGTATGTATGCCTTACCCTTTCATTTCCTAACTTAGAAGAAAGAGGCATACACACCTACCAGGAACAACACCTACGGGCCATCAATTCTAGCCTGGGTCAGAGCTGGTGCTTCAACAGCATTTAGCTCATGCCATAAGGACTATGAAGGGCTCTGAGTTCCTTCTCCAGGCCTGTGGGGGGGCACTCAGAACAGCAGGTCTTTTAGGAGCATGAGCCCAGGCCGGACCAGTAAGAAATTCCATCTTGGGCTGCCTGAAAATGGCCGCTCCAGCCTGTGGCTCCAGCTGGACCAGGAGGGCTCAGCTAGTGCTGCCTGTGCTGAAGCAGCCCTGATCCCTCCTATATCCTATGCTAGCTGGACATAGTGCGCTTCAAAGAAGGGTGAGAGGTCATAAGTTTTCTGAGGCTCCTTCTCAGACGGTTGGGATACCCAGAGCTTATCTCTGCCCTGCTTTCTCTCTCTCTCTCTTTCTTTCTCTTTCTCTTTCTTTCTTTCTTTTTCTTTCTTTCTTTCTTTTTCTTTCTTTCCCTCTGTACTGCAGATTGGACCTAGGGCCTCCAGTCTAAGTTAGCCCTTTTTAACTTTTTTTTACTCTGAGATAGGATCTCACTAAGTCATTAAGTTGCCCAGGTTGGGCTTAAGCTTGCAATCCTTGTGCCTCAGCCTCCCAGAGTGCTGGGATTCCAGGCATGTACCATCAAGCCTGACTTTTTTTTTTTTTTTTTTAACACCAAAGCCAAGTAAAAGAAGTTCTCCATATGAGAGACAGAAAAGACTAGAGATTCCTTTCTATGGCTGGATCTAGATGCCTGGACCTGGGCCCACATCATGAGCTCCCTGGTCTTAAGAAGGGCACATACTGCCCCTCCCATTCTCCCAAGGGGCTCTCTTGCCCACCCTCCATCTGAAACAATCCAACAGCTATTAGCTGAGCACAGTGCCCGGCCTGGCCTGCATGGTGCATGGTGCCAAGATTAAGACTTTGCTCCTGTTCACAAGCAGATCAGTGGCTCTTAGTTAGCCACTTCTATTCTGAACACTCATGAGCGCGTGGTACACATAGAAAATGGCATGTCCCAAGTCTGCTACTCAGTGAGTTTCACCAGCCAAACCCAATGCCTAGGTCAGGAACAGGACGTGGAGCTGACCTAGAAGCTGCTCCTCCTGGTTTCCAGGTGCCACTCACTGCCCCAAGGTGCCCTGACTTAGCAAAAGCCCAGCAGTGACAGCTACTGAATGGTCAGGACCTGCCAGGATGACTATTGATTCACTGAATTCTCAGCCCGTAGATAGGAAAGGCACAGAGAGTGGATCATAGAGCAAGTACGTGGCAGAATCTGACTCTGGACCTGGGCAGTCTGTCTCTAAAGCTGGTGTGACCTTGACCACTGTCCTTTTACTGCCTCTTCTGGGAATAGAACCCACTCATGATGTGCCACAACTCCAGGACTAAGAAGGCTTCCGGTTCAGTTTATCTGTTTCAGGAAAGCCACAGAAGGTGGTAAGGTTTGAGCCAGGCTTTCATAAATTGATAGGAATGTCTCCAACCACCAGTACATGTACCAGTACTGGTTCATGGCCTGTTAAGAATGTGGCAACACGGCAGGAGGTGTCCTGCTTCGTTAAGCGGGACAGATTAACGAAGTTTCATCAGTATTTACAGCTGCTTCCCATCACTGGCATTGTCACGTGAGCTCCTCCACCTGTCAGATCACAGTAGCATTACATTCTCCTAAGAACTCAAACCCTGCTGTGAACTGTGCCTGCGAGGGATCTGGCTGCACCCTCCTTATGAGAATCTAATGCCTGACAGAGATGGAACTAAGGCAGTGATGCTAACTCCTCTCTGATCCCCACACCAGTTATTGGAAAAACCGTCTTCCATGAACCCAGTTTCTGGTACCAAAAAGGTTGGGGGCTGCTTCTGTAGTAGAATCAGGGGAAGGGGTCCATTGGCAGAATTGGGAAATCACAGGGGTTACAGACAGAAATCTGAAGAATTCGGGACAGGAGTATGTGTGTTGGGAGGGGGAGGGGTGTTGTGACTTTGCCAGAGCAGGCTCTGAAACAGGAGATGGGCTTGCTGGTGTTCAGAGGCAGAGGTGGTAAGCGGAGGCACAGCGGGACCACACAGACCTGCCTACTTTCCTGTCTCAGCTGTGGGCAGGGGATGCCCTTCACTTATTTTTAAATTGTCACTTTATCTGGACAGAATCCCGCTTGTCTTTTACTGGAAGTTGACACACAGAGAAAGTAAGAGTAATCATGCTTATATAGAAGATAAACTTTCATTATTGTTTGTACAGGCATAAGAGTTGCAAGGTGTTGTGGTTGTTTTCATGGGTGTGTCTGGGTGGGGCTTCTGGACCTCATCATCTTGGAGGCCAGTTCTAGCTGAGATGTCAGAAAGGAGTCACAGTCATTTTTTAAAGATAATGGACAGTGTGAAGGGAGGGAAAGATCTTATGTGTGTGCGGCTAAGGCATGGACTGGGTAGGCAGATAACTGAATACGGGCAGGGCACACTGTGATAGGGAAAGGAGCAGGCATGCTGGTGTCCACCTGGGAGACCAGAAAGGCTGCGTGGGGCCCGTGGACATTGATGGGGAGGCGTGCCTTGAGTGGGGCAGAAGGCTGGAGGATACTACGCAGAACTATCCGAGCGAGCAAAGCCAGCGCTAGAACTTTTGGACACCGAGGTCCGAGGTTAGCACTGACGAGTGGCCAGAGGCCTCGAATTCCAGCTGCGCCACCCAAAAGGGCCTTCTAGGAGACCCGCCGGTCACTGTCGCCTCCCGGCCATATTCGCCCCACCCCGGCCGACGCCCCCGGGCTCTTCCCGTCCCTCCCACCGCCCCCGCGGAACGCGGTGTGCAAGCGGCCTTTGGGGCGCCACCAGGGTCCGCGGCGCCCGCGCCCCTCCTTCCCGCCCAGCCTCCCGCGCTCCCCGCGCTGCGCAGCGCCAGCTCCTCCCGCGGCTGCATTGCAGACGCCGCCGCCGCAGGGCGCGCCGGGGCTGCGCAGGGATCTTGAGCCGGCTGCGCTGCGCCCCGCAAACCCGACGGCGACGCGGGAGCTGGGCCGGAGAACGCGCGGCTCGGCCGGCCCCGAGGAGTCCTCCGCGGCTGCCGGCCCGGGGAGCGCGCGCGGCCGTCGGGCTCGGAGCTGCCTTGCCCTCGGGTGGGCCACGGCCAGCCCCCCTAGCGGGCCTCCCTCTATCCACAGGGGAGGGCCGGGGAGTAGCGCGTGCGGCCCCAGCGACAGCTTCGCGACGGGACCGGCCAGGTGGACGACGCGCAGACCCCGGAGCTCCCGCCCGCACCCTCCGGGCCGGGCCGTCCAGTACAGCGCGCGCGTCTTCGGGCGCAGTTCCGGCGCAGTCCGCGCGCCGAGCGGCTCCGAGCCCCACACCTGCCTCTGCCCGGCTCCGGGTGACGTGGCGCTCCTCGATTAGTCGGAGCGGCCCGGGGGGCGGGGCCTGGCGCGGTGAGCTCACCGCCGCGCCCCGCCATTGGCTGGGGCGGCGCACTCGGGCTGTGGCGGGGAGACAGCGGTACCCGATCCCCGCGAGTCGTTCCAGCTGCGGCGTGTGGAGTTGAGCGGGCTCGGGGCCGGGCCGGGCGGGGCCGGGCGGGGCGGAGGAGCAGGCGAGAGGCGGCCCTGCGCGCCTGACCGAACAGCGGCTCCCCCAGGGAATCCCAGTGAGTGTGAGTGCGGCGGCGGGCGAGGCAGTCTGGTGCGTGTGGGGCGAGGGCGGCGGCCGGCGGGGGCGCGCGGCGAGGGGCGGGGCCGGCGGAGGCGGGCGGGCGGGGGCGTGGGGTGGCATGCGTGCTCGCGGGGGCGCGCGTGTTTATGAGACGCGTGTGAGGGTGTCGCGTCTGGAATTGGGGGGTTGTCGCGGCCACGAGTGATTCTGGCGCGCGTGGGGAGCTAACGACGTTGTGTTTATGGAGTGCGTGGAAGTTACGCGTTTCTGTTGTGAGTGGAGCAGTGCGTGTGTTTGGTTGCGTGACTGAGCGGGAACGGTGCTGGGGGGCGTGTTTTGGAGGGAGAAATGGAAGTGAGGGAGGGAGTGCGTTTGCGTGAGCAAGTGCGTTTAAGGACTGCGTGCGGGACGCGCGTGTTGTTGGGACGAGTGGGGAGTGCGAGTGTGCAGCCGCCCAAGCGCGCGCGGCGTCCTGAGCTATGTTTCTGAGCAACAAAGAATGCGAGGGCTTGTGTTTACTGGAGGGTGCGCGTGGAGGGAGTGTGGTGGAGCGGGTGGGACGTGTCAGTCGGTTCGCGCGCGCGTGCGGGGACGGAGTGTGTTCTAGTGCGCGCCTGATCGTGCTGGGATCGGGGTTGGGTGTGGAGCGGAGCTAGCGAGCGGGCGTGTTTATGTGCAGACGCGAGGGTGGAGGGGCGCGCGGGCTGGGTGGCGGCGGTGGGGAGGGTGTCTCTGAGCGCGCGCTCACAGCCAAGGCGCCGGGTGTGTTTGCAGAGCGTGGGCTCCTTTGTCGCGAGCTTCTTCTTGCCGTGGCATCCCAGAAGTCCCCTGCTCCCCATCTCCCCGTGGGTGTGAGGAATGGTGCAGGGGACAGCTTGGCGCTGTGCTCTGGGCCCAGGCGACCGGGCTGTCACTTGGAGCAGCCTAGTGGGCGAAGTGACGCTTTGTTTTGTGCACAGAATGCAGCGGGGAGAGTTGAGACCAAAGGTTGGGAAGAACTTCCAGCCGGGGCACAGGGCCATTCTCTCTTGCCACGGCAGGACTAGAAGCTCAGGGTGGTCCTGTTGCCCTGCAGGACTTCTGTGATTTCCTGGCCGGGAAAGTGTTCAGTTGTTCAGGACTTTCTCTCTTGTAGATCATTGCAGACTTAACCAATTTTCTGCAAAGCGGTCGTCAGAACAGATTTCTGAAAGAATAGTACTCTGGCACATTATCTTAATCAATTGTGTTTCCAGGGAATGGTAGCAATGTTAAAGTCCGTTTCTTATTTTGTCCACTGTCACTTGATACGATTTCTATTGGCTGAGCCGAAGTAGCTAATCAGGAAGGCGGACTCAGTAAACGCGAGAAGGGCTCTCAGGTGACCGAGCGCCAGCTTGTATCTGTTCCCTTCACTGCACAATGTTTTCTCGGTGAGGCCAGACTCTGACTTTCTGACATTGGGCTCCCAACTAGTTTTGTCTAACCTTGGTGAAATATGTGTGCTTCAAGGGGTCTCTGTGCTGGAAGGAATTGTGAAGTTTGCGTGTAGACTCTGTGTTGCACACAGAAACTGTTGCTTAGCAAAGTGCTAGAGAGATACACTAAGCACGCTGCACTTTCCTCTGTGTACGTTGATAGGCCAGTAGTTGTTATTTGAAGAGATAGTCCCTAACAAGCATGTGGTTCTTTCTTTGTATTACATTTAGGGAGTAATCATGTTTATAGAGAAGATATGTTTTTCCCAGGTAACCTTTGCTGGGAACTGCTGTGAATTTCTGTGGAACCTTGGTTAGGTCAATCTGGTAAGTTACATTCTGGGTAATCCAAGTGAAATAAGAGTATGTGTTAACCACATTGTACGATTTAAGGATTTCTACTGACTCTGTGGTTTGTGTAATTACTTCCACATATACCCTATCAGGCTTTTCTTTGGTGTCTTATTCAGAACAGAGCAGAGCTTGCTGTCTGTTCTGTATTCAGGCTGGTCTTGGTCTCTAGATCTAGAGTCCATGAGTGACCGGTGGAACTGGAAATTGTTTGCATCATATGAGAAAGCGAGTGAAATCAAAGAATTGGTTGACCTTGAAAGTCTCCGTGAAGCTCTGACTGGCAGCTAAGATTGAAGGACTTGACTCAGCTCAGGAAATGTGTCTTCTGGAAGCATGAAAAAATTTTCAATTTTTTTTGGGGGGGAATCTAGAGTTTTCTGGGGGACCATGCTTATTTTTCAGATTTTTTTTCCGTTGCCCTTGTCAACTTCTGAAGCGATAACCCTGTGCTCATGAGGCTGCCTTTTTCAGACGTTGAAGGAGAAGGCGTTGATGTGTTTACATGAAGCAGAACTTTAGGGCTTCCAGAAGGTCACAGCAGGCCATTTCATTAAACTTGGCACAGCCCTTTAGCCAGTGTGTTGGCTTTCTGGAAATCCTTTATCTTTTCATTGGTGCTGCATGCTTCCTCTCCCCTTCTGCCCTCTGTTCACTGTGTGCCTGAGATGACTTCTGTCATTTAAAGGAGTTTAATATTTGTATTCCATCGATCTTTTCAGAAGAGAGAGACTTTCTGAGTGATGCCAAGTTTTCATTATTAAATATCAACTGTGCATCATGTTGCATGGTATAAGTCTAATACTTGAGGGCAGATTTCAGTCATGCATTCCTTTGCCAAAAAAGCTCCTGGCAGCCACATGCAATGTGGTTTTATTTGTGTGCAGCTCACCTTTTTCAAAAGAGCAATGTGAGGGAGGTTGTTGAGATCAGGATTACACATTGGACTGGGCTGAAAGAACAGGAAATAAAGGAGCATGAAGGAGAAGGGAAATGAAGGTATAGGGAAATAGAGAGATGAATGCAGTTAGGAAACAACATTCTCTGTATAAAATTTTACACACTTTCTGGAGTTGGGCCATAGGCTGCAAGCAATGCTGTCTGGAAATTGTAGAGTAGGTAGTATATGGCTCATGTTAGTGTTAACATCCTTGCACCTCGTGTGGAGTGTCTTTTCTTACACTTTGTGTTAGGTTTGACAACCATCAGTGTATCTTGAAGGATAATGAGAGAATCCCAGATGAGATGTATTGGCTGTATAGTATGAGTCACGTTTAAGATTTAGGAAGTGCTTATTAGTCTTCTGGGACTAGGTGACATGGATGGGGATTCTCACCTCCTCTCACGAGGATATCAGTGCTGCTGAGTATGAAAGTCTGTAAGACATGTCTTATTCTCTTCCCGAATGAGTCTCCCCATGACCATGCTTTTTTTTGCCATTCTCCAGTGTGTCCGCAACTGAGTTGACTCAGAGCAGGCAGACACTGAGGAGCCTTTGCCATTAGGGAGGTTACTCTCCAGTGTCCACACAGTAGAGCAAGTGACTGTTTAAAACCATGGTATGATACTTTGTAAATAGTGGCTATTAAAAAAAAGATTATGGGAGGATGCCAATATGATCTCCTTTTTTGATTTTTCATTTCACTAAAGTTACTTTCATGTACTAATTGAAATTATAGTTTTGGAAGTATCAGGGGCCCATTATTTTGTTAATTTTAGGTTGTTTTGTCAGCACTGAATGTAGAGCATAGCCCTAGGTGACAGTGCGGCACGATCTGTCAATACTTTTTTAAATATCTACTCTAGAGTGGATGTTAAGCAAGTTATAATTCATAACTAAGTATTAACCTGAAGAAGATAAAATATTGGAGGAGTTTAGGTAAATGATTATAGTATGGGGTTAAACCACTGATGATAAACCTCATGTCATGTTGTTGGAAAATGGGAACTGATGGTAAATAAATAAAATTTCTCTATGATTTTAAAGTTATAGTTATCAACTGCTAAGGTTAAGTAGGTAATCTATTTTAAAAATTGGGCGGGGGGAAGGGTATGGAGATGGAACCCAAGGCTTCACACTGTGCTATAGCCTCAGCCCAGTTCTTTGTTATTTTTTGATTTTGAGATAGGATCTCTCTCATTTGCCCTGGCTGGGTTTGAACATGTGATCCTCCTGCCTCAGCTTTATAGAGTGCTGGGGCCACAGGCCTGCACCTCCAGGCCCAGCTGCTTCTTTCTAAACTTACCTTCTTCCACCTGACTTTCACCTCCCTCCTGATCTCCTTCACCACCTTCTCCAGCTCAGGTCCTCAGCATGAGCCATCTGTCATGGCGGGCTGGTGCCACACACTCTGTGGCATAAGCCACCTCCGAAGCCTCAGAGCCAAACTTACATCCAGCCTCGTTAATGAAGCTTTTCCCTCATCTCCTAGGTTAGATATTGGGAGGGAGCCGTATCTTCCCTTAGCACGGCTGGAGGAATGTAGCGTGAGAGTTGGAGTGTCACATATACTGGTAAAAAGAGAGGTGATATTGCAGGGTGCCGCCTAACTGGAGAGCTCGTAAGAAGTGTGATGTGTTCTTACAAACCTGACACAGGTCTGATCTGACCTGGGGCACTCAGTCCACTCTTGTCTGCTGGTAATTTAGGCTCAGACTTCACACAGTGTCCCATACAAAACAGTTCCCAGTTCCCAGTAGATTGTGAGTTTTCATCTAAGTGATCTTGAAATGGCCCTAAATATTCTAATCACTGTGAGCTGATGACAGGTGGCTTGGGTTAGACACCTGGATCACCTGAGCACATTTCTTAAGGTTAGCTGGAACCTTGTTGAGGATTACGTACAGGTAATGGCTGTATGCGGTGTGTATAGGTACTGGGCAGGTCAGGTAGTGGGTTTGTAATGTACCTCTACTGCTAATTGAAGGAGAAATCTTGGAATATTCTTTGGAATCTCAGTCCCTTATCTGTTTGCAGACTCAATAGTACTTCAAGAAATCAGCTTAGTAAGTCAACATCAGGTTTTCTTTATTCTGTTTTTAAATCGGAGTACATTGTACGTGGTAAGGACAAGAATTGATTTAGAAGCTTTTGATTGTAGGTTTTGTGTGTGTATCTTTGTTCTAGGTTATGTGGTTTTGCTTTTTCTTCTTTTTGTGTGTCACTAGTGAGAAAATGTTGAAAGCCATTGGAATTGTGTAAGTCCTAAAGTCTCTTTGAGTCCCAGTGTTCCTCAGTGATTCTCTTTTGTAGGGTGTTTTTTGTTAAAAGCACTGAATTTAGCGGTGGGCTGAGGCCTGGAAGAGTAAAGATAATGTTCATGTGTATGTAATTCAACAGCAGATGGTCTCCAGCTAGGCTAGGGCTCAGTTTACCGCTTTCTGTCTTTCTGGTTTCTTTGGGTAGTCACCATTGAAACAGGTTCCAGATAAGTGGCTTGTGTCTGCCATCATTTATTCCACATTTTATAGAGAAATTCTAATTTTATTTACTGTTACTAATATGTATTTATGAGAGAATAATTTTTAAAATAGAAGCAGAACTTCTCAGCTGTGTTTAGCAAAAAGATCACCATTTCAGGTAATAGGTTCACTTGGCACCCCCCTTTCAATTATAACTCAAATCCATGTGCTTGTACAGGGGAACTTATGCTTAGGAAGTGTATATTGGATTTGTCTTTAGGTACAGCTGGTTCTAGGTGCTTGGGTAATAGCATTACATTAAGAGTCTCTCCTTCTCCTGGCTCTCTTCTCTATTTTGATTTTATTATTGTGCAGATGCTCCTGAAATGACAGTGGGATAGCCCCCTCAAAACTCCAGCCTTGGGTTCTGCGAGTTGAGCAGAGGTCTCTGGGGAGACGACTCTGTTTTACCAGCAGTTCCACAAAATATTCTTTTACTGGCTCCACTTGAGCCCAGCCATTCAAATAAGGGGAGGTCCCAGCCTCCTTGGCAAGGCTTGCCTCATACACTCAGCCCTGGGGGTCAGGAATGGGGGTTAGCTCCCCTGAGGGAAGGATAGGGAAGAGTAGTTCCCCACCTTACTCCTGGCTGCTGTGACAAGGTGCCAGTGACAGCGTATAAACAAGAGTGGTTTGTTTCTCACCATGGTAGAGGCTGGAAGTCCAAGATCAGGGTGTCAGCTCCAGCGGGTTCTCCTGAGTGGCTCGCTGTCAGCTTCTTACTCTCACCTGGCAGGAAGAGGACAAGACTGTTCTCTGGGGTCTCTTTTGTAAGGGCACTAATCTCCCTTAGAACTGCCTCCCCACCATGACCAGATTACCCTCCAGAAGCCATCCTCCTAATTACCATCAGCTTTCCCGTTAGGATTTCCATATATGGGGAGGGGGCACACAGTGCAGTCTGCGTGTACCCCACAAGAAAAACAGAGTACTTGATCAGAGAACGGAAGTATGCCTTTGCAGGGAGAGTGTGAAAGAACTTTTTTTTTCTAACTTTGCGCTTGATTCCGTGACTATTTAAGTTTCATGACTATTAAGATTATTGCATGTTTTAAAAAAAATTTTGTCCCATATCAATTGAGAAAGAAACACCAGCACGTATTTAGATAAGGGAGAGATGCCCAACCCTGTCATCTTTGAATCTTTACATGGTTGCTACCCATTCATAGGATCATTTTCAGAAAATAAATTCAGTACCTTAATAGAACACACTGTGGTTTGGACAAGTCGACAAAGAATTTATTTAAATAGTCTTTCATCTTCTCTGGTGGAAAAAAGCATTTCTTCTACTTAATTAATGCCCCAGCTTTTGTGTGCATAAGAAAGATGTTTTATCTGATAGTGCAAAAATACAGGAAGTGCCTAGCCTGTAACTGATGATTCCCCACATAAACAGTACAGATATTCTGTGTATGTCCCCCGGCTGAGAACAGACACCTTTATGAAGCCAAAATAGGCACTCTGCATTTGGAAGAGAAAAATAAAATCATCTGTGTTTATGCATATGTCTATATATACAGTAAAATGGGAAATACAGAAAATATTGAACTGTATAATCTATGTCATGTAGCCATATGCAGCATACACTTAAATGTTTTAAAAACAGTAAAAATCATAAGCTTCACATTTATACATTAATTTGTTGCTTGAACAAAATCTTATATAAAGAATAATTTCAGTAGATGGAAATACTTTGGATAAAGTTTTTTTTGTTTTATTTTGTTTTTACAGTACTAATAATGGAAGTTGGAGCCTTCATGTTGAGCTACATCCCTGGCCCATTTTTATTTTTTAATTTTGAGACAGGATCTCACAGTGTCAGCTGGGCTGAGTCCCTCTTAACCCATAGGGAACTCAAATTGGTTGTCTCAAAATACAAAGCCTGGTACTGTAATTCTTTGGAATAAAGCCAGGGTAATTGAAGTTTCTTGATAACATAATCTTAACATTCTTATCTAATATAATTACAATTTATTTTTATTCCCAAATGGAGCAGAAAGGAGAGAGAAATCTTCCTCAGGTGTTTCTCAGAGTTAAGACTGCGAAAGAGAAAGGGGGTGGGGTGATATGCTTATATATATGCCAGGGACTGTCAGAACTGCAACTGGATGGCCCTCGTGGTAACCACAAGACTCTCTGGAGAGGGAAGACAGCACTTTAAGAAAGAGGAGTTGGGTCCATCTGTTTTTCATACTAGCCCGTGGGTTTCTCTGTTTTCTCTTGGTCATGACATGATGCCGCAGATTGGATAAATTACAAAGAAAAGGGGTTTGTTTTGGCTCAGAGTCTGGTCTACACAATGAGGCGCTGTGCCTGGTGATGCCCCCTGTCCTAGCAGATCCCCCTGTTTAGGTGACTGTTAGCCTATGCAAGTCACACACAGACAAGCCCATTCAGGAGTATAGGGCTGCCTCTCACAGTTCCCACTGGTCCTGTGACGCCTCAGTGGAGATGAGATGTTAGCATGAGTTATGAAGGGGTCCAACCCTGTTCAAACCATGGCACTTGCTGACACACCATTAACCCACATGGCTTTTGGGGCCCATGGGGCACCGTAGCCCCACCTGGGGAGCAAAGACAGAAGAGGCAGAAAGTGAACCAGCAATTTCCCAGCTTGGAACCTGACTCTATCCAGAACATTCTAAACTCTTTTGTGGTTGCCTTAGTGACAGGGAGATGCTTGTAAGAAAGAAGTCTCTATAAAAAAAAATTCAGATAATTTTATAAAACACATGTCCTGTTAGCCATCCATCAACAATATATATTATAAATTAGCATAATAAGTATTGTTTGGTTTGGATTTGAAATGTCCCCCAAAGGTCTCATATATTTAGTTGTTATGGATTGTCTATGGAATCATATGATTTTGGGAGATTGGGGCCTAGTCTGGAGGGGTGGATATTACAGGCATGTAAATTGTAGTGGGGGCTTACCACACCTGGATCCAGGAGGGGCTGATCACTGGGATGCGACCTGGAAGGATACATAAGTGGCTTCCTGCCTTCCTTGGAGGACGAGTCTCAACTTGCTTTGACTTGGCTTCCTGTTTGTGATGTTGTAAGGAGCTGCCTCCACCTCTGCCTCTGCCATGTGCTTCCACTGTTTCTGGCTGCCTCTGAATGGACTGTGACCTTCTGAAACTGTGAGTTAAAAGAAAGCTTTCCTCCCTTAAATTGGTGGATGTCAGATATTGAGTCACAGCAATCAAAAAGTAACTAAGATAGAAATTAGTACCAGAAGTGGGGTTTAAACCCACACAGATATGAATCTATTGGATACTTTCTGTCTTAGTGAAAAAAAAAAAAGTGCCGTGGATATAGCTTAGTGTGAAGGCCCTGGGTTGAATCTCTAGTACCACCAGAATAAATAAATAAAAATAAAGGAATAAAGGAAGGAAGGTGGGTACATACAGACTCTGCATTCCTGATCTTGTGCAGGCATGTGAGTTAGCGGTGGTTTCACTCCCTCTACTTCCAGTTGGCTGTGTTCCTTTATTGAGAGTAAGACAACTGTGATTTGCGGTGCCCTTATGTCCTTAGTGCCGTGTGGTGGTAGCTGAACTCCTCAGCATCCCACCAGGCCTTAGCATCCTTGGAGAACAGATGTGACACCTTCACCCACCTGTACCTTGTAGTTCCAGTATTGAAGGATTTCATGGGAGAATCTTAAATTTGCCATGCTACCCTTGTAATATTTCATGTCCTAAGCACTGTGAGTTTTTTGAGCTGCTTCCTGCAGTGATTTTCCTGAATATGTGTAAAACTAAAGCCAAAGAGAAGAAATACAAGTCTGAAACAACCATGCACAAAGGACAGCTGAGGAGGACTGCTCATTGCCATTTCTGGTGTTTTGGTACATAGAGTTGGAGAGTTTTTAAAAAGTGGAGTATGGCAGGGTTTTTTCCTAAGGCTAAATTTAGCCATTGCTTTGGAAAATGAGAGTGGTACAGCCTGTGCCTTATCTCCTGTCTGGCCTGTACCCTCTCCCCCGCACTTGGCCATCTTAAATGGCTGGCCGGGAGGAGCCACTTAATGGACTCGAGTGGCCCCATTTATTCTGGGAAGGAATTGAGTGACTTCATTTTCCCCATCTTCCTGAGCTCCCTAAAAAATGTAGTAGGCTTCTTCAGCAGCAGTTCCAGTTCTCCACAGAAATAGTTTGAGTCACGCTCCTTCTGCTTCCTTAGCTCCTCCTGCCAGCGCGGCCAAGGGCCATACCCGGAATGAGAGATGGGCCCTCGCTGCCCGTCCAAGTGGCAACAGGAGGCACATGTGCGCTTGAGCTACAAATAACGCGGTTTAAAATAGCAGATGGTATTTGGGGATTGCTCCTTCATTCATTCACCTGCCAAGGCAGAACCTCCTCGTCTGCTCTGGCAGCAGGATCCAGAGGCTCGGCTCGTACAACTGCAGCACGCGCTCGTGTTTGTAGATCCTGTGCATTAGCTGGCGTGCATGGGCGTCTGGTCTGCGCTGGCTTTTTGAGAGCATTCTAGAAACGGTTTCCTTGGTTTCACACAGTTAAAACTTTAATCATGTTAATACAGCAGGTGTATTGATACACTTGCTAAACATTTTGATACCTGGCAGGTGCTCCTTCCCTTAAGGTGTACTGCCAGTCACATCTTCCGGATAGTCCTGTTTACTTGGGAGGCGGAGGCAGGAGGATAGCCGTGAGTTTGAAGCCAGCCTGGGCTTTATAGTGAGTTCATGACCAGCCTGGAGTATAGAACGAGATCCCGTCTCAAAAACAAAATAAAACAGAGTCCCATTTCACCAGTGAGAAGGTAAGTATGCAAAAGTTAGGGATTGGTGTTTTTCACGTGAAGCTTGGGGGCTAGAGGAAAGGGTTATTGTTGGGAAGCCTCAAAGTCAGAGACAGCTTGGGTCTGCTGACTCAGGGCATGTTGTAGCGTCATAACTTCCTTACTTGAGCCTGGGTGGTGTGGAAGCCTCCAAAGAAAAGACTCAGAAAGCTTTCTCACCTCCTTCCAAAGCAGCTCCATTGTGGGTTTTTTTTTTTTTTTTTTTTTTTTTTTTTTTTTTTTTTTTTTTTTTTTTTTTTTTTTTTTTTTTTTTTTTTTTTTTTTTGTGGTTCTAAGGATTGAACTGAGGGCCTGCACACTGAGCTATAACCCCAGCCATATTTGAGTTTGATTTTGAGGCAGGGCCTCACTAATTTGCACAGGTTGGGCTCAAACTTGAAATCCTTCTGCCTCAGCCTCCTATTAAGCTGGGATGACCGGCCTGCCTAAACGCAGCTCCATTACGTTTTAACTCTTTCAGCCAGTGGCCATCTCCACTGGAACGGGACAGAACTGTGGATTGGCACACAGGCTGCCTGGTCCCACGCTGGGTGGCAGTCATTGCTCAGAGTCATTGGTCTGTCAGTAAGTGAACAGATCGTTCATTTAGCTGCCAGATGCTTGAATGAGAAAGCTTCTCTTTCCCATGAGTGCGCACTGGGCACACAGTGCCAGAGATACTAGACAAGGTCCCTGCTTTCCAAAATCCCCCAGTCTGGACTCCAGGCACAGTGTCTTCGTTACTTATTCATTACTAGAATAGAATACCTGACATCCACAACTTTAGGAGAGAGATTTATCTTAGCTCACAGTTTCAGAAGGTCACAGTCTGTAGTGGTTTGGATTCAGAGTGTCCCCCAAACGCCTCAAATACCCATGGATACTCTGCACTGTTGGGAGGTGGGGCTTGGCTGGACAGGGCGGTGCTGGGGTTTGACTTGGAGGCACGTGGGCTGGCTCCACTCTTCCTCCCTGAGTTGGCCCTGTCTTGCCATGCGTGAGGAGTGGAGCTCGCTCTCTCCAGCTCCAGCCTGCCACGTGGTTCTGCCATTTCCAGCCGCCTCCCATGAATGGACCATGACCTTCTGAAACTGTGAGTGAGAATAAATTGTGGATGTCGGGTATTCTGTCCCAGCAACAGGAAAGTGAGACACACAATGACACATAGGGAAATAACTGTGTTGGCTGAGTCCTGTAAGGACAGAGGGTGGGCATGCCCTGAAGTGATGTTTGAGCCACCCTACGAAGAGCAAGTCCACCAGGCAAATGTGGGAAAGGTTGGTCCAGAGGTATAGAAAATGCCTGGTGATGAGCTTGAAGGATAGCACATTGTGGGAAAGGTCGGTCCAGAGATGTAGAAAATGCCTGGTGAGCTTGAAGGATAGCACATTGTGGAACAGCCCCAAATGTGGCTTGGGACCATTGCTACGGGCATTGCATGCCACACCCGCATTTAAATTTTATTTTATAGGGACAAGGAGAGGGATAGAGTTTTTTAAACTAAATTAACTGCTATAATGTCTGGAACCGTCTCGTACTGTATTGCTCAACAAGGCTTAAATATGAGTTGTTTTGAGATTAAATTGAGGTGTACAGGGCTGGAGGAATGGCTTAGCAGTTAAAGCATTTGCCTAGCAAGTATGAAGTCAAGCGCTAAGTACCTGAGTTTGATTCCCCAGCACCACATAAGCCAGGTGTGGTGGCACACACCTGTAATCCCAGCCCACGGGAGGCTGAGGCAGGAGAATTGCTGTGAGTCCAAAGCTGGCCTGCTTTGAGTTCAGGACCAGCCTGGGCTACAGGGCAAGATCTGTCTCAAAAAACAAAACAAACCAAACCAAAACAAAACAAAACAAAAAAAAACCTGAACTAAACTAAATTGAGAGGTACAAACTCTGAAGGAAGTAGGGGCGTTGCTGAGGGCCTGCAAAGACTGGCTCGCTGCTGGCTTCTTGGCTTAGACACTTTCTTACAGCAGACGCCTGAACTTTTGGGATTCTCCACATTGCTAACAGCAGCAAATTCCACTTTCCAAGCTTAAAATATACCGCAGGGATCTGATTTCTAGAATTTTTCTCTTGTCTTTAAAACTTTGACATACCTCAGGTGTTTTAAACATTGACCTCACTACCCATTAGGGACATGTAAGGAAGATTTAGGAATCCCTATCGAAGAGCTAACAAGTGCCTCCGCGCCTGGGTTGTGGACATCCTTCATCCCAGTCGCAAGGTGAGGTGGGGGCGGGGCCAACCCAGCAAAAGAAGAGCTTGCAGCTTCTTAATTCATCTTTATCATACACAACACTCTCTGAGGTTATGGGCATATTTTTTTCTTTTCTTTCTTTTTTTTTTGTGGTCTTGGAGAGAGAACCCAGGGCCTCTACCCTGAACTACATCTCCAGCCCCATTTTTTTAGTTTTGATTTCGAGACAGGATCTTGTGAAGTCAGTAGGTTGCCCCGCTGGGCTTCCTCCTGCCTCAGCCTCCCAGAGTGCTGAGAGGACAGGCCTGTGCCGTCAGGACCAGCTTAGATTTTCTGTTTTTCTGTTTTCTCATTTTGTTGGAAGCTGATAAGGATGGAGCATAACAATGAAGTTGGGTGGACTGCTAACCCTGTAGCTTTACCCTTTGGAGACACACAGTTAGGTTTTCTTTCATGTGGTTTACTGCACTGATCAGATTTGCTTGTAGCGTTTCATTAAGTGGCTTGTTACATCCCAGTGATGCATGGTGGTCTTTTTAATCATCCTTTTTTCTCTGTTCAGAATGCTCCTGGAAGACGAGAGTAAAAGCTGCCATGTTGTGTTGGACTTGAATGTCAGAATGGATTCCTGTTTATGTTAGTATACACAGAGGACTGTGGGTATAACTAGTGGTCAGGGTGCTTGCCTAGGTAGCAGACGGCCTTGGCTTCAGTCCCCCAGCGCCATATAAACCAGATGTGGTGGCACTCACCTGTAATCCTAGCACTCAGGAGGCTGAGACTACAGGATAACTTGAGTCCAAGACCACCCAGGGCTCTATAGTGAGTTTAGGACCAGGATGGACTACAGAGCGAGACCCTGTTTCAAAAAAAAAAAGGATCGGTATTACTAAATATTTGCAGTGTATGGGCTTAAACACATACTGAGGTTCCCGTCCTCTACCCACTGTGTGGGCACCCTCAGCAGTGGTACACCCAGCTCTCAGGTCTTGGGTTCTAAATACCAGACTCCAGTGAAAGGAGCCAGGTCTCCACTCCTTGGAGAGATAAGTGGTTCCAGGCTCTAGGATGGGGCATGCATATTGAGCCTGGAGCATCTGCTGCAGTGGTGGAGAGCCATTTTCCTGCCCAGGGCCATGTGCGTATTTATGACATCATTCATGGGACATTCAAAATTACCAGCTTACCAATTGGTCTCCTCTACTGGGGAAAACATTTAACTAGCTCACTCCTAATATGATGGTTGCCGGATCAGGCCAGCTGGCCAACAGCCTGCGGGCCAACATTCCTCACCTTTGTTTTGTGGTCCGCTTGACACTCTTCAGGTGTGCCAGAAAATAAGGAGGGCGAGGATTTGTTGGAGCAGGAGCAGTGTGCACAGGGCCTCTTGACCATCTGGGGCGATCAGCAGTAAACTAGCCTAGTAGTACGGTGACTCAGTACTAACCGAATGCACGCACATGAGTCCCACCCGATCCAGGTTGGTGACTGGCTCAGTACATAGAGAAGGGCGGAGATCCCTGCAGGAGAAATCCCAATGACGTATGCACATCCTCTGTCAACGAGCAGTAGCTGCATCACTCTTCGTATGAGTGACTTGTTCCAGTGAGGAAAAGAGAAAGAATGGGGGGAGAACAGTAAAAGCTTCCCAGAGAGAAATCTAGCAGACACCGCCTTCCCTGAGTGGCCAGAGTGAATGCTGCCTGCGCCTCATCCTGCGCCCTCTGAGACAGTCCAGTGGACAGGGCATTTCCCCCTTGGTGGGGTCTCCCCGAGACCCTCCCATCATTAGAAAATGCCACACAAGCTAGACATGGTGGCGCACACCTGTAATCCTAGCAAGCTGGAGGCAGGAGAATCATAAACTCGAGCCCAGCCTTAGCCACTTACAAGACCCTGAATCAAACAGTAAAAAAAAGGGGCCTGATCATATATATAGCTCCGTGCCAAGGCCCTAAGTTCAACCCCCGGTACCACACATGCATAAGACAAATTAAGAAATAAAGACAGAAAGGAAGAAAGGAAGATCAAACCTAAGTTGAGGAGCATTTGCAAAACACCTGACCAGTATTCTTCAAGACTATTGAAGCCTTGAAAAATGAAAGAATACTGAAAAACTCACCAATCAGGAGACAGAGGCGACTTCATGACTAAATGCAGTCTTGCATCCTGAAACAGAAGAAGTCATTAATGGAAGAAATTGTCCAATCAGATTGCAGTCTTTTAAATTTTGTCAATAGTGGTGGAATAACAGCATCATTCTATCACTGCGCCATTCCTGGGAATTGAACCCAGGGGTGCTTCACCACTGAGCTACAGCCCTAGTCTTTTTATTTTATTTTTAAAATTTGACACTGGCTCCTACTAAATTACTCTGGGCAGTACTCAAACTTGGGATCCTCCTGCCTCAGCCTCCCTCATTGTTGGAATTACAAGCATATGGCACGGGGCCTGATTTCTTAGGTTTTGGTCAGTGTGCCCTGATTATACAGGATTTATTCTTAGGAGAAACTGGGTGAAGTATGTGGTAACTGTTATCTTCACTGTATATCAATAAATATAAAACCCTCATTTAAAAATGCCCCCAGAGATATAGTTGGGTAGAAATCTCTCGTGTAGTAGTATCTGGTACTTAAGAGTCCTTATCACTTGTAAAGTTTCATCTTTACAACCAGATAGATATTAATGCCCCACTTCACAGATGAGAAAATTGAGGTGCAAAGCAGGCATCGTGTTTTCCCGAGTCACACAGCGGCAGGTGCTGATCAGTAGCTCTGACCTCTGCTTCTGCATTCTTGCCTCTGTAAGCTAGAACTACCCCTGGCAAGGCTGGGCGCACGTGTGGCGGCCCACGGAGAGCTTGGGTTGAGTCACAAGCCCGATCTTGCTCAGAAGCTACCAGGGAACTTTTTGTCTGGGTTGCGGGAACGTGTGCACAGGTCCTGGAGGTCACGGGGAGGAATGGCCACACAACAGGTGACCGTAGCCCTCCTCATCCCCTGAAGCCACGAAGCAAGGGGCCGGGACCCACTGCAGTTAAGTCTGCGAGGGAAGCCTGCTGCGAGGGGGTTGGATGTGGTGGCGGGAGGGTCAGGCCGACTAGGACAGGGAGGGCAGCGGGGCTTTAAGTCGTTTTTCACATATTGGAATTGCCTGTGTGCCTGCATCCCAGTTCTCGTCACAGCAAGTGTAGACAGACCCAGCAGTGTCTTCTGTGCACACATCGGTTAGAGATCTGTTGTCCTGTGTGAACCGGGCCTGGGTGGGGTGGAGTTGGAACACGTTAGGAGCTGGCCTGGTGGCACAGGCCTGTAATCCCTGCTCTTTGGGGGCTGATGCAGAAAGGTAGCAAGTTAGAGCCCAGCCTGGACAATTTAGTGACTTACTGAGATTTTGTGTCAAATAATGAAAGACTGGGAATGTAGCTCAAAGCAAAGGCCCTGGGTTAATTCCCAGCACCCACCACACAGGGAAAGACAGAGAAATTCTCCCACTGTGACCACAGGCCAGGATCCTAGTTCTTGACATGTATCCCTCAACCAGCAGCACTAGTTTCCCTCAAGAACTTGTTAGAAATACAGTGTCTGGCCAGGCCCCTGCATCAGGACTAATCTAAGCACTCTGGGTAGCTGAGGCAGAGGGATCACAAATTGGAGCCCAGCCTGGACAACGTTAAAAGGCCATGTTTCAAAAACAAATATATATATATATATATATATATATATATATATATATATATATATATATTTTTTTTAAAAAATGTCTAGGGATGTAGCTTAGTGCAAAGGCCCGGGTTCAATTCCCAATACCACAAAAAAAGTTGGAGACCCTTATCCCCAAGAATTTGCTACGTTCCTTTTAGTCAGATCTTTTATTGTTACTGGTTTTGTTTATGCCGTGTAACACTCCTCTCTGCCGTCAGCAAATTTAGAGGTTTTAGTTCATAGCTCATAGCTCAGTGCAGCTCTGAGTCTGCCGAGAAAGTA
Organism: Ctenodactylus gundi; assembly: GCA_004027205.1. Lineage (NCBI taxonomy): Eukaryota > Metazoa > Chordata > Mammalia > Rodentia > Ctenodactylidae > Ctenodactylus > Ctenodactylus gundi. The sequence continues at coordinate 323,124 of PVKB01001888.1, read as the reverse complement.
TATAACCTTCCCCAGCATACAAGCCCTAAGCAGAGTCACAGCCTCTTATTGTGCCCACAAAAAATAGCATGATTTTTCCTCGTAGAGCTAAGTGTCATTGTAAGTAGGTGTTGTGCACTTCCCGGGCCTCCCGTGCTCCAGGAAGCAGGCGCTGCTGGCTGTGTCATTCCCCCAGGACCAGTGCAGTAGCTTCTCGTGGATTGTTCCAGGCATATTGACATGGAAGCTATAAAACTGAGCCTGCCTTGGCTTTGTGTGAAACATCATGGTGAAGAACCGGGATCAAATTCCTCATCCCCCCATCTATCTGTACACCTTAGTACCCCACCCTGCGTGGTCATTTAAAAGCCCAGGTTCATCCAGAGAGATTACTTGTTAGTCAGCAAATGAAGGTAAGAATATTTTTACTCATTGCTAATTTCCTTTGCCATGCAGAAACTTTTTAAGTTTAAAATAAGAAAGAACCAGCAGGATGGGAAAAATTATTCACTACCTACACCTCAGGTAGGAGGCACATAACTAGAATATTGTATAGGAACTGAAGAAAAACAGACCTCTGAAATCCAAAGACCCAATTAAAAAATGGGCAACACTACATGCTTGTAGTTATTTTCTAATGTGAACTGGTGGGTAAGGCCAGGTTTAATAATAACAAAGATATAGCAAAATATAGAAAAAAAAACTTTTGGTAAATATCCCAGTAAAGGTGTTGGTTGGATTCAGAGAAGAGACATCATGATTAACTACTGCGAACCCATTAGAGGAATAGGAAGCTGGGGTAGAGTGGTGACTTAAGTGAAGTGACTTAGGTGCAGAAGATTAATATGTTAAACACCGTGTGGTTTCTCTGACTTGGAAAACCCAGAACACAGACATTCTTTGGAGCCATATGAAGTGATAGCCGGAGCCAGAGGAAGGGACAGGGAGGGAGGGGGAGGGTAGAATATGGGAAGGGATTGTTAATTCGATATGATACATAGGTGTACGAAACACCCAAACTCATTGTAAATACTATTTATTACATTTGTATATTAATAAAAATAGTGGAGAAAAATTAAAAACGGGCAACAGAAATGGCCAGGCAGTTCCCAGATGAAGAAGTCCAACTGGTCAGTGAAAGATGTCCAACATCCTTAGCCATTAGAGAAATACGAATCAAAAACATCACTAAGATACCATCTAATCCCAGAGAGAATGGCAGATATCAAGAACTCACGTAGCAGTCGATGCTGGTGAGGCTGTGGGGGAAAGGAAACACTGCTGGTGGGACTGTAAACTGGTACAACCACGATGGAGGGCAGTATGGAGATTCCTCAAAAGCCTGAAAATAAATCCAGCGATACCTCTTCTGGGAATCTTTCCAGAAGAATTAAAAGGATATAACAGAGATAAATATGTATCCATGTTCACAGCAACACAACTAACAATAGCTAAAATGTGGAAGACACCCAAACACCCATCAGTAGACCAATGGATACATGAGTTGTGCCGTATGTGCACAATGGAGTACTACTCGTCTATGAAGACTGATAGGGTTGAGACTTTTTGTAGGTAATTGGAGGCAACTTGGGACATTATGCTCAGTGAAGTGAGTCAGATGCAGAAGGTTAAATATTGCATGGGGTTTCTAATATGAGAAGCCCAGAATACAGTCAATTCGTAGAATTAAATGGGATAGTGAGAACTAGGGGGAGAGGGAAAATGTGGGAGGGTCAAAAAGGGAGAGGGGAAGGGTTTGTAATTTTGACACGATATATATGTGCACAGAGTACTCAAGTTCAGTATAAACATGTATTGCGTATATACATATTAATAAAATGGGAAAATTTTTTACTACAAGGCATTCCCTGGTACCCAGTAGATGCTCAATAAGGATTTTTGCATAAGTAAGATAAACCTTTTTTTTTACTCTCATCAGAAACTTAAAATTTTTGCTTCCAACTAATGTTTTTCCTTTTATCCTTTGATCACACGTAGTATACAGTTAAAGCACTGTATCACTGAATTTGCTGGTACTTGACAGATTTTAATGATCACAATGAAGCTGTGAAACCAAAACAGACCATACAGGTGTTGCTTTTGACAACTGATAAGGGCCAGGTGAAGGCCTTCACTTTACCTGTCCGACTGCATCTGGCCTGAGGGACCCCAGCTGAGCTGGCAGGATGTCATGCTGGCTCCGTACTGTAATTGTCACTCCCTTCCCCTTTTGGAATTGAGAGGCTCAAAGGTCTGTGATGTGGGATTTGATTCTGTTAAGAGACAAATAATTGCTTCTGAGTAGCTTGGGGAAGAGCTGCTCAGTGCAGCTTAATAGCATGAGAGCTCTCACCACGTGGCTGCTGTGGGCATGGCTGGGACCTCGGGACCAGAAGCCGTGACCTCTGCACACACACGGAGGCCTCATCTTCCTCGTCATCGTGACTCAGTGTTTTGACCTGGCAATGCAGCCCCGGGCTGTGGCACAGAGATGCCAGGGAGCATCTGATGTACAGTGTCTGTGTTGGGTCAGGGACAGCTGGAGGACCCCTCTATGTGCCATTACCCTGCCAGGACAAAGGTGTCTTAGCAGAGGATGGGCAGGAAGGCTGGGAGAGGGCCGCAGTGCTCCCGGGTTTCTGCCCTTGGCGTGTTGTGGGATGCTCACCTTGGCCGAGACAAGTATGTTGGGTCCCAAAACCCCAGAGCATAGCTGCCAGATGTGTAGGCATGCAGAAGACAGCCGGCTGTGGCCAGGAGATGCAGAGCCGGCTCCCTGTTAAGCTGTTGGCAGGGATGCACCAGGCCCCCTGACTGGGTTCAGGGATGAGAGCGTGTGTGGTCTGGTGCTCCGCAGAGTAAACAGAGACACTTGTCCCACAGAGGATGCAGCCCTCCTGTCATGTGAGCCGAGCGCGGAGTGAGGAGCAGAACTGTCTTCCCCTGCTTCACACCGCGGCTTGCAGGACTCCAGGTTCTGAGAGGAGAGGCAGGGCCCCCTGCACGGCCACCTGGGCGCCTCTGCAGTCCTCCTGTGTCGTCTGCTGGTGTCCTTCGGGTGGAAGTGACCACGTGCAGGTCACCCTGTAGGGATTTGTTCTGTGTTCTCAGTGAATTTGGGACAAAGATGTTATTTTTTTCACTTTAAAAGAGGAAGTTTTATTTCTTTGTAGTGTTGTTCCTGGAAATAACACAGGAATTCTTGAAAACCAGTCTTCCCTTGGCTTTTGTGGCTTTGTGAAGTCAGCCAGTTTTTGTGGAGCGGGCTCTGGAGGATGAGGATTTGCTGGGGAGAGGGATGCCTTCTTCCGCGGGGCAGGACTGCCTCGGCCTCAGGCCTCTTCCCTTCCCTCACCCTGCCCTGTGGTCCTTCACCCGGCTCCCACAGCCAGCCCTGCAGCTGTCCTGCCTCGGCAGCTCAGGCGAACCGGAGCAGCCAGTCTTCCGCTGTGTTGGGCAGGAGTGCGGGCCCTGCGGTGTGGTGGTGGAGGGCACCGGTGCACAGGGTGTGCAGGGAGCATTCTGGGAGAATCAGTGTTCCCTGCTTTTTCTCATGTGCATCCGGTCAGCTTTATCCACCGGGCAGATCCTGGGACTTGAGCCAGGATGGCAAGGAACTCTGAGAAAATTCTCCTTTCGCCTCCCTTCAGAGGATGGTGCTTTGAGAGCCGGCGTGCCCTTCCTTAGCAGGGCGGGGAGCCCCATGCTGTCCCGGCGCTTGCGCTTTGGTCGTTTTCCAAGGACTTTCTCGTTTCTTTTGTCTGAAGATGCTGGTGGCCGAGCGCACTTGCCTGGGATACAGCATGTTCTGCACGTGTGTATATAATAAATTATATAATTCCTGCGACTCTTGGAGGCATGTGTAATTGCTGTCCCCATGAAAGAGCCATGGAAACTGAGACACCAAAGGTTTGGCTCTGGTTGTGCCTTTCTCATAGGGAAGAGCCAACAGGTCCCTGCCTACCTCTCAAAGTTCATCCTGCTTTTTTGTGTGATCCAGCCACCTTGCGTCCATCTCCTTGAATGTTCTGCCTCAGGGCCTTTGTACTTGCTGTTACCTTAGCCTAAGGGTCTAGTCCGTCAGGTACTTCTCTTCGTTCTGGTGAAATGTCATCTTTCTTGGCTAACCTAGAATTTACCCTCACCCATTGTTCCTCTTCACACTTTGCTCCTCACGGTGTCCTTGCACCAGTGCAGGAAGCGGCCACTGTGAAATGCTTGGGACAGCGCGCGTCAAAGTCTGTCTCAGGGACACAGGTGCTGATGGGTTTGGCCCCTCTTCCATCCCAGGGTGGCGAGCCAAATGCGCGTGCGTGCGCGTGCGTGGCAAGGTGCGTGTGTGCACAGAGGCTCGGGCTCCGGCTGGAGCTCCAGGAGCGGAATCGCAGTTCTTCTCTCCTGCGTGACCATCTTAGTTCCAGTAGTGACACCCCGCATGTTTCCCACGTAGCGCCAAAGCTCGTCTGTGGGGTCTCTCACCGAGCCGTGTGTCCATACCTGGGAGCGTCTCGGCCCTGAGGACTCGGGGCGTGGTGAAAACGCGTCCTTTTTGTCTCTTTTTGCAGCTCCTTCCGTAAAGATCGCCCTCCCCGCTACCTCGCCTCCCCCCGTCCCACCTCCCCGTGCTGCCTGGTGGGGCCCCTCCACCGGGTCTCTGAAAGGTTTCTGTTACAGAAACTGCACGGAGAGATGGTGTGGCAGGCTCTTCGACCAAAAGCGGGTTTCCGAGCCCTGTGGCGGAACTCCGGGCTGCTGCGGGTGCTCTAGGCGTGGGGGGTGGGCACCCCTTCGGGCGGGGCAGCCTTGCTGCGGGTCCCTGGGAGGCTGGCCCGGGGCCTCACACCTGGTCCGCGCTCTGTCCTAGATAACCAGTTCAGGATGTCCATTCTGGAGCGGCTGGAGCAGATGGAAAGGAGAATGGCCGAGATGACAGGGGCTCAGCAGCACAAGCCTGCGGGTGGCGGCGGCGCGGGCAGCGGCGGCGGCGGTGGAGGCGGCGGCAGCGGGAGCGGGACCAGCAGCAGCCAGGCGCAGGTGCGTCCTGCCCACAGCCAGCCGTCTCTGGTGGGATCTGAAGTGCCTTTCCCCTGGTGAAGTCATGCTGGATTTAAGCAAAAGCCTTTCGAGTCCGGCACTTCTAAGTGATAATGCCTGTGTGTGTATGAGACTAAAGCTTGAACCCTAGGCCTTCACCCCTAGCCACACTCCGGCCCACTTTTATATGTTGTTTTTCAGCGGGATCTCTGCGTTGCCCAGATTGGGCTCAAACTTGTGATCCTCCTGTCTGAGCCTCCCAGAGTGCTAGGATTCCATGTCTGCGCCCCAGATGCTCAGTGACTAATTTTTAAATCCTTTCACTCGTCTCACAGTCTCACTTCTGTGACATGGTGGGAGGAGCCGGGACGTCCAGGCGGTGGCCACCTCCGCTGGGCTTAGAATTTGAGTGTTTTAGCTGGTGCCTGAGCCCCGAGTAAAGTTGAAGCTGTGATTCAATCCAGGATCTCATCAGCCTTTATGGCCTCAAGCAGATCAGTGTGAGAAGTGCCCACGAAGCTGTGCAGGGACGGGTCACCATTGTGGGGCCACTCCACGCGTGGGAACCTTTTCCCTGTGTCCTTTTTCCACATATTACGCGAAGATTGTGTTCTCTTACTGAGTGTAGGAAATTTACTCGTGTGGTTCCATCTTCAGAGATAGAGGGTGGGAGTGGAGGAAAGGCTCAGCAGTTAAAGCGCTTGCCTTGCATGCACAAGGCCCTGAGTTCGATTCCCCACACCACATAAAGCCGGGTGTGGTGGCGCACACCTGTAATCCCAGAACTTGGGAGGCTGAGGCGGGAGGTTTGCTGTGAGTCCAAGGCCAGCCTGGGCTCCATAGTGAGTTCAGGACCAACCAGCCTGGGATACAGAGCAAGACCCAGTCTCAAATAAATAAATAATATATAGAGACCATCAGGCACACAGTGCACTGTTGTTGAGGCAGTGAGGGCGCCTTTCTCAGCCAGTAATGCTGCTTCCCACGAGGAGCAGTCACTGCTTCACGCCCATCATGGCTGAAGTAAGAAGCTCCATAGAATCCTTCCACCCACAGAGGTTGTGTACAGGGCGGGGTACGTAATATTTTACCACCCCACCACTGGGCAACGGGCCTACAATCATATGATGTCACGTGGAGTGCTGCTAAAGACTGTCATCAGTTAAAGCTGCTGTTTACGTCTATTGACTGTATGTGACAGACACGGGGCTATTTTGCTTTAATGTAAAAAAAACCCCTCTTCCCTCTTTATTTACTCATGCATGGTACCACATCCTCACATACCTGTCGGGCAGGTGTGGACCAGCGCTGTTTGACCTTCAGTCAGAGTTGCTGCCCTGCAGGTTGGGATCTCCCCACTGTGCAGCTCTCAGGTGTTTGCACAGCTCTCGTGAAGGTGACAGCTATTTCTGGATGCATTTTTTTTTCCAGATGTAAAAATAACAGCAACAAGGAACAAGGGAGCCAGGCCCAGAGGTACAGGCCTGCCATCCCAGCATTCTGGGAGGCTGAGGCAGGAGATTCATAATTTTGAGCCCAGCCTGGGCAACTTTGTGACTTAGTGAGACCCTTTCTGAAACCCTTTCTGAAAATCGGAAATTTAAAAAAGTAAATAAATAAAAGGTTGGGCAGGAGTGTAGGTGATTGTGAAGTCCCTGAGCTTGACACTTAGGTTCACAAAAAAATGAAATTATATAAATAAGAGGAACAACAGTATTTCTATACTAATTGATTTATATGGAATATATTGCCAGAAAGTACTACCTAAAAATAACACAAGAAACAGAAATCCGGGTAGAGGTGCCATTTATGTGAGAGAACATTACATATAAAACTGCTGTCACAGAGGCTCAAGCTATTAAAGTTTCTAGTTTGGTTTTATTCTTCTTCCTTTACAACTGATGGACAGTAAGAAAGCCATGTGGCTAAAATCAGTGAATTCTCTCTTGCTCGCTCTCTTTTTTGAGATAAGGTTTTGCTCTGCAGTCCAGGCTGATCCTGAACTCGCTATGGAGCCCAGGCTGGACTTCAGCTGATGGCAGTTCTCCTGCCTCAGCCTCCCTAGACTGGAATTTCTGGCTTGCTCTGCCATACCCAGCCTGATTTTCTCTGTCTTATGCCTCTTTGTCATTACTAAAAAAAAAAAAATTAGATTTTAAGATCCCTCATGCTTGCCCAGTCTCTGTAAAAAGGAAAAAAAAAAACTGTTATTAGACACTTAGGAGAAAAAAGATACATCAGTGACTTAATTTTAGAAGTATCCAGGAAGTCAAATGTCCATATACTCCTGGCTATGTCCATATACTCGCAGGCTACGCTGTGAGCCCAGCGTAGCCTGGAGGCTGGGGCCTTCTGTTTGACTTTGCAGTACACACTCTTCCCAACAGGGGTCAGCATGGAGTTCTCAGTACCTGCTGGGACGGCTGGTGCTCTTACCCTGGGCCACCAGTTCTTGCAAATCCTGCTGGCCCGAAGCCTGTGTTCTTTTCTACTTCAGGGTGTGTCTGTTCAGGGTTTCGTGTGGCCATTTCAAGGTGCTACTCATAAAGCATTTGTTCCCAGTAAATCAAATCAAAGACATAAACCAGTCTAGGGGTGCAGGCCTGTCATCCCAGCACTCTGGGAGGCTGAGAAAGGAGGATTATAAGTTTGAGCTCATCCTGGGCAAATTAGGGACTTAGCAATACTTTCTCTGGAGATGCCACTCAGTGTAAAGGCCCTGGGCTTGATCTTCCAAAACACACACAGAGCGAACATGGTAAAGGGCCTGTGGCCTGGGATCCTCACACAGCCTTTCTGCACTAGTGTGCTTCTGGGACCGGGACCTTGGGGAGCTGCTTCGAGAGTCGCGTGGTCGTGGTGTGTGAGAAGATGATGAGCCGAGCCTGCTGGGCGAAGTCCAAGCACCTGATCCATTCGAAGACTTTCCGCGGAATGACCCTCCTACACCTGGCGGCTGCCCAGGGCTACGCCACCCTGATCCAGACCCTCATCAAATGGCGGTAAGGCTGCAGTGGAGACACCTGGCCCTTGGTGCTCATCCACATACAGCTTGTAGCATGCCCGCTGGTGGAGGGACAGCATCAGTCAGCATGACAGGCTGTGAGCAGAGGGCTTTGTCTGAGGATCGTTTCCACAATCCTGATGGGTTTGTGCCCCTGGACTACTGTGTGGAATACTAAGTAAGGCTTGAATTTGTAGACTTCCTTTGGGCTGCTAGCCAGAGGCCAGACCACCCTGGGAGAATGCTAGACTTGACTTCTTCACATCAGGGAGGTCGGAAGGCCAGTTTACTTCATCTCTCTAGAGTAATTTTCTTTCAACACAGCTAATTGTGCAGTGACTTCAGGTGTTCTCCTTACAGCACAAAGCATGCCGACAGCATCGACTTGGAGCTGGAGGTCGACCCCCTGAACGTGGACCACTTCTCCTGCACGCCTCTGGTAGGGTGGCCCAGGTTTTTGATTCCTGTAACTGCCCTTCCAGTCTGGCCCAGGGGTCTCAGATCCTGTGGAATCTGGGAGCCTGACTTAGCAGATGAGTTGCAGACTTATTTTTATTACAAGAAATGTAAGTATGTTTCAAACCATGAGCTCTGTAATGAAGTGCTTAAGCACCTTTCTTCAAGAACCTTCCTTTTCCACAAGAAGCCCTCTAATTATAAGGGTTTACAGATATATGTTATTTAACGGAGACCTTAGATTGTTACTTAGAAGGTGAATGAATTAGTCAGGCCCCCAGCACATAATCCAACACTTTGGGAGGTTGAGGCAGGAGGATCGCAAGTTTGAGCCCAGCCTGGGTAACATAGCAACTTAGCAAGACTTTATCTGAAAATAGGCTGGGGATATAGCTTCAGCTAAAGGTCCCAGGCTCTATCTCGATATCAGAAGAAAAAAATGTGAGTGAATTTAATTGTTTAGCAGACAGTGAATTCTCTACTGAAGTGTCAAATGCGTCCATCATTGCCTCAATGATACAAGTCACAGATCTGAGGTACTTTGTAAGATGTTGAATGGGTGCCCCTCTAAGATTGGTCTCAACAACAAGCCCATCAGTGCCAGCAGCAGTGGCCAGGGTACAGGTCAGTTTCAGCCTCTTGTTGAGAAAGTGGTCTTTTCCTTCTTCTTTTCAGATGTGGGCGTGTGCCCTGGGACACCTGGAAGCTGCTGTTGTGCTGTACAAGTGGGACCGCCGGGCCATCTCCATTCCCGACTCCCTGGGAAGGCTGCCTCTGGGGATTGCCAGGTCCAGGGGTCATGTGAAGCTAGCCGAGTGTCTGGAGCACCTTCAGAGAGACGAACAAGCCCAGCTTGGACAGACCCCCAGGATCCACTGTCCGTCAGGTGAAGAACCAGGTGCAGACGGCTGGATGGCCCAGTGGCACAGTGAAGCCTTGAGCTCTCCAGAAATACCCAAAGGAGTCACTGTCATTGCAAGTACCAACCCAGGTAAAAGTTGGCACGTGCCGCGTCTCATAACAGGATAGCTTTCCCATTTGCTTTCCTGCAACTGCCCTCAGAGGGGTCCATAGGGATTTATATCTATTTAAGGGCTTTAGTATTACTATTAATGTTTTGGATTTTTCTTTAAAAATGTCTGGTGCCCCTTCCACTCCAAACATAGAAAGTAGCAAAAATTCTGTGTTCGTGCAAGAACAGCCCATTTTTGGAGGAGGCTTGTCGGAGGATGGCATGTGCTGCTGGGGAATATTTAAGCATGAGGGACACCCCTCAAGTTCCCGCTTTGCTTTTGTGTCTCTCAGGCATAGAGAAAGTGTTAATTCTGTAGGATTCCTCCTTTTATCGCCTGACCTGACTATCCTTTCTACTGTACTTTTCAGAGCTGAGAAGACCTCGTTCTGAACCCTCTAATTACTACAGCAGTGAGAGCCACAAAGATTATCCAGCTCCCAAAAAGCATAAATTGAACCCCGAGTACTTCCAGGCAAGGCAGGAGAAGCTGCTTTCCACTGCACTGAGTCTGGAACAGCCAAATATCAGGAAGCAGAGCCCTAGTTCTAAGCAGTCTGTCCCCGAGACAATCAGCCCCAGTGAAGGAGTGAGGGACTGCAGCCGGGACCTCTCCCCTCCCACTCCAGAGCCTGCGGCATTCCAAGCCTCTGGATCTCAGCCTGTAGTAAAGTGGAATTCCAAAGATCTTTACATTGGTGTGTCTACAGTGCAGGTGACTGGAAATCCGAAGGGGACCCTTGTAGGAAAGGACACAGCACCTTCACAGGTGCGCCCACGGGAACCCATGAGTGTCCTGATGATGGCTAACAGAGAGGTGGTGAGCGCGGACATGGGCTCCTACCGGGACAGTTCAGGAGGCGAGGACTGCCCCCAGGCCATGGACGACATCCAGGTGAGCAGGGGCAGGGCCAGTCCGTGGACCCCTGAACTCAGGGCTTGTCCTTCTCTCCTGGCAAGGGTTAGATGTCTGGGTGTAGAGTTGGGGACCCTGAGCAGGTCCTGAACAGTGGGTCGCAGGTGTCCACACAGCCTTCCCTCTGGGTGCCATCTCCTCCTGCTTCTGATATTCCAGTAAGTCCTTTGCTTCCTCCTTGTGCGGAGGGTAATGGCCTCATTGCTTTCAGTACCATAGAGTCCCCTCATAATAGCTGGGGAAGAACCTGTGGACAGGACTCAGGTTACCTAAGTGACTTCTATGGGCACAGCTGTCACCTAGCCATTGGAGGAACATACGGGGCACGAGACTTCCCTCATGTGCACTGAAGTATCCCAGAACCGGGGAACTAACTGCCCTTATCATAAATGCAGAGACTGTAGAAGCCCTTCAGGGCTTTAAACTTGTTACAAATTAAGGAAAATGCCCTAAGGTAAACTTGCCATTAGGTTATTATAGAGATTCCATTCATTAAGATATATTGGGGCAGTCCAAAGGGGCCCCAAAAGGACAAACCTCCTGTCTTTTCTGTTTCTCACTGACACAACCCAAAACAAATGTAAAAGGAAAAAACACCTGCCAGGCTGGCCCAGCCCCCTAGTACCCCAGAATGGCTCTGAATACAGCCCAGCACAAAACTGCTTAAAGCATCATGAGATTGTTTGTGATTTCTAATTGTAATTCAGTTGCATTAAGTACATTAGAAATTTTATATGCAGCCCAAGTCAGTTTCTTTTCACTCAGCGTGGCCCAGGTCAGACAGAATTCATCAGGACACTCATGCCTGTGGCAGTGACATGTGCAGTGGGAGCATCCAGGAGGTGGCCCTACATCCCGGCCACCACGCGTGGAGAGGCCTGGCCGCTGAGCTGCCATATGCCGTGCCCCACGGACCCTTCTTATTCACTCAGCACAGGCTGAGCCACACGCAAGCCGAGCCACACGCCTGCTGACCAGTGGACTCCCAGTCGTGGCCGATAGGAGGTGCACTTGGATCTTGGGCCACTGCGGTCAGGGGGAAGCCTGCCAAGTTAGAACCACCACCATTTTAGACAAAGGGCCGACGCCTTTGTTCTGCAGAGGGCCAGGCAGTGGGTAATTTCTGCCTCTTGTGGCCCACATGTGTCGTAACTATTGAGTCTCTGATGGTACAGCCACCACCTTAGGCCATTGTGAATGGATGAGCATGGCCGCATTCCCGTAAAACTTTATTTATACACAAGCAGGTAGCTGGCTGGATTCAGCGCCACACCATTTGCCAAGCCCTCTTTTAGGCAGTCCTCATAGAACCCCTTCTAGATGGCACTACAGAGCAACCTAGAGCTGGTGTTATAAACATAAAAATGTGACAAGAAAGGAGATTGTATTGAAAGTCAGCATCACAGAAGCGAGGAGGTGGAGCGTCCTGAGGTGTGCTGCCTCCCAGCCGCGGTGAGCACTTGGGCTGCAGCTACTGCGTCTTGGACGCTGCAGGTGTGATGGTGCCTCAGGCTGGTTAAGTTCAAGTAGCTGTGGACGGTGCAGCTGTTGAGCAGCTGATCTTTGTCAGAAGGTAACTGATGCAAGAAATAGAAGGTGACCTAAAAAAAACCTACGTCGTATTTCTCCTGAGTCTTGAGCATGTGGTATTATTATACTTTGTCTGAGGAGGAGTATGTGTGAAAAGATGCAGCAGCCCAAAGGAGCATTTTGCCAAATGAAAAAAATAATTAAAAATAATAAAATAAGTCAGTGTCAAGACAGAGTTTATGTAGGTATGAGCAGCCAACCCATTGGAACGAGGATATTTTCGTAATTATCAATAGTGTGGCTAGATGTACAAGGTACTTGCTGAAGGAGATCTTTAAATGGAAGAGAGAACATTTTTAGAAATTTTAAATTATTTTAACAAAACTAGGGAGCTAGAGTAGTGACAGTTAAAGGGTATTAAAGTAAGCTCACTTGTTCATGGAAGACCCTAGATTCTGTTCTTTTCATGAGATGGATAAGTATAGGTTTAAATGTGCTTATTAGAGATGTCCAGCTCATAGATAGTGTGAAAACACACCAGGTCACTGGAGGGGAAAGAAAAACTTTGGCCCATTTGGGAAATGGTCAGGGATGGTAGCAGAGGAAAAAGCAACAACCGAAATTACAAGCCCCCCCAAAAAATAAATACTCCTGTGGGAATATTTTCAGATGTGATCCATACACATTTGGTAAATGACAATTCCGCAAAAAGGCAGATTGTCAGATTTGACTAGAAAGAGCAAAACACAACTTTTTAAAGAGGCATTACAATAAAAAGAAACAGATCAGGTATGATTTCGGCCACATAGTATACCTAAATATCATTTTTCAAGATCTGACCTTCTCTGTGAGATGTGATCAAAAACCAGCACTGTCCTTGCTGAGTGGTATCCGGTGTAATGATGCCCTCGTGAGCACGTGGCAGTGTGTCCTCATCGTCCCCTTGCACTGGACCTGCCACGTGCAGCTCCTGGCTCACCCCCAGAGTCAAAATGACCGTGGAACCGAAGGATTCAGAGCAGCAGTGACAGCACAACTAAAGGCACCAGGAGAGAGGACCTGGTTCAGAAAGTGGCAAGAACAATGCGTTGTGTTTGATTGAGTGATGTTGTGTCTTTTACTATAATCCCTTTTTTTAAGGTTGCCATTATTTTTTGGTCCTGCCTCATATTACGGTATAGTGAATGTGTGATAAGCTCACTGTAACCTTCTAGATATGCGTGATTAATGTACACTGTGTGTGTGTGTATAATTGTCCTTTTCCAATGCCATCACACATTTATGAAAACTGATCATATGCTGGAACACAATTTGTGTAAAGTCCCGAAGCTATACCTTCAAAGCAATCTTCTCTGACCACAATCCAAGGAAACTAGAAATGAATGACATGATGGTTTTTTAGATACAGTTGCTGAGAATATTTTTCAAAGTCTTTCAGATTTCATTGCCTCTTGCAGTCATCACAATTTAAAAAAATCAGGTACTTGGTATACTAGAATGTCTCAGTCATTATGTTATTAATGTATTTTTAGGGGCTGGGAGGCATAGCTCAATAGTTAGAGTGCCTGCCTAGCATGCACAAGGCCCTGGGTTCATTTCCCCAGTACCACATAAAAAAAAATTTCAAGTGTGGTAGCACACAGCTGAAATCCTAGCACCCTAGAGGCCGAGACCGGAGGTCTACTGTAAGGTTGAGGCCCACTTGGGCTACATAGGGAGTCCAGGACCAGCCTGGACTACAGAGCAACACCTGGTCTCGAAACACAAGTTACAGTATTGACAGGTGTTTACAACTAGAGGAAGACTTTAGGAGGTGACCACAGAGGCGTAACGTTCAGGCTTTTAATAAAAATGGTGTGACCCTGGTATATGATACTTGCGTGGGAGCTTGAGACAGGAGGAGGATCACTTGAGCCATGAGTTTGAGACCAGCCTGGGCAATACAAAGAGAGATCATCTCAAAAAACATTTTAAAGAGTACTTTCATAGAAAAGAAAAAGGCAGGAGTTACTCTTCATACTGTTTGAATCACAAATCAGGAAAACTGATATAGAAGAAGAGCCGCAGTTTTTTCCTTGCGTCTACTAGAAATAATTCTTATTGTGGGATGAAAACTGTCCAAGATAAGCATTTCTAAGACTTCACAGAGATATGATTTTCATACTGTAAAACTCACTCATTTTAGGTAGTCAGGGTTGTGAATTTTAGCAGATTTATAGATCTGTGCGGTCCTTTGTTTAGTCCTTCCGCCCCTTGTCTTACCAGCCCCATGACCCCCAAGTCCTGTGTGGCCATCTGTGCAGTCTCTGTTTCACCTGGCCCTAGGCAACCACCAATCTGACATCATCCCGGAGTTTTACTTTTTTCCTAGAACGTTCACTAAATGGAATTGTATAAGATATGTTCTTCAATGTCTAGCTTCTTTTACTTCGAATGTTTTTGAGTGGCTGGGGGAATAGCACAGCAGTTAGAGCAGTTGTCTAGCAAGCATAGGCCCTGGGTTCAGTTCTCCAGCACCACATAAGCTGGGCAGTGTGGCACATGCCTATAATCCCAACACTTGGGAGGCTGACACAGGAGAATTGCTTTGAGTTCAAAGCCAGGTCTGGCTGTATAGTGAGTTCAAGACCAACTGGACTACAGATGAGACTCGTCTCGAAAAATGGCTTTGAAATGCATTTGGGTATAAGCTTTGTGTCCCCTTTCTAGGGCTCCTTTCAGAATATTTTCAATTCACTTGAAAAAATTAAACTGCTGCTTTTCAATTAGTACTTTGAAGAGGGACACAAGGAAATGATGAAGAACGAGGCCAGGATGGGGATGTAACTGACTGATAGAGCCCTTGGCTGGCTTATGCAGTGCTCTGGGTTCCATAAAAAGGAGTGCATATCTCTGACCTTGACAAAAAAAATACTCACTCAGATCAGCACTGAGGAGTCTTACATCTTGTAGAGACGTTTTAGATGCAAGTACCGGCAGCTTAACTAAGTTGGTTTAATTTTAAAGAGATTTTTTTTCTCATGTGGCATAATGTCCGGAGGTCTGATTTCTCGGTGATGTCAGCAGGGACTTGGGGATGTTTTGTAGTTCTTCTTAGCTCTCCTCTTAACATGTGCTGCTTTGTGTTGAAGCCACTCAGGCCTATCTGTAGTCAAGGCAGGAAGAACAGTGTGCCGTGTGCCAGGTGTTCCAGTGCCCTCCTGGCAGCCCATGTGGAAGTGGAGCCTAGACCTTCCCTGAACTGCCAGGGAAGGTGGGAAATCCAGAAGAGGATTATCCCAGAGTGATCATCATCTGTCCCTTGGGTCTGACACATTGCTGCCATCTGTATGACGGGGCTTCCTTAGCAAAGCAGGAGGGTGGTTGGTTAGGCAGCTAGTAGCAGCGTCCCATCAAGACCACAGCTTACTGTGGAGCTGCCCAGGCAGGCTCCCCACCTTTCCAAGGTAGGGGATCACTAACTGTCAAGGTTCCTTTCTAACCTGCGTGTTTTGTGAACTCTGGTTTCCAGGTGAACATGATGACCTTGGCAGAGCACATCATCGAGGCCACTCCTGAGCGCATCAAGCAGGAGAGCTTCGTGCCCACAGAGTCCTCGGCCCTGGAAAGGACAGACCCCGCCACCATTAGTAGTACCATGAGCTGGCTGGCCAGTTACCTTGCTGATGCTGACCGTCTGCCAAACGCTGCCCAGATCAGGTGTGGACAGTGCTGCCCGGGATCCACTCCTGGAGTTTGCAGAAGGTGGGGGAGGTCAGGTGGATGGGGTGGATGTGTGCTGTGTGCCGTGAGGCTCCGGCAAGGGAGGAAGGAGGCGTTGGGACACGCGGACACAGCCCACTGCTACTTGGAAGCCCAGATTTGTCTCATCTCTTCCATTAGTTTCTCCCCAGACCAAAGAATATGAAATAATTTGACTTAATGGGGCCCCAGTTGAAGTTTCTTAGGGGTGAGGTCATGTGCTTACTAGGCCTGGAATTTAGCATGGTATTGGTATAGGTTTTGAAAATTTATTTTATTGAAGCCCATGAACTCCTATAATCACGGAGTGACCCTTCTATATATGCATTTTAGGTTGGGGACAGTATCCATGACCTTAAGTCTGTGGCACCTTTCCCCACCAAAGGGTGGTAAGAGCCATCTGTTGTTGATCAGGAAGCAGAGTAGTTGGAGTTTTCTTAGGTGCACCTTGCCTAGCAGAAGGAGGGCGTCTACTCAGCCTCCCGAGGCTGGTCTGGGTAGATGCCACGGTGTCTCATTCCCTCACAGGGGATGGACAGTAAAAACCAGTCCTTAACTCTGTCCCCCTTTCCTCCTCTTGTTTCAGAAGTGCATATAACGAGCCTCTAACCCCTTCTTCAAATACCAGCTTGAGTCCCGTCGGCTCCCCAGTTAGTGAAGTAGCCTTTGAGAAACCAACCCTTCCCTCAGCTGCAGACTGGTCTGAGTTCCTGAGCGCGTCCACCAGTGAGAAGGTGGAGACCGAGTTTGCTCAGCTCACTCTGTCTGACCACGAGCAGAGGGAGCTCTATGAAGCTGCCCGGCTTGTCCAGACAGCTTTCCGGAAATACAAGGTAAGACCGGGGCACCCTGGGTGGGCAGAAGGGAGGGGGGTCTGGATCGTGTGAGCCGTACACATCTCCTTGCCTTTTTGCTCTAGGATTTTTGGAATATTTATTGAAAGTCATTAATTATGTTGCATCAGATTGTTCATGATTTTCAGGAGCTTTAGTAAAATCAGCCAGTAGTAGGACCCCTTTCACCATCTCAACTTACTGTTGATGATGATAATGGGCATTATGTTTAGTTTACACAAAGTAAACACCTCTGCCACAAGGAATTTGTGACCTGAGGCCAGGTTTCCCTGGAGTCTGGGTCCTGACTTTCGGCTGCTCACACCTCCTAAAGTCAGACAGTGAATCTGTGTGTGCATTTTTGGTGAGGACAGGGCTCCTAACCTTCTGCAGATTCTTAAACCTTTGATAAGCCTCCCCAACAAAGGATGATAGAAGCCATTAATTATTGACCAAAAACATTTTAAAGTAGTTGAGGTCATCTTAGGAAGGACAGCTGAGATCTGATGTGGCAAGTAGTGCAACACCCAACTCATTAAATACTTTCATAATGAATATTTTGTATGCCTCCTAACACCTGAATATCGTGATTTTGTTTTGGAAGCTAAGATCCTTAGAAGTTTATTTCCTAAACTTATTTTTTTCTAATTTATGCATATAATTATCAAGTACACATTGGTAAACATGGGTTTCAGTTCAGAGGATGTCACACGGCATGCGTGGTGGTGGTTCTGTCTGAGTTTGAAGAAGGTCCCAGTTCTTTCATTCGATCCTGACCTCCCCCTGCTTTGCTCCACCTTGCAGGGCCGACCCTTGCGGGAGCAGCAGGAAGTGGCAGCAGCTGTCATCCAGCGTTGCTATAGGAAATACAAGCAGGTAAACCTCAGCTCTGCGTCCAGGGAACGGGTGCCCGTCCAAGCCACACTGGTCACGGAGGACTCTGGTGTACAGTTTGGCACACTGGTCACGGAGGACTCTGATGTATAGTTTGGCTGAGGGGCGTGACATCTGGGTCCTAGCAACAGCAAAGGTGTTAATTCAAATGGCCCTCGTCAAAAAGCAAAATAAAACAAAACAAAGCCAGCAATAGTTAAGCTAATGTCACAAAGTAAATTGTCTTCAGAATTTTAACCTTTTGGTCTTATCATCTCTCTAAGATAAAAAGATCTGTGTTCAATAATTTCCTAGATGCCCATGCTCCCTCTCCCCCCTGTGATTAAGGACCTCTAGGGAGTTTGGTGTGGTGACTGGGGAAGGTCATTAGCAGTTATGACGTTAGGTTGAATTATGTAGGCTTTGGCCATGGTCCTTTCTGTTTCTTAATCATTTTAAGATGAAGGATTTTAAAAACTTGAAAATCCTGGGCTATCTTCAGCTGCTTTTGCCTCCTTCAGCTAGCAACTACAGAAAGAATGCTTACTTCCACGTGCTTTCAGACAGGTCTCCTGTTTCCAGAACATTCCGTAGGGTTCCCATCACTAGCATCGTCTAGGGAAGGAGCGTTGCTTTTTCAGAGAACTGGCCCTGCTGGGTCTTACGCATGTACCCCCTCTCATGTACTTCTATTTTTGTGTATGTGTGTGTGACGGCGTCTTGCTCGGTAGTTCAGGCTGGTCCTGAACTCACCATGTAGCCCAGGCTAGCCTCTTTCTTTCTTTCTTTCTTTCTTTCTTTCTTTCTTTCTTTCTTTCTTTCTTTTTTTTTTTTTTTGAGACAATGTCTTGCTCTACAGCGCAAGCTGGTCCTGACTCACTATGGAGCCCAGGCTGGCCTCAAACTCCTGGCAGTCCTCCTGCTTCAGCCTCCCGTGTGCCAGGATTCAGGGTGTATGTCACCATGCCCAGATTTATGTGGTGCTGGGGAATCAAACTCAGGGCCTTGAGCTTGCTAGACAGCATTTTAACCTCTGTGCTATTCCTTTAGGCCCCTAGCCTTGACTTTATGGCAATCCTGCCTCAGCCTCTGGAGTAGTGAGATTATGGGCATGTAACACCATGCCTGGCTTATGTGGTATTGGGGAATCAAACTCAGGACCTTGTGCTTGCTAGGCAAGCGCTCTAACCACTGTGCTAGTCCTAGACAGTTTGGTTTCTACATCAGAGATCAAGCACTGAGGCTCAGTGAAACTAAATTAACACCAGGCTTTCTGATCATAGAGGGGCTTATGAAAGGTTGAAAATTGCCTGAGTTTTGACCGCTTTACGTGATAAAATTCAGTCCTGCCAGTAGATTCTAGAATGTTTTATTAGGTTGGACTTTCAGTAGGTTTCACGTCTTTGCTTAAGAAACAAAAAGCCCTGATGGGTAGTCACTGTGGAGAGACCTGGGGCTGCACTGTCTTCCTTGGATACAGGGCCTTGACTGCTGATGTGGGTTGCATTGCCTTAAGTTCCTCTAGGATTAAACCCTATCCGTGGGGCAAGGAAGGGACACCTTGAGCTTAGACCAGTTGATTTCATGATCCCAGAAAACGAAGGCTTATTGTGCAAACGCTGACACCACAGAGCCTCTGGCTCTGCAGCCAGGCACTGCACTGGCTTCTGGCTGGTGAGCCAGCTTCTCGTTAGTGCAAGGAAGACACAGACTCAAGGTTTACAGTAGGTATTCCAAAGAATGAGTTGATTATTTTTAGGGGAAAAAAATCCCCCCTCCAGAAAAGTGTTGTGTACAAGTAGGAAGACAGGCAGCATTATTTTTGGAAATAGTGGCAGATACCTTGGAAGGTGGAAGGCATTCAGATAGCCAAGTTTCCCTTTTTCCTTTTTTTCTTTTCTTGGGGAGTTTTATTGGTTCTGGCTTTTGATTTCATTATGTCCAGCAATCTAACATTAATCTTGTATTTTCTGTTTCTCCCCCCAAGCTGACATGGATAGCCTTGAAGGTAATGCTACACCCAAGTCCTCCCACAAACCATTCCACCAGTCACAAACGCCACGCCCATTGCCCACCCCCAGGAGGGGCCATCCGAGGGCGCAGTCAGCAAACAGGCAGCTCCCCCTTGCCAGGCCACCTCGCCACAGTGCATCCATCCTCCAGGGACCTTGTGGTTTTTTGGTCACAGTGGGTTTTGGCATTCAAAAGAATTGGACGTTTTCTTGGCTAGTGTCGATCTACTCAAGCCAATTACTGTGAGCCCAGTGGCCACTAAGTAAATACCTTTTTTTCACCATTACGGGCTGTACAATGGCCCCTGATGGGTTGGACTGTGAGATGTGTACAAGCCACGGTGCTGAAAACAACAGTGTCTTCAAAAGCGGTTGGACCCACAGCATGAGTAGAGAGCAGGGCAGATGATACTGAAGATGCTTGCAGGAGGCCCCTGCCTGCAACGTGCCGAGAATCAGCTCCCTCCCCTCCTTCCACCTCACACATTCAGGGTCAGGGAGGCTTATGCAGGGATACTGTGAGGGGTGTTTTTCCTAACAGTGGTAAGTTGCCTTCTTAGAAGCAAAGGGGCTTCTTTGTCACTTCTTACCTCTAGAGTCATCTTCTATTCCATTAGTAATTTGGACGTAGCGTTCTTATACCACGGTGCGCTCTGCACTTCTGGTGCCTTGACAGAGGACCCAGCTCCTAAGCCCTCAGCCTCCCTTGGTAGCCCCACAGCAGGCTGTGTGGCAGCCCACTGGCCCCCTGGTTCCCAAGCAGACCCTACTCTCTGATGACCTTCCAGGGCTCATGGCCTTGCCCCTGTGTTGGTCTGATGAGTGTTCAGCTTTGACCCCAGGGTGAAGTGGCATAAAGGTGTCAGCGTTTCATGATAAGCTTCGTATTTGGGACCTTGTAACTCCACCAGAAATTTGTCACGTGGAATGACGGAAGTCAGATGCTGGCTGCTAGGCTGGTCAGGATGGTGGGACCCCCGACGCATAAAGAGAGTTAAAAAGGTTTCCACACTGGATTGTGATACTGACCTCAAGATAAACCCTCAAAATTTTATTTTGTAACTTTGTATCAGACTCATTGTTACCCACGTTATAACCATATGAAATCTTTTTCAAGCAGGACAGACCGTTTTGACATTTTGTGGGGAAAGCACACTTATAGATCAACCCTTTACATAGCATGTGGGAAAGATAGGTGAGAAGATGCTGCAACCGCAGGCAGAGACCGGGAGAGGAAGGGGAAGGCAGGGCTTCTTCTCAAGGCCCAAAGGGCTCGCGGACTTTGCAGATCCCCTTGTTACTGTCCCGCCCTTTCTTGTCTTCCCTGCAGTATGCACTTTATAAAAAGATGACCCAGGCGGCCATCCTCATCCAGAGCAAATTCCGAAGTTACTACGAACAAAAAAAGTTCCAGCAGAGCCGGCGCGCCGCCGTGCTGATCCAGAAGTATTACCGGAGTTACAAGAAATGTGGCAAGCGACGGCAGGCTCGCCGGACGGCCGTCATTGTACAGCAGAAGCTCAGGTGGGTGCTGGCCACAGCAACTCCTGGGCTCTGCCGGCCTGGGAACCTGAGAGTTCACTCCGGTCGCCTAGTGCAGATGCCTGCCTGGACATACTGAGCTCTTTCTCTCTGCCTGCAGCCCCCACTGATTGTTTTGATGTCTCTGGCCAGTTTCAGCTTGCGTCCACATTTGGCGGGGTCCTCTGCTAAAGAAGGGGACACTCCAGGAGTCTGAATTATAGAGCTACCGCATGGAAGACATTGGAAGAACAGTTGGGTTGGGGTTAAGTTTTCTACTCTCGAGAGTATAATGAAAGGCTTGGAACAGAGTAAAACACATTGGTTAAAAAAAAAAAAAAACAAAGAAAAATAACCCAAGAGAGTATCAAACCCAAGCAAAAGAACTTCAAGACTAAGGAAATCTGTTCAGTGTCAGAATGCCCCTTCTAACAAAATGACATAAAAGAACACTTGAAGGACACCGTGTTCTCAGTTTTTACATTGTCCTGTAAAGCTCAGTGACAGTACTTAACACCATTCAGACGGGAGATGTGTGTGCGCCAGTGCCCCAAGTTGAATGTAATCATTATGTATTGCAAACGTGTACTAATACAAATAATTATGGGAGGAAAAAGAGAGAGCCCCACCCCTTTCCCTCTGGCCTTGTCCCGACTCAGCATTCTAAGGGCATCCTGCCCTCACACAATTGGGCTTGCTACATGAACAGCTTAGTACAGTTTCCCCAACACTCTGACCAGTTCTCCATTTGAAGCATTAGCCTTTACGGGACCCTTCTTCCCTTCTCGTGACAGTAATTTTCTGATTTTTTTTTCCCCAGGAGCAGTTTGTTAACCAAAAAGCAGGACCAAGCTGCTCGAAAAATAATGAGATTTCTACGTCGCTGTCGCCACAGGTACCTTAGTCTTCATCTATGCACCTGGGCATCCAGAGTGGCAAAGCAATCCTAACCTCCCTAACCACTCACTAACTTCTCTGTAGAACTCACATCCCTAGTAGGGACCCAGGAAATATCCCAGATGTGACAGGATAACACAGCTCAGTAATTAGGCGCCAGGTTGCTGCCACGGGAACTCTGGGAGCATCTCAGGTTGTGCTCTGTGTTAAAACAGTGGAAACGCATGCCAATGTGTTTCTGTTTTGACCTGGGTGTAAGTAAAATACAGCTCATTGAATTGGCCTTTAATTCAGGTTTCTCTTTCATCTGTTATTGATGTACACTCCATTGATCCTTATGGGGCTAACACAGATCCATACAGAAAATAAAGGAAGTTTCTATTCTGAAGGAAGGGAAAGGAAACTGAACACTGTCCCGGTTACTGGTGTTGGTGTCTACTAGCTAGCGGGTGCCCTCTGCTGGATATTTATGTCCTAACATGCTTTACTGAATTACCAGCAAAAGCTAGTAGGCTATGAAGAAAGACCCGGGAGGAATTCCTGGGATGCACCCAGGCAGGAGAAGGCAGGTGTCTGAGACAAGAGCTTTCTAGCAGAAGGAAGGGTGCCCAGAGCCCAGGATTCCCTGGGCACAGCATCTGCTCCTGGGACTTAGCTGGAAGGGGTGTCTCTGTTTCCTCCATAAAGACCAGCTCTTAGACTGCTGGGGGCTGGTGAAACCTGTAGTGTTTCCTCTGGTTATATTAGTACACTAGTCTGGATCCTGGAGCATTGGCCATGGGCGCTGCCATTAGATAACCCTCCCTCCCTGTGCGCCTGCTGTGCGGTTCCTAGTGACCGCCTTAGAGCAGGATCTCCTCCATCCTGTGCTCTGGTCCATCCCGTCTTAATCCATTTCCTGTGTAACTGTCCCCAGAGTCCTACAATCCATACTCAGTTTAATCCCTCAGAGGGCTTGCTGTATTTCTCCTTGCTCCTAAAACCACCTGGTTGCTAACTCTGAAATATCTCACCATTAAGACTTAATATAAGTTTACTGGTTGCCTGTGTTTCTACTTAAATCATCAAAAGAATGCAGTGACCATAGAAGGAAACACGTGCAGCCACCATGGTAACAACAATAGAAGCTTTTTAAAAAGCAACCACGAGGCTATAGCAGTCCTAACCAGCAAAGGTGCAGGGAGGGGAGAAGGCTGGGGGGCAAACCCGTGTGCCCCAGAAACTCATTGGCTGTCCCTGCTGTGAGGACTCGGGTCTTACATCCCCAGGCACATAACAAGTGAGATCCGGTGCACCTGCTCTCGTTAGGACATTCTACTGGGAAGGGCATAGCCAACTGTGGGTCTGGCTGTCACTTGACGAAATGGGTCCTGTAGGCCGGTTTAAAGTCTGGTGCTCAGCCGTGCCTTTGACTCGGCATATGGACTGATGACTGAGGAGAACCAGAGAGTTTTTTCATTCAGTGAGAATATCAAGGACTCTCCTTGGCCCTTTTTCCTACATCGTTGGGGGTTTCACCGTCCCCTCTTCCCTTTCCCTCTTCCTCCTGGAAGGTGAAAGTGCCAGAAGACTGCCCAGTATGAACACTGGTAGACTCGGCCACACGGAGCAACAGGTCCCCGGTTTGGGATGTTGTGGTTCATATTTTTGTAGTAGATTTTATTTTCAAGAAAGTTCCCTTACCATCGATCCCCTGCAGGACACTGCAGACGAGCCAGAGCGCTCACAAGTTCAGCTGTGCTGCCCACCCCTATTCTTCCTATCATGTCCTCTTATCATGTCTTATCATGACATGGAGTCCGAACCTTGTCTTCTGGTTTATTTTTGTCACATCTGTGCCCTGAGTTTGCAGTGCGTGAGCTGAGAGAGTAAGGTACCTTAAATAAAACAAATTCATAATGGGCTGCTTCTTAGAAGTAGGCTGAACAGAGGAACCCTTCCACTCTTGTTTTCACAGTTCTCTTTTTATAAACCAGTACAGGAGAGTGTCCTAAAGAGCCTTCCCTTCCTTGGGATTATATTCTAACTAGTCATAACTGTCAGATTAAAAGGTTCTGCATAAAGATGACTTCAGACTGTGTCCCCTGAGTTCACAACTTGGAACAAAAGGCCCTCATCAGCTCTTTTTCTGACCTTTTATAATTCAGATATTAGAAAAATAAACAAGATTTTAATAGTATGTGTATACTGATTACATAGGATCAGTGTTCATTTCCCATTTCTATAATTTGATTAAGAAACTTCAAACACCGAATATCTATCCCAGAAGTTTTTGTGTACCCATGGTTTTTCCCAGGCTGTGTGTATTCCTGTTTTCATCCTGACCTGTTTCAGATTATGTTAAGAGAAATGGCCATAATTATTGCTTCTTGAAAGCATTAGGTCTATATTAAATAGAAAACCTCAAGGCACCTTCTGGACCAGGTAGGTAGATAGTGGCTTCCAAAGTCCCAGTTCTAAGTGACATGATCCGGAATGTTTTAAAACTTCAAAAAGTGGTGAATTTTTTGCCTGCTCATTTCACATACCCCACCATCACTTTCCTTTTCTTTCCTCCCTCCCTCCCCCAAAAGAAACTACTTGCTACTCTTTCTGGTTGAAGTAAAGCTATTGATAAGATTTCTGTTGTGACCCTCCTATGCTAATAGCTTTTTGGTGTTGTTTTACTGCCCAAGCCCCCTGGTGGACCATAGGCTGTACAAAAGGGTGAGTGTAGCTGCCTGCGAGCCAGTTTACCTTTATCTTCCATTTTCAGTATTTTGCTTTTTGCTTGCTTGCATGGGGCTGCAGCCTAGGTATGCCAGTTAAGTTTCACATCCATTTTGAATGAAGTAAGATTTTAAAAACCCACTAACCCTAATTACTAATCCTGCTATTCTGTGCAGTAGGAGAAGAGTCACTGCAACAGAGATGACATGCATGAGTGAGTAGGAGGGAGGGCTCTTCCGAGACCACCGCAGGGCACGCTCAGACGTGGCGGCGGGAGCTTCCCACACGGACGTGCAGCCCGTGCTGCAGGCTCGAGTCTTCATAAGGCTGCATTGTCAGAAAACATCAAGCAAGTGGTTTTTCTTGTGAGCAGAATAGATTGTCACATCACATTTTCTCAACGACTGTTTTGTTCAGATTTCTAAAGCAAGAAGGCTCCCTAGACAGTTCAGGCTCTTTTTTATTTCTTTTAACCAATCTAGTTCTTGTTTGGAACGACTGTCTCTGTGCTGCCCTGCTTCTGTAGTTGCACTGTCTCAGCCTCTCACCCTGTACCGTGAGGTCAGCCAGTGCACCAAGCCGCCCTTTCATAGCCATTCTAAGGCATTTCTTCATGAAACACTGAGCAGAACAGACTTCCAGCGCTTAATGCGAAATTGAAAGAAAACGTGGAGCAAAGTAATCTTAAATCTGTGTAATTGATATTGTAGTTGGGAGAAACTATTTCAAAGAAATTTGAATTTTAAAGAAATTAGCACAAATAGATTGGCATTAAACACTATTAGTGTTCTAAGATTTTAGAACATGTTGCTGTTTATAAGAATATACATTGCAGCTAGACCCTGCTTAAGAAAGCAAAAGGTTTAGTATCAGAAAACTTTTTAACTAGGAAAATAATTCATTGACACTGAGCTTGAACTTAGGTTGATTTTGATAACTTTTTCTTGTACTCAATCTTAAGGGAAGAGAACTTTAAAGTATAGGGGGGATGTTAACTCTGTTAATCACCTTATGTTTGCCCCGTTCTAACCCTTGCCCTAATACTTTGGTAACTTTTTAAGATTTCTGAGAAATGATTGTAATTCAAAGAATCTTAAAACTTGTATTGTTTCTGGAAACATTTCGTATCTCATTAGATTTATGTTAATACTAAACATTTTTATGGTCTGTTTTGAGGCAGGAATGTTGGCACACATTTTCTCAGAAGGCCAGGTAGTAGGTAATCTTAGACTTGGTGGGCCAAGTGTTCTGTTCCAGTAACACAGCTTTGCCACTGGAGCCTGGAAACAGCCACAGACAATGCATAGAAGAATGGTGTGTGTGTCCTAGTAAAACCACACAATGGGCATTGAGCTGGGGTTGGCCCACAGTTAGCCAATTTGACAATAGAGTTGAGAGTTTTTTTTTATAAGCCCTTCCTGAATAATGACCTTATCCATATTAAAGAACACCTCGCCTACTATAAAATCATGAAAGTTGCTGAAGGTGAAAAAATAATTTTAATTTGTAAACTTAACTAGTTCATTCTCTTTAGCATTAGACTATTACAAACCATTGAAATATTTCCAGTCTCTTGTAATAGAGCTGGCTTAGAGATATTTGTGTTTGAAATTCAAGATCAAAAAAAAGAGAGACAGTCTCCCCCCACACCTATCTGTTCTTTCTCCCCCTGCACACAAAGATATTTCTTTCAACTAGGAGAGAGCAGGTACGTGCCCTAGGACTCAGTTTACCCCAAGGCACAGTGTCATGCATGTTAAATGTGATGTTAAGAGCTTGCTATGAGGGACACACATGATTAGACACGGGTGCTTCTGTCCTTTGGAAGCACACCCAGATTCTGTTCCTGGTCGTTTTTGAGAGCCCATTTCCCAAAGGTGGCTTTCAACACCGGCAAGTCCCAGCATTTCATTTCTTCAGGACCTGCTGTGTTCTGTTGTGAACTCCTAAGCGCCCATCACCTGTTCATGGGAAGTTGGGCTCCTAATACCCCTGATGCTTTGCACGGAGGGTCAGGAATTTGAGAGAGGACCTGAGAGGCTCAGAGGGTCCATATGTTAAGGTAATAGCTGTTTATGAATCAAAAAACCATTTATACACAGAGTCGTGTAATTACAAGAAAGACCACCTCTCCCTCTTTTTTCCTCAGAGAAGTCCCCAGAACACTCCATCTTAACAGTCCCTAAGTCAAAACTTTCTTGGGAGTTGGGTATTTTCTAAGGAGGATTTATATTACTGGAATTTATGTCTAAAAAAGATGATATGCTCATTTTGAATATACAGAATTCAGTATACTTAAGACATAGAAGAAGGCTGGAGGAATAGCTTGGTGGTTAAAACACTTGCCTAGTAAGCTCAAGGCCCTGGGTTTGATTTCCCAGCACCGCATAAGCTGGGTTTGGAGTGCACGCATGTAATCCCAGCACTCGGGAAGCTGAAACAGGAGGATTACTGTGTGTTCAAGGCCAGCCTGGTCTATGTAGTGAGTTTGGGACCAACCTAGATTGCAGAGCAAAACCCTGTCTCAAAAAGAAGACTTAGACATTGAAAACTAAGGTTTGAAAACTGAAAGAACTGAACTTTCTGGTGGAGTTTGTTAAAGTCTGCCGTTGACCCAGATGCCGTTAATGCACAGGGAGGTCTTGTCAGGCCTCAGAATGTGGGTCTAGTAGGTGCAGTCCAGCAGCCCAGCACTCAGAGCGCCATTGTGTCTTGGGGTTTTTATCTTTGCTTGTAAAGGCTAAGAAAAGGTGCCAACATGTCCTCACTGAGTCCAGCTCAGTTTTATTAGGCCTTCCCATCACACTCGGCTGGTGATGTGCCCAGTGACCAAGAGTATAGCCACTGGCTTCCTGACATTGTGAGAGATGTTGGTTGATTGGTTTGGTTTTTGGCTTCAGACACAATAATTGTCTCCTGAAGACAGAACTGTAATTACCTGCAGAGATACTGAAACCATATGTTTTATTTATTCTGTTAGTTTAGGTGCTAAAGTCATTAAGAAACTCTTTGGGTATATGTGCTGCATAATGCTAGATTTTTAGCATATCTAACAGGGTATTGGTTTTTACAGTAGGAAAGCCAAGATGTATCACATGTAAATAAAACAGCAAACAGTTGAGTTGCATACCAGACTTAAGCTCAAAATACTATTACTTAGTTGGTCTAAAAAAAAAAAGTCCCTCTCTTCTGGGTAGAAAATGGTTTTTCCACTTTTCTCTTGAAAACATTTTTTTGTGGAATGTAGAAGCTATAATTGAAGGTGAGGGAGGCCATTCTCTGGGTAGCGTTTCCTAGACATACTCCTCTCTTCCCCGTGTGACATACTATTCCTTCAGGAGGGCTTCATAATCATCACTGTCATTATGGTCATTATTAACAGCAGCAGGAATTCTGGTTTTAAATGACCTGTTCCTTGCTACTCAGTAGCCTCGGTAGCAGTGGTCAGTGACAGTGGGTGTGGCTATTCTTACTGATGTAGGAGAATCTTAATTGGAGGAAGAGGAAGTAACGTGTTTTGGGCACACATTTTTAAACGACAGGTTTTCTCCTTCAGTTGAGAGGTGAGTTTAGAAGTTGGCCAAAAGCTGCCAGGCATTTTGGTAAGTAGTGATTTGAGCAAAGCTGCTTTGCCTGTGCGGAAGGGTCTGGAAGCTCTGGAAGGCACGCTTACACCTTTGGCTTTGTTATCTCTACCTCTGTTTCAAAGGACTGTGCTCTGACAGTGCTGAGAGGTGCACTGTTGGAGAAGAGTCAGCAGTGGTCTAGGGCCAACCAGTGGAATTCACAGGACGTTAGGTAACTCCGAGCCAAAGCCTGCGTGTCGGCCGGGAGTAAGAAACGAATGCGGGTGTGTCCTCGAGGGTATATCTTCAGTCTCCCACGTAATTCTGTCTTGCTTGCCTCTTTTAGGGGATGAACATTTTTGGAACACAGTGGTGTGTGTTAAATGGCAGCCAGCATGCTCTTTATCATCCTTACTGGGCCTCTCTGTCTTTTTTGTTTTGCAATCCAAATGAGATTTCTGGAAAATGGCAAGATCTCTCTTTTCCTAAATTCCCCACAAGCTCTTGCAGCTCTCAGAGCAACAGGTAACTAATCAGAAAGCCGCCTCACGCTGCCCTGTCTCTTTTTGACGTCCAGCACTGCAAGAATATACCTGCTGAAATCCACCGACTCATAAAACATTTCTCTGGCTGAGCATAACCAAGTAGATGGAACGAAGCGGCTTTGCCTAATGCTTTTCCCATGGAGCCATTGTTTGCTATGAGTTTCTGAAGCAGGCCTAGTTCATTAATCATGAATTCTCATTGGACGTCGGGTGGAAATGACCCTGTGGGCTTCTGCTGGCTTTCAGGGCTGTTGCTTACCACATCACCTCTGTACCTTGTGATGCAACTTCTTCTTCTTCTTCTTCTTCTTTTTTTATTTTGTTGTTGTTGAGACTGCCACAGTATCACAAAGTGATGATTATTTTCAACCTAGAATGTTAGGGGAGGGAGGAAATCCTGGGATTGCCTTTAATTTTAATAGTTGAATGGTCACAGGTCAAAGTCTTGCTGACTTGGTTACCATAACTCCAAGCTAATAGGAGAAGAAAGGTGATTCAGAAATACAGACTCAAGAGCTAAGTGTCTGGTTCCATTCCCCAGCACCACATAAGCTGGGTGTGGTGGTGCACACCTGTAATCCAGCACTCAGGAGGCTGAGACAGGAGGATTGCCAGGAGTCCAAGGCCAGCCTGGGCTCCATTAGGAGTTTAGGACCACCCTGGGCTGCAGAGCAGGACCTTGTCTCAAAAACAAGAAGAAGCGTGGTCCCTGCAGCTTGTGTTAGGGAGCCAGCAGCCTTATGTGATCATAGCAGCTGTGGTACTTGTCCTCTGTTGGCTGTTTATGACCTGACGGAAGACTGCTTTGTCTGTCTTCTATGTAGCTGGATTCAGAAGTAAGTGCAATCCTAATGGGATTTTTTTTTAAAAAGATAATTCAAAAAGTTTTACGTTCAGTTCTTAGCCCTGAATGAGCTAAGAAATTTGTAATTGCTTTAAAAATAAATGAAACAACCCTCAGAGACCCTCGCCTGATGTTGTGTAGCATAACTTATCAAAGTCATTGAGTACCTGTCTTCCAGCTACATAGATTTGGTGACCACAGGTACTGGCCTTTCTAGTATAATTCCAATTTCAGAAATTCAAGTCTCTATTTACCGAAGTTTGTAAATTGGAAAATATGTTTGCATCCCATGGACTGTCAGTGAAACAGCCCTGCCACTCATGGTGGTCCAAACAGATTCTTCCTTCACTGAGTTTTTCAGTTTATTTCTTGTAGAAACAGCATTTATAAGACACAGTAGTAACAGATAGGCAGAACAATATAAACATTTTCTTTTAAAGAACAAGCAGAAATATCACAAAA
The DNA here is from genome assembly GCA_004027205.1 of Ctenodactylus gundi. NCBI lineage: Eukaryota > Metazoa > Chordata > Mammalia > Rodentia > Ctenodactylidae > Ctenodactylus > Ctenodactylus gundi. The sequence continues at coordinate 293,190 of PVKB01001888.1, read as the reverse complement.
TAAGTTAACAGTTATTATAGAATTTCTAGAACTATAAATAAGGCAGGAACAATCACCAGAGATAGTACTAGTTAAACATTTTTGTGTATTTTTGTTGGTAAAGGTGTATTTTTAGAAAGCATATGCCTCCTAGTGGTTTTTCATATCCTTGACTGATTTATTTGAAATACTTATTTCTTAAAATTGGTTTAAAATTCTAATGTATCGTGTTTCAAATCTCTTTAAGTGATATAATTTTTTTTAAAGTTTCTTTGGAGGTAATATAACTTTCAAACATGATTTTATCCAATTGACATTGATTTAATATAAAAAAGCCAAGTGTCGTGATGCACACACTGGTAATCTTAGCACTTGGGAAGCTGGGATAGGAAGATTGCTGTGTGTTTGAGCCCCACTTGGGCTGTGTAATGAGTTCAGGACTGGCCTGGACTACAAAATGAGATCCTGTCTCAAAAAATTAAATAAATAAATTAGCCACTCTGTCTCATCCTAGTAACCTAACCTCAAATAACATAAATCTCAATTTGGCAGACTGTAAAATTCTTTTAACTTCATGCAAACTTTCAGAGGTAAATTACCATCATTGTGGTGTGATCACAAACAAGCCTAAAATCTTCTTTAAGTCATAGGTACCTTCTTTATGCAGATTTTTGGATTCTAAATTGACAATAATAGCCAGGCCTATAATCCCAGCCTCTGGGTAGGCTGAGGCAAGAGGATCAAAAGTTTGAGCCCAGTCTGAGCAGTTGAGTGACTTAGTGAGACCCTGTCTCAAAATCAGGAACCAAAAATGGGCTACAGATGTAGCTAAGTGCAGAGATCGTAGGCTTAGTGCACAGTGCCACCAAAAAATAAAATTGACAAGAACATTTTATGTGAGAGTCTTTTGGCCTATAACACTGTAACCAAATCAACACAGTGGTGACAGGATGCAATTGAGAAAATACAATTGTCATTTTCATTTCATACTATGGAAGTTTTTCAAACACGTGTTTTATATAAATACATTTGAGGGAAAAAATAAAAGTTTTAAAAAATATTTTGAAAGCAGTGGAGTGAAGTAGTGAAGTAGGAGGCTTTAAAGTCAGACAGCTGTGGGTTTAAATCCCCAGCCTGCCTTTTCATAATTGTATGAGTTGGGGCAGGTTGCTTAATTCCTGTAAATCTGAAGTTCTGCGTTTACAAATTGGAAGTAAAGGCAGGACTGTGAGGACCACAGAAGTGAACATACAGAGAGGAACCTACAGAATTACTGGAACATGACAAGTTTTCTTTTTTTCTCTAATTCCTCCTGTAACTGCTTCTGGGGGGAAGAAAAGTGCCATTCAAGTCATCTTGATGTCATTTCGAATGCTTGTGTTTTTGAGTAACTTGGTGATGAAACTGAGAGCGAAAACCTCCACCCTGGTTGAGGAGTTAGAAATACCTATCTGAAAACCGGACGTCCTCCCTTTTCCTGTGTAGACCATCTCTGTGTGGATGTCCACCTCATTCTAGCAGGGAGGACACCTTTAATTTTATAGCAGTTTTCCCATGGTAATTTCAAAATCTTTAAATGTTTTTGTTGAGTTTTGAACTTTCTGAAGTTGGCCAAAAAAATAAAAAACCGCAAAAATAAATGTGACCATTTTAACTAGAAGTAGCACGTTTTCAGTTGGACCTGCCCTGACCAGCTGATGACAGAGTCTTTGCTATGAAAGAACATCTCTGGCTTATGACTCACTCTCCTTTTTATTCCAACCCTCTGAGGAACTTACATTTTTGAAACCGTTCCTATTCACTCTAGAGACATTGTGAGCAGGTCTCTGTATGTGTTGATGCTCTCATACTGAGTTCAGAGTTAATTCTAGAAATCTCATCAGAGATGGGCTCACTGATGCATCTTGCACGCACAGGAGTCCTGTGCTCTGCAGAGGTGAGCACCGCGTCTGTGTAGCGTGCACCTTGGGCAGCAACTCCACAGCTAGGGCTGCATAGGTCCACATACTGCATGTCTGGATTAGAGTGGGCATCCGTGCATGCCTTGCATCGTCCAGCCGAAAGGCTCTTAGCATAGATATTGCATGTTTAAAAATTGAATACAGACTATACAGCATGTTTCAATTTTTAAAGAAAATCATTTATCAAATATGCATGTCCAGAATTAGGGACCTATAATGACATACAACTTCATACTGCAGTATGATTTAGATGACCCTCACGGCTGATAAGCCATGGCATAACCTTAGCTCTGAGATGTAAAAGGGAATCACTTCTGGATCTAGTTATGAACAAAGCAATGTGTCCTAAATGTTGCTGTTACAAAAGGCAGATTCAGCAGCTTAGGAGACAGGGAGCTACACGGTTTGTCACTGTCGTGTAGAAACGTCACAGGAGATGAAGCTGGGCTTGGTATATGTAGTCAGTCAGGCAAATAAATTTCCAACAATGATTTCAGTATTTATGATAAAGTGATAAAGCTTTCTTTGGGAAGGGAGTATCCTCTCGCTGAAGAGACTGTACAGACTTTGCAGAATAGTCTGAAACAGTCCACTGGCAGGTGGTGAATACAAAACTTGTCCTCAGTCGCTCCTAAAGGGCGTATGTGTCATTCCATTAACTCCCAGCTGTAGAATATAGCAAGGATTTATTTACTGGGTTGCTTTTTTTTTTTTTTTTTGTCAGAGTGTTTCATTCTTGCCTGAGTGTTATTGAGAGTCTGTTTAGAAAGCGGAGTAGAATTCATCTTAAAAGAAAATTTTAATTTACTGGTATAAGCTAAGATTATAGGAGACTCTCCCCAGATAACTGATCCTATTTGAAGTTATTGGCTTGTGCACAAGCCCGTGACAAATTGGCCTTTTCCTAGTTATGCCATTGAGTTAGCACTCATGGCTCCTGTTAAAGTTACCCTCTCACATCCACCTTTGGGAAACAAGGGCCACTGTAGGGTGTGTGGTGGCACAGGCGGCGACTCGCTCTGATTGGCTGTCGATCCTTCTGATTTCTGTCACGGCGAGCTCATGATTGGCTGCCTAGAGAGACTTTCCTGCAGTCGACAGCAGCTTCCATAGCACCTACCTCCATCAGGCACCACTTAAAAAGGCAAATTTTTACATTGAAAATACAAATTATGCCGGTTATAGTGGCACACACCTGCTTGAGAGGCTGGAGCAGGAAGATCGTAAGTTCGAGGCCAGCCTGGGCCACTCAAGTGAGACCTTGACTGAAATGTTAAAAAATAAAAAGGGTGGGGTGTAGTTTAGCAATAGAGTGCCCATGGGTTGTATCCCTAGTCCTGCAAAAGAAAAAAAAAAAAAGGTAGATTGGAGGCGGTAATAATTTGCAGTTACAAATTTTCAATGACTTCCGCTGCCATAGGCTCTGTTTGATGCAGGGTGTCTGCTGAGCAGAATGAAGTACCTTTTCACTGTGACTCCAGTGCTGTTTGTGTAAGAGATACCCCGCATGTCCCTTAAGTTCTGGTGTGGAGTGCAAAGGAAGAAAGGCAGTGTGGGAACCTGGGATTCACGGAGCACGAGGGAAGGAGCTGAGCCCGGCAGGTGGAAGTTACCCCCAGTTTCAGAGCTACCCAGCTGAGTTCAAGCAAAAGCAATAGTTCTCCCTACATGCTTTCAAAACTGACTCCATGGTGTGTGCACATTCCCTAGTTTACATCACAAGGGACTGTAGAGCATTAACCACGGTCCACCAGGCAAAACCCCCAAACCCTCTGGAATACGTTTTTTCTAAGATGAGCTTGTTACTGCTACACTTGATTTAATACGGCAGAATTTCAACTTTTCTCTGCTCTTGGAGCACCTGATATAGGCTAGTTTTAGAATTTTTTTAAAAATCACCTTAAGTAAGTGTTATGTCTCCTCTTTGAAATCTTCCCAGCAGTTTCATGGGCATTTCCTTTGCTGCCCTCAGGCAGGGTTTGGTCTTGGCTTTGCATTTCGGAGGGGTGGCCGTTAGCCCGTTCCTCTCCTGGACCCCAGTCTCACTATAGAGTTATCGCCTGGTGTTCTGTTCTGTTTCTCTTCCAGAGTGAAAGAATTGAAAAAGGCCAAGGAACTTGAAGACATGCAGCAGCGTCCCTTAGCAATGTGACATTGCTTCTCAGACTGTTTTCATTTCTGTTTTTAGCAGAGACATGCAACAAAGACAACACACGCGCGCACACACACACACACACACACACACACACACACACACACACACACAATCCCTCTGCAGTTTTGGGGAGAACAGCTGCAGGATTTTAACAGGAATGTTTTGGTCATTGCATTTGCACTTTCATGGACAACTTTTAATTTGATCAGCAAGACATCTTGGAACTCAATCTTCTGTTGGATCACAGGAAAACGAGACCCCAGGAGGAACTGAAAAAGAGGCGTCCTCTTCCTACGAAGAAGCGTTTTCCTTCTCACATAGGGCTGTATTCAAACATCGTGTGGAACTGTACAAATATTTATACCAAAAATATAGATAAGAAAAGGTGGGGATACACTAGCGGCAGAAGGAGGAGAAACGGATGCTGTACCTGCACCTGCCGGCAGTTTCCAAGAAGCTGAATCTTTGGGACTGGTTCTCAGTGGAGGGCTTAGATCCTACAAATCTTTATTGGGTCCGTGTGTTCTCATTTTCTTCACTGGATTTTTTTCCTTTTTGTTTGTTTTAATCTCAACAGCACACAATGCAACTTTTAAATTCTGCAGGTTTTTAATGTCTTGTGGAAATTTGCAGAGGGGCAGGTGTGTGGAAAACGGGTAATGCGCAGGAAATAATGAGAAACAGCTGACAGAGCTTAAATTTATTTTCGTGTCCCCACCACCTCCCAAGAACCTGTGAGGATCATAATCGTCTTGTCCCTTTTCTCATGTTTCAGCACTTTAATTTTTGGGCCTTACTTTCATGTGCAATGAGAATTCCTTAAGAATTGGTAAAAGCATGTAGCCTTTTTTTAGTCACCTTGGAAATCTGGAGTAATTCCAAGGAGTCATAAACTTTGCCTGGACATTTGCCACCTAAACGACCAGTGTGGTGCTGCGTTCTGGCCAGTAAATCCCACGTTTTTGGCTCTATCTCATCCAAACGGAGCAGTTTCTGTGTGTATATATAGAAGGTAGAAATGCAAAATGAGAAAAAAAATTATTTGAAAGGGATTATATTAATTGCTAAATATTTTATTCACAAAGGTCAATAACATGGCAAGATAAAATTATTTGTATAGTTTTGTCTGAATGAGCGAGAAACAATGTGGATGTATTGTTTGTATATATTGTATATATTAAAACAGAGATATGTGCATGAAAAATCAAGAAGAAATGAACAAAAGCAAAGCATTAGTGGCTATGGTCTGTAAAATGAAACAAAAAAACTTTATTTCACTATAAGAGTACTTTATTTTAAATGTTCTTTAGAAGAACATTTTGCTAAAGCATGATTAAACTGCAAAAAAAGAGCTACTGTATTTAGACTTAGGAACAAAGGCAGAGTAACATTACTTAAAAAAAAGGATATGTTTACATTTAATTTTGGCTACCAGGAGTTTATTTTATTTTATTTAAAATTTTTTTGCCAACGGTGCCAAGTAATGTGAATGCTAATACTGCTTAAGAAAATTAAGTTACTTTTTCAAAACAGATAATCATAATACGAATCCGTATATAGCTTAACACCATCCACTCACTCCAACGAAGAACACGTAGAATGATCCAAACCTGATGAAAGAAATAGTGTGAAAAGTAGAAAAAATGTCGTGTTTTCATATCTCCTGCTGGAAATCAGAAAACGGTATGAAGCTAAATTGCACACACGCAAAAAGTGAAAAATGACACAGACTGGTCTCGTAGCGATGTCGTGGTCTCTTACTATTTCCACATCATGAGGAGCCAAAGAAATCTGATGCTTTTAAAAACTAAACTGCTCATGTCAAATTGAGAGAAAAAAGTTTGCATTTGCTGATGCCAGTTTAAAATCCCCAGGTGAAGTGTGAGGATCAGTTGGTGTAAAGCTGAGATTTTTTTTTTCCCTTGGTTCTGGCTGCCAACTGCGAGTTAAAACTCAAGGCTTGTTGTGAAGCCTAAAAATATTCACAAATAAGCTTTTAAACTGGTGTCTTTAGAAGGAAGGCAGATACAAAAGGATTGTGATAAAAAAAAAACTGGGGTCAGTGCTCTTGGTGCCTTTTCTATAATTGTACTTGTTTTTTAATTACTTCCTTTCACTGCCAACCTCGGATTACTGTACAGTATATGTCTTTCCGCTTGTGATCAGCTTTGACAACAGTGACAGCCCCACAACGAGTAGCCACCTGTACATTTGTAAACTGACCTGACTCAATTTTGTTTTTAAATGTGTGGGTTATGTTGCAGCTGTTGCAGTCCCCCCGCCCCAAAACACTTATTATTTTACACAATTTGACCTGTAGGAGGACATGGAGTAATTTACGAACACACAATTGCATCCATAACTGAGACGAGAATTTGAAAGCCAGCTCTTTCAGAATATCCTACATTGATACTGAATTTGAATACATTTATTCCATTTATTATTATGGTACAAATTACTGATCTTTTGACCAGAGTAATGACCTCAGTGGATTTGCTTTAAACCTCACATTCATTACTTATTTTTAAACGTTCCACATGCTACATTATTAGCTGAGTAAGTTAGGAAATTCCGGATAGAGACTTAAATAGAATTTAGGAGGTTCTTACGGAGGGGATAGGACGTAGGTTCCAAACCTACCAGTACAACTGTGAATCCTAAAAATGCACTTCCACTGAAACAAAGCATTTCTGACCGCTTTTCCTTGGTTGTGAAATCTTCATTTCGAATATACGATGATAGGTAAGCGCAGCTTTCTTGGATAATCTGAATTCCCAAGTGCCAGGAGTAGGATTTCATTATAAAAATTAATAGCTAATCTTATTCTGTCTCCTGAAGATTTAATTGCTATTCTTGTTACCCATTCAGAATCAGCTGTACTGTGTGAACGAAATAAAAGACACTAACACGAACCCCTCTGGCTGCACGGTCGCTTAGGGCAGCTCCACACAGTAGTTGGCGCCCACTGGGGGGCCTGAGACTTGCATGTAAAACTAGTCTAGATGTCTTCTTTTTTGTAAGTTTTATTTTTGTAATTGTGCATGTAAAGCATCATTGAACCAATGGGTCTGTTGAAGAACTCAGCTGCTGGAAACCATGCAAAATGTTTTGAATTGCCCTTAAAATATGGAAAATGTTTTCTGAATGCTTTATATTCTTTCTGCTGTAAATTAAAAATGAAGAAAATTTCCCCATACTATCCGTGTGTTTTGCTTTAACTGGATACTGAACTGAACTCCAAAGTGTGGAGCACAAGTTAAAAGCCAGAGGTGATAAAGTACTTCCTTCTGACTTGGATACAGTGTTTTGACTTTGAAGGTGATACGTTTTGGGTATATGCCTGACAGAAAACATTTCAGAGCTGTCTTTCTGGAGGACCTGCTTATCGCCCATCCTCCTCAACACCACCAGTCATTTGCCTGAGGAAGGGTAGTTCTTTGAAAGATAAGATACCAATCTAGATGACCTTCTCAGTTAAAATCGGAAGTTTTCTTTTTAAAGGTGTTTACCTAAGTATTTTATCCTCATTCCTCCCTTCCCCTTGGTGGAGCCTCTTCTGTATCCCCAGAAGGCCCTTCCCCACCAAAGCCATCTCAAAACCGTTGTCGAATTTTGCATCATGAATAATAGCCCAGCTTCCCGTCTTCGTTGGTTTCCAGAACCCACTGCCTTCGAATGACAGTTGCCTTGCTGGTTTCACTGTACATCTCCCTAGATCCTCACTAGAGCCTATTGGCCTGGGCCAACCTGCACCCTTTGGTTGGTCTGTGGGCACTGTGGGCTCGTCCAATGCTATTCATAGTGCTTGTCCATCCCTTGCCTGGAGAATAATCTTGTTACTGACTCAGATCCTACCTGTGTGGCTCTCTTCTTCTTACAGCTACATTTCTGTCTTCCCTCTCCTACTTCAAGTTCAAAAAGACACCTTAGTATTTTCCACTTATCTAGGAGATCGCCAGTTCGCTTAGTGTTTGTTTGACTCGGTAGTCTCATCTCTGCGGGAGGACCACTCCGTTAACAAACACAAACTAACTCAGTCCATTGCAGCTAGAAGCAGGCAATACGGAAGTGAACAAGTTACAGCAGGTTAGAATATGGTCTGCAATGACATATCACTAGTGAAAATATGAGAAGCAGGAACTTAACCCGAGCCTGTGATAAATACCCCAAATAAACCTTCCTTTCACAACTTCTTGGAAAAATGTTGTGTCTCCTCAGGGCCGCTCAGTTAACTTGGAACATTAAGCAGAAGCACGCACGTTCTCTCTAATATTGTCGGGGCCAGAGAAACGGTCCACTGGCCCGAAATAAGGTAAAACAACGCTCCCGCCCCCCACTTGCCCACAGACCCTTTCCCGTGCCTAAGGCACCACGGGCTGACGCCATTCACCTGCATTGCAGAGTCGGGCCCGCAAGCGCCAGAGCGATCGCTGGGGTCCCTGGAGGCCAAACGCTCGTCACAGCCGGCTCCAGTGAGGGGCCCCTCGGTCTGGGCCCGCCCCTCCCGCCTACTTCCGGCGCGCCCTCCGAGGTTGGCTACGCCCCGCCCACTCCCGCCGGGCCCTGCCCAGTGACGTCACCGTCGCGCCGCACCGCCCACTTTCCCTGCCTGTCTTCGCTAGCTGCGTAGGTTCGTGGATCTTCGCCCGCGCCTGCCGCCAAAATGTGAGTGACGCGACGCGACTCCGGGCACCTTCGGGCCCTGGAGCTGCGGAACGTGCCTGGCACCTTTCGGTGACCGCCTCCCGCTGCTTTGACGCGAGCCAAGGCCTCGCGCGCATGCGCGGAGCGCCCTGCGGTCTAGGGATGGGCGGTGGCCCCGGGGTGTGGGCCGCGGACTAGCCGGGCACGGGGAGCGGGGGGTCTCGCGTGGCCGCCGACCTCCTTGGAGGGTCCCGCGGCGGGGCGGCCGTGCTTTGCGGAGAAAGGGACTCTCCCACCTAGACCTCTGGCGTTCTCCCCGCACCAAGGTCCTTAAGACGGGCGGTGACGTTGCCTTGGCGCCGGGGCTGCGCCCCGCTGGACTACGGAAGTGCAAGCGAAGACTTCGGCCCGGTCCTGAGACCCCTGGGCTCAGAGTGAACGCACGGCTCGCGAGGGCCTAGGCGTCCATTGAGGAGGCCATAGCGTCTCTGCTCGGGAGAGATGACTTCCTCGGGCAATGGCTCTGGTCTTAAGCAAAAGTTTTCTAGTGGTGGCCCTTGAAACCTGTGTTTCCGGCGATAGCATTAGCTGTATGCTAGTAGTTAGGAATAACGAGGCCTCCTGTCCCGCTTCGACCTGCTCGGTGCTCACTAAAAAGCCCTGGGCTTTTTAGATGAACTAAGACAACGCTTGGGATGTACTTGGCGAGCCTACATTGGAGGAAATAGGCAGGACCTGGCTTCTCCACGGCCCCTGACCTTCTAAGCCTCACTTTACACATCTATAAAGTGAGCGTCATAGGAAAATCCCCCAGCGGGTTCTGAGAATTCACTGAGAAAATTTAAGGGCAGGCTCTGGCCACAGAAGATCAGTTTTACCTGTAATAATGTTATCTACCCGACCCTAAGCTTGGGTAGGGCATCCATGGGACCTGTCCTATTCCTGGCTCAAGGTGTTGCCACAGTCATTGTTGAAGTAGTCAAAGAATCGGTGGCAGTTGTGTAGCAAGGCGCGTGGCTAGATGCTGTCTTGAATAAGAGAATTCTAAGACCCAGAAGCCTGTGGTCGATTAGGCAAGGCAAGACCTGAAAACTCAAAGTGATGGGAACCAAGTTATGGAAGCGAACTAGTGTTCAGAGCCAGGGCAGCTATGAAAGATATGCCTGGAAAGAAAGAAAGCGTTTGATGAAGGAAGTGAAAGGTGATTATCTTTCCAAGGGAGAAAGCATTGCTGCAACGCACGTTTCCCATTCACACCACATCCCTCTCCCATCCTGGTGTTCCCGACCCTGTATTGGATAAACCAGTCTGTTTCTCTGATGGGACAAAGGCTGGTTCGCAGTTGTTCCTATCTATAAACCATTTCTTGCCACAATAAAACGATCAGGAGAATACCGAGTCCAGCTAAGCAGATGTATACTTTGAAACAAAACAACTGGAAAATAAATAGTTTCCCTATCTTGTTGGGATCATGCACTTGAGTGCTACAGAGTAAATCCTATTAAAGAGAGTAGATAGGAAGGGGATTTGGAGAAGGGGAAGGGCGAAATAAGGAAAGTAAAAATGATCAAGATGCAAGAAATGGATGTACTAATTCCCGAACAGATGTAATTATTATGTATCACAGACTAGTAAAAAAAAAACAAGTAGAAAACACAAGCTACATATACTTTAAAAAGTAGATCCTCTTAAATCCTCATTTTAGAACTTAGTTACTTTATCGTGTGGGACAGTCTTGGAAATCAGGAAGGAATTACAAGAAATTCCATGAAGCTGGGCCTGATGGTGCAGGCCTGTAATCACAGCACGGTGGGAGGCTGAGGCAGGAGAATCATAAAGGTGATCCTAGCCAGGGCAACTTAGTGACTTAGCAAGAGTCAGTCCCAGAACAAAATAACAAGGACGTAGCTTACTGTACAGACCCTGGGCTAGATCCCTAGCACCAGACACACATGTACACACTCTGCCATTAGGGCTGTTATTCACTGCTACAGGACAGACTGATTGATGTGCTAGTTTCTTTCTGATATGAGAAGACATTGTTACTAAGTTCTGGAGTAATGTCGTTGTTGGCAGCAATGTCCTGGGATTCCTGATGTACTCACGCCTGTGCCTTTCGCGTTTCAGGTCTGCAGGGGCACCTGCAGGGTCAAGTGCTGCTCCTGGCAGTAACCGAAGGCTCCAGCAGACACAGAACCAAGTAAATGAGGTACTGCTCTACGATTCCAAAACATGGATTTCAAACAGACATGGGAACACTCTGGAAAAAGTGCTCCTTAGAGAAAGTATCGTGACCTCTTGAGTGGGAAGCACATTTTGACTGTGTTTGTTACAGATCTGTCCTTGCTATTCTGGAAGTTCTGATCTAAGCAGAGGTCAGACTCCCCGAGTTTCATCTTTTTTGTTTTTGTTTTTCAATGCTGGGGATGGAGCCCAGTTTTTTTGTTTTTCGATTTGTAGCCAGTCTCAGTAAGTTGCGCCAGCTGAGTTTGAATTCACCTGTACCTCTTATGCCTAGCCAGAGTGCTAGGATTACAGGCCTGTAATCACCATCCCTAAACTGCAAACACCTGGAACATTCCTCAAAAACCACTTTGTAAAATTGGCTAATAAAAGGATTGGGTCTATAGATTGCCCAAGCAAAGAACAATTCCATATATATATATATATATATATATATATATATATATATATATATATATAATGTTTATTTTTTCAAAAAATGCTTTGCTCTGCAGCCTGACTTCCATTACCTGACCCCAGCAGGTCTCTGTAGATTCCATCTCTGGACGCACAGGAGACAAATGCTGGCAAACTACTTTGGCCCAACACATACCTATTTTTATGTTTCTTGGGAACTTCCACAACATCCTCTGTTCTGCCTTGTGTGAGAAATTCAGGCTGGTGTTCCGTAGCCCTAAAAGTAGTCACTGTTCATCAGAGGTATCTGGGTGTTTCTGCATTTAGTCCTTCTAAAACGTAGATTGTAAGTTATATTAGATACTGGCATTAACTCACATAGTAATGCTTTTATCTGGTGGTTTATGAGGTTAATTCTGAAAATTTTAGTTTTTTCACAGTGAAAATTATTTTAAGTCTATGCTGCTTGAAACTTGTTTATTTACAACATCAGATATGATTCGTTTTTTACTCTAGAATTTTAAATAGCTTTTTCTTTTATGGAGGTAATAATCACATGACAGAATTCCTGATTTTAAAGTATACGATTTAGAGGTAATTAGCATATTCACAGTATTATGCAATCCTTACCTCAAATTTGAGAACTCTTTCATCACTCCTGCAAAGTACCCTGCACTCATGTAGTGATCACTCCTACGTCCCTTCCTCCCGTCATCGCTCAGTCTCCCAAGTGCTGAGATAATAGGTATGTGCCACCAAATCCAACTAATTTTATGTGGTGCTGGGGGAATAGAACCTAGGGCCTTTGGCATGCTAGGCAAGTGCTGTAACCACTGGGCTACACCCCAGCCCAGCATCCTTATTTTGTTTGCCATCTTAGGGGAAAACTGTCTGCCTCTCGCTCTAAGCATTGTACTGTTGATAGTGGTGGGTTGCCAGGGAAGTGCCAAGCTCATGATCATGCTAGCAAGTCCCCTTCTACCCTTACTTTCTTGAGTAAGTTCGGCATGAAAGGGTGGGCCCTTAAAAAAAAAAAAAAGCAAGCAAGCTGGGATCAACATAATAAAGTACTGACCTGAAAAAAATTTACCAGTGGATTTCATGTGGTTCCTTCCTGATTATTATATGTGTAGTGAACTGCGGTCACTTTGCCTTAGGTGGTGGACATAATGAGAGTCAACGTGGACAAGGTGTTAGAAAGAGACCAGAAGCTTTCTGAGTTAGATGATCGCGCAGACGCACTACAGGCAGGGGCTTCTCAGTTTGAAACAAGTGCTGCCAAGTTGAAGAGAAAATACTGGTGGAAAAATTGCAAGGTAATTCTCTCTTGTCTGACTTTTACACTAATTTCCCCCTTCCCTTCTCAGAGGATCAGCAAAGGCTACAATACAGAATGCTCTGGAATCAGATATTTGGGTGTGCCATCCTACGTGTGGGAATTTTAGTCCACTGTGAGCCTTAAATGCAGACTGCAGCCCCTTTCCTCACTCACAAGTAGGAATCCTCATCTTCTGTGGCTGACAGAACAGGACTGTCCCAGGCCTGTCACAGCAAGGCTGCCTGGAGAGGACTGGCACTGGTGGTCAGCTGGCTGGTAGTTCTGTGAATGGCTCCAAAGTCAAGGGAGAGAAATTCTCAGAAATTACTCAGCAGAAGACAGAACAGAAGCCACACCCAGGGCTTGGTCCAGCGCAAAGCTTATGCAGTTAGCCAGTAAATAATGCTGAAGCCAGGCCCTCTATTCTGCACTCTGCCTCATTTAGAAATGATATTTTAGATACATGGGACAAGCTTAGTAGCCCTTCCATCTATGGGAAACTTATACGTGAGCAAGTGCCTTTTTAGAGTTACAGATCATTGAAACATATTTAAAAAGCAAGTAATTAAACTTCAGGCCCTGATTGAAAACATTAACTTTAGTCTTTGGACATTAAGTGTGATTCTATATTGCAGTGCACCTGAATTTCTAGGATAGTCTCATGATGCTCTCGAGTAAGCATGTTAGGCTTTTTTCCAAAATGTCACCCAGATATGTGTTTTGTTACAGATGTGGGCAATTGGGATTAGCGTTCTGGTGATCTTGATCATCATCATTGTGGGTAAGTCCACTCCCTGCTCGTACCTGACCCACCTGCCCAAGAGTGCTGTGGGAGCCAGAGGCAGGAGAAGTTCAGGTTCCAGTCCAGCCTGGGCACCTTAGTGACTTAGTGGGTCCCTGTCTCAAAATCAAAACCAGGGGCTGGCGGAATGGCTCAGTGGTTAAAGTACTTGTTAGAGTCAAGTGCTAAGTACCCGAGTTCAATTCCCCAGCACCACATAAGCTGGGTGTGGTGGCACACACCTGTAATCTCAGTACTTAGGAGACTGAGACAGGAGGATTACCGTGAGTCCAAGGCCAGCCTGGGCTCCATAGTGGGTTAAGGACCAGCCTGGACTAAAGAACAAGACTCTTGTCTCAAAAAAAAAAAAAAAATCAAAACTAAAAATGGGCTGGAGATACAGCTCAGTGTGAAGGCCTTAGGCTCCATCTCCAGTACCAGAAAAAGAAAAAAAGAAAATGCAGAGTGAAAGCTCCCTCAGAATGCCAATACATTCCAAGGCTTTTGAAAAATTTCATTAGTAAATTTAAATGTTTTAAATGTAGCGTAGTGAATGAAAGAAAGGATCCTTCCAGCCTTGTGGCCTTGGGCAAGCAATTTAAAATCTCTGAACCTTAGTTTCCTCACTTATAAAATGGTGATCATAGTGGTTCCTGCCTTATTTCTTAAGAGGACAGGTCTGATTAATACATAAAAAGTGCTTAGGACAGTGTTTAACAAAATTAGTTATTTATGTAAATAAATAAATTCTATGTCTACATCTGTACACTGTTACTATTACTACATATAATACTGAGAGAACCCACAGGCATTTTAGCCCAGTGTGTGGGAACTGGAGAAGAGGTCTTCCCTCCATTGCTAGATGACATTAGTGGCTGTGTCACCTCCATGAGAACTGACTTGGGTCCTCTCTTTGGAATGTAGCTCTCTGTCCCTTCTGTAGCATCGTGTGGAGGAGCCACAAGCAGGAAGTGGGTCAAGCCAGGCTCCTGTTCCTCCTCAGCCGTCCCCACTTGGGTGTGCACAGGACTAACGCGCCCTCTCTCCTCTTTGCTGGCCCTCAGTGTGGAGCATCTCTTCTTGAAGACCCAGTGGACCTCCCCCCGGCCATTCAGGAAACCTCTTCAAGACTTCTGACTGAGAACCTGCTCTGTTACCAATCTCACCTACTGTTATTCCAAACTGGTTATTTTTGCTAGTTCTCCTAAAGTTCAGTTTCTAGGAAACGTGCCTTTGTTTTTAATGAGTGCTCCAAGTTAGAAGTGTGGCCAGCCCTGCCCACATTTTGCACAAAGCCTTTGCAGATTTACATATGGGCTGACAGAGGACTTCTTAAGCTCTAGAGTGCTGCAATCTAGATGTAATGTTGTCACTAATTAATTGCCAGAGTAACCAGATGTTCAAGTTGTGCCTTGCAGAAAGAACACTACTGCCTAACACATTGGTGACAGTAGCGGGCTGTGCCTTATTTTGATACTTTCCCAGTTCCCTTTTTTTAAAGCACTACTGACTTGCTGTATTTACAATAAGATGCTGGTAAAGAGTATTTGCTTTTACATTAGATACAACAATGTTTACTTTCTTGTTAGTGTTATGTGTGACTTCCTAAAATTTTAATCAGAAATAGAAACCCCTTTTAAAACATTTTAGAGAACTATGACTATGACCAAAGTTTCTCTTTTGCCAAAAAGTTAAATACAAAAAAAAAATATTCTTCAATCTGTCCCTGACAGATAAATTCAAAAAGTGCCAAATGGAACTCAAAGTGCCCTCCATGGGGAAGATGGTAATGTGTGAGTGTCCCCATCTTGGTACAGCTGCCCTGCCTTTGCAGTGCAGTAGGTGCTCTGGTCCCCGCATGACCCGGTGTCTTCACAGGAGTTACCGGTCTCAGCTAGACTCCCACCACCTCCAGCTTGTACAGAGTTTAGTCGGCAGTTCACAGACCATCAGCTGTGGGCCTGTGTGTTTCTAATACTATGCTGGCAACAGTGTCTTAGCCCTCAGGCAAGACTGTCTGTGAACTTGATCACTACCTGGCCCAGTTCCCACCGATGTTAACTTTTTGAAGTTTGTTTCCTGTTTTCACTCGGACTCAACTGCCTAAACCAGCCTTCTAAATTGTGCTTGTGGCAAGGCGTTGGTGAGGGTGAGTGACTCTTCACAGAGATGCTTGCTTTCTTCTGTCTTGTAAACTGTCTGCACAGGATGCTCCTTTGGAAATAGCTACTTATGTTACATATACGAGACTTTCAGCATCAGGCTTAAAGGTGGAAGTTGAATGAATGAGAACAGGCGAGGAGGTGCTGAGGAAGAAACACAGGTTTACAGATCTGTGGCCCATTCCTGGAATGTTCTAAAATTACTGTTCACAGATTAGTTTGACTTACAAAGCAGCAAGAACGGAGATGCACCAATACGTAGTTCTGTGCCCTTGCTACATATTCCCTAACATCACTGAAATGACTTAGTGGTGAAGATGTGCCTTGCGCATGCCTGGCCGGGAGAGGGCACCTGTCAGTGTGGGGACATCAACATACCCTCATTGCAGAGTCCCTGGCCAGGTCTCACCCCTGAAACCTTGGTGCTGGCCCTCTCCCTGGCCTCAATACTCAGTCCCACATAACCCACTGGCTCTTGCATTAACCAAGGAACACCGTGCTGTGTCTGCATGTGACAAAAAACTTGCCCACTCTGATGATCTGAATAAAATGTTCCTAAACACGATTCTGACTGTGTTCCTTAGAGATGGAGGGCTGGCGTTCCTCGGTGCCCCTCCTTCTACTCCCTTAGGGTCTCTTTCTCACCCATCCCCTCCTAAGTTTTCCCATACCTGCTGCTACTTGGATGAATGGGTTTCAGCATTGACATGAGGATGTTCAGGGTTTGGCTTCTGGGGTTGGGCTTGGGGTGTTTGTGCTACTGTTAATCAAACCCAGGAACCTTTGCACTGAGCAAACTCCCTAGTACCCCTTCTTTTTTGAGACAAGATCTTAACTATTAAGTTGCCTAGTGTGGACTCAAACTTGGGACCTTCCTGCCTCGGTCTCCCAAAGTGCTAGGATTACAGGTGCTGATTTACTTACATGTCTGTCAGAAGTGATCTGCAAAGCTGCCTGTGTATGGAAACTAGAGGCACATGCAAGCATGGATGGGTGAGGGAAGTTAGGTGGATGGCATTTGTTTTTACCCTGTCTTTCCTTCCCTCAACTATACCTCCTATCTTATTCTTAGCCCCTGAGGAACATGGTAGTCCGAAGTTGGCTTTTTCTTGTGTTTACAAGAGAAGAATCCAAGTACTGTTCCTTAACCGCAAGCCCCACGGAGGATGTGGCCATTCCTAACTTTCTCAGCCTCATCTCAAACTTTTCTCAGGGCATCTGTGGGCCCATGGCATGGTGGGCCTGCTTCCCCATCCCGGGGCCCCTCCACTCCTCGCTCAGGGTTCAGTTCCCCCCTTGCAGGGGCCTCCCCATCACCTGGCTACTTCACCCTCCACTGCCATCCTAATTAAACTTCACAACAGTAGCTTACTTGCTACCTAGCACGTTGCACTTCCTGAACTTAGGAGAACCGTCCCTGGGTGTTAAATCTTTCTCAGTATGTAGTCTGCTGGACAGCAGAAACGTTGCCCCATCACCATATTCCCAGGGATCACTGTCATTCCTGTCCAGACACGCACGAATGAGTGCTGTCTAGAGGAAAGGGCTCGGGAGAATTTCAGTCCCAAAAAGAATGTAGAATGTCACTTGGCTTATCCAGTACATAATGTAGATAACCACTTACTTCCCTCTTCTCCTCTCCCTTATACAACTTTTTTCTTTTCCTTCAGGTACTATCCTTGACGTACTAGCAGGGCGGGTGACCTGAGATACCATCTAAAATAAGCTTACACATTTTTAAAAGGGCTCTTACACCTTCCTTTCCTGAATCGGAGCATCTGTTACAAACACGTCTTCCTCCAGTTGCCTAATGAGTCTGTAACCTTAGGAAGGCCAGAGAAGCAGTTAAGTTCTACTCAGACTTCCCCAGAATCTGGCAGGACTTTGCCTGGGCTGCTGGGTGCCCCTTCCTCCACGTGCGGTGCATTCACCTAGAGTGAGCAGGAGGAAATGCAAAGTTCAGAAAGACAAGACGGGAAACTCAAGAAGACCCGAAATCCTTGAGGTCGTCCAAAGCCCTCCCCTTACTGCGCCCACAACCCCGCAACCGACTTAGGGACCGGTGGGCACGCTAGGGACGGGCAGGCCGCGCCCACGCAGGGGCCACTCCGTCCCGCCGCCGCTCACGTGGAGGCAGCGCCGGCCCGCCAGCTTCTGGCAAGGGCCGTCCGTCACGGCTGACGGCTCTGGAGCCCTATCACTACTGCGCCAGCTGCACCGGCCCCGCCCCCAGGCTCAAGCGGCCTCTCAGCCGCTCGGCCCCGCCCCCTCGCCCGCCCGGATTGGCTGAGTACCCTCAGCTCCACCTCCGCACGTTATGTAACACGCTCTTGGGGCGCCCTTGCCCCCGCCCAGTCGCCCGGGGTTATGTAAGTCCAAGGCCCATCTCTGGGCCCGCCCCGAGGCCAATGAGGATCCTCACAGCCGGCCCCCAGGGCCAATCGTGAGGCTCGGAGGCGGGGCCGGGCCCCGTGGCGCGCGACAGCACGCGGCGGGCCTCGAGACCGCTCGCGGGGCCGAGCGGGTGAGGGCTGCGCTGTGGCGCGGCGTCGGCGGGGGCGAGCGCTTGGCTTGAGGGGCGGACTCTGAACCCGCGCAGACGGGTCGCCCCAAGTCCTGTCCTGCACCCGGCGACTCCGGAACGTTGCACTCCCGCCTCACCCCCTCGGCCGGGCCCCATTTCTCGGTGCACGCTTACTTTCCAGAACAGAGGGTAGGAAAGTTGATGCACGCTGAGGACCCTCCGCCGGGACCCGCACGGGGCCGCTGCCAGTCCGGCTTGCGGCTTCGAGGTGTCGGTGTCCCTGACCACCTTTTGCCTTCCTCCCCCCACCCTCCCCAAGGCTGGACTCCGGGAATGGAGAACCCCCAGAAGATTTTATGGCCATGCCCGGGAGAAAAGTGCCCCTGAGATGATAGGCGGTGACTGGCTTTTGTGACCGACCTTTCCCCGACGCGGCAGCAGGGACCGAAATGAGAAGTTTCTGTCTGACTGCAAAGTGACGGAGAAGCCGGCGGCGGAGCGAGTGCTGCCCGCGCACGATGGACCCCCGCGTTGACCAGCCCGAGCCCGAGGGCCGCGCGCCCCGGGGGCTCAAAGGGGCGCTGGGTGCGGACGGCCAGCTGCAAAGGACAGACTCGGACAGCAGCCACAGGTGACACCCGGCTCCCGGCTACACCCCGGTGGGTTTGTGGCCCTCCTGGGCCAGCGAAGGGAAAGCGGCGTCGGGGCTGTTGACACTGTTAGGTCTCCGGGATTGGGGCGGGGGAGTGCAGGGCAGAGTCAGGTTTAGGGCGTTGAAGAAAATTACCAGAGCTCCAAAGAAGGCAGAAGGCAGCCTAGAATTTGGCGGTGTGGCAGCCCTGGGAAGACTGAAAGCGAGTTGGAAAGGGTTTGGACGCCTTCTAACCGCTCTGCCAGAAAAGAGGCCCCAAGTCCGCGAACCAAACGGATTGATGCTCAGGAAATACTGTGCATTCCACTTGTCATGTTTTCTTTATGTTCCAGTGAACAAGATCGAAACAGACTATCTGAAGAACTTATAATGGTTGTCCAAGAAATGAAAAAATATTTGCCTGCGGAGAGGCACAATAAACCAAGCACCCTAGACGCCCTCAACTATGCCCTCCGCTGTGTACACAGTGTTCAAGGTAAACGAGCTGCAGAGAAAATCCTATGGCCTGGGTGCACTGTTGCTGGTGCACGGGGCTTTGTAGCCACAGGTAAAGTTTAAGTTTTGATAATTTAGTGTCCTAATTTTTCAAATTTGGAAGACCAAGATAAGTTTATTTATCTAACACTGTAATAACTAAGCAGTATTTTGTTCACTTGTTCCAAGAGAGGAGAGGAGTTTAGCACGCACACATTTTGAGGACTTTTGTCTTCTATGAAATTTACAGGAGAAAATCCATGTATCTGAGTACAGTATTACTATTCCTTGTCATAGTTTTACTTTGAAAATTCAGCCATGATATATCAAGAAGTTCCTGAATGCTAATATTTCCTCCATAAAAGCAGTGTGTCTGTTAGTAAAATATGGAAATTTTCCTTCCAGTAAAGGTACATTAAGTGAATCTTGCACCTGGTGACCTAGGACCTGCAGAATTCTTAAAGCTCCCTGTCTTCAGTTTGCACATTTATCAGTGTTTTAGGAGGAAGACGAAAATGGTCTGGATTTGAGGGAATCTCAGGGAGGGAGGATGTCCTTAGTTTAAGAAAGTAAGCCAACTTGATAGTGCTGACAATGACTTTCTAAAGATACTGTTGTCACAGGACTACCTGTTTATTTCCCTGTGTTTCTTAGCAAACAGTGAATTTTTCCAGATTCCGAGTCCAAATGGATCACTTCAGACAGGCGTGATGGGGTACAGCCTCGAGGAGCTGGCCACGGTTGCTTCCGAGCACACTTCCAAGAACACAGTAAGAATTTGTGAATTTTGCCATGTCAGCACTAGTGACTTTTTCTAAGGACTTTCTCTGTTCTCTAGTTGCAGATTTTTTTTTAAAAAAAATGATTATTGAAAGTGTCAGTAACCACAATTTGAGGTCAATAAAGGAGAACACTGCTAAGGAAGCATGGTGTAGTTCCTCTTGCCCTCGCCAGGGAGCACATACAGAAATAGAAGCAGCGCCTTCGCTGTGTAGTATTTAATTTGCTTTGATCATCGGTGCTTCTGTCCCCTTAGCATTCCTGAGTTCCTCAAGTTAAGGAAAAAAAAAACCCTGCAGAGGAATTTCCTGCATCTAATTCTAATGTCCAAATTGATCATTTCTATTTATATCATTCTTAGTTCCCATACGTACTACTTCAAGTTGTAACAGCTGGATTTTGTAGAACAGGTGAGTTGAGATGCTGTCTTTTTTTTGTGAAGTCTTGGAAGAGACAGGTTATTTTTTTAATCTCTTCTTGTTGACAGAGTAATTAAGCACCACATTTGGTTGATGTATTTTATGTTTAGACCTCAACATACATGTCACCTAACCCTCTTCTAATACTGCAGCATGAACTATATGGTAGTATAGTAGAGCATACTTTACTAACAAGTATGTACATATATGCTACTGTGGGCGCTATGAACTTTAAGAGAACCTTTGTCTTCTGTGAACATGTCACTGCTAGTCAACACAAGTAATGGCTGATTGTAGGTACTTAAATTTGTATGTGATGGAAAAGCTCAGAGCAATAGTCCGTATGCAGAGAAGTTTGTGAAGGACAGGTTATTGAAGGATGTAAATCTTTTTTTTTTTTTTTTTTGGTAATGTTGGAAATTAAGGCCAGAGCCTTACTTTGATCTATATCCCCAACCATTTTATTATTTGAGACAGGGTCCCAAAGTCACTGAGTTGCCCAGGCTGGGCTCACACGTGCAGTCCTCCCAGAGTGCTAGGTTTACCACTGGCTGTGTGTTTTTGGCATAGAAATCAAACTTTCAGAAGGTCAAGTGCAGGTTTTATGATAATTTTTTAAGCAGTGTATTGGAGGAGGGCTGGAGCCATAGCTCAGTGGTTAAAGCACTTGCTTAGCATGTGCAAGGCCCTGGATTCTACTCCCCAGCACCACATACAGATTACCTGAGTGTGAAAGCACACGCCTGTAATGCCACAACTCAGAGGTGAGGCAAGAGGATTGCCATGACCTGCATAGTGAGTTCAGGACCAGCCTCCTGGACTATAGATGAGACCCTGTCTCAAAAAAAAAAAAGAAACAGAAAAGAAAGATTGCATACTGGAATACTGGAGAAAACGGTTTTGGGTGAGAATGTTGTTGTCTTTTCAGTGTGTATGTTTTAAGCCATGGGTTATGATAGAAATCTAGAATTTATCTTTCAAGGAATATATCTCAAAATTAGCATTTGTTTTGAATGTCTTTCACAGGATACCTTTGTGGCAGTATTTTCATTTCTGTCTGGAAGGTTAGTGCACGTTTCCGAACAGGCTACTTCAATCCTGAATCATGAGAAAGGTGTCCTGGGGTCCTCGCATTTTGTGGACCTGCTTGCCCCTCAAGATGTGAGGGTGTTCTACACACACACAGCCCGAGCGCAGCTTCCTTTCTGGAACAACTGGACCCTAAGAGGTAACAGAACCAATGTGTGCATGGTACCTTCCCACAAGATCAACTGCATTCTTACTGACATAACATAGAAATTGACGCATTATTTAGAATGTGCCAACTCTCTGTCTACTTTGGAAGTCAGAATGGGACAAAGCAGCATTTTATATGTTTCTAGCAACATAAAGACCCAATAAACTTGTTTTCATCTAGTGAATTTAAATTCATAGATTTGGTGCTATAGGTGCAGTTCTGATGATCGGCATACTGTTTGCCAGTCTCATTGTTACATAGGCACCGTTTCCTTTAAATTAATAAAATTAAATGGTTTTCTTCCTGTATTGATTTCATGATTATTTTTTGTGTTCCCAGTCTAGTTTTTCTTTCCCCAAAAGTTCATAAGTCTCATTACTTTTTTTTTCTGAAATGCTTGTTGACTTGTACTGGAGATGAGTATTTACTGTTTTCTTTGTGACATTCAATCCTGTGTGACCTTTATATAATTCATTACTTTTATGAAGTCACCCTTATTCCTTATGTCATATTATTGCTGAAGTGTCTCTCCAATAGTTTAGTATGTATCAGTATTTGATTTTAAGCCCTTTATCTAATTTTTTAAAATTTATTATGAAAAGTAGCATAAAATTTACCATCTTAAATCATTCTTAAGTGTACAGATCAGTGTGTATTTACATTGTTCTGAAGCAGCTTTTATCTTTGAAAACTCAACATGCACCTTTTCTGATATTTTTCATCCCATACTTGGCCCAGTGCAGTATAGTTGTGCATACTGCTTTGACCAGTTGTAGACCTTTGTGCCGCCTTTATTTTTACATAAGCTCTAGAAAACTTGACTCACATTTTCTTGAAACCCTCTTCTTTTCCCATCGTTCAAAAAATATAGTTATCTTCTTCTTTTCTAAAAACACATTTTCGTCTCTTCACAAGTGGGTTTCTCTAATTTCACTAATCATTTTTTTATGAACGTTTATTCAGCAGTCACCATGGGCCAACCACTATTCTAGTAATAGATACTGTGATACAGGTAGGAAGAGGACCGACACATATTGTTTGCCACCTTCTACATTTTTCTTTCAGCATTTTCTGTGTCACCTCTGTTGGGTCTTTTTCAGCTTTTCCAGTTACCAGTTGCTATGATATTCTTCTTCCATGTGAAAACTTGATATGTCCTTGAAAGTATTGTCTTTTACACCTCAAAATTTACTTATGCCGAAATGTCTGATGTGTGGCTAGTTCACTCCTGATATTGTACTTCTGCCGTGTGAGTCACAAGGATTCAGTCTCTAAAGAGAGCAACTGGAGAAGCCCAGCACACACTGGAGGCTGCACCCATGCCGCCTCCCTCAGTCCTTTTCTTTGATTTCAAAACAGAAGACACAGGAATCTTTATCTTAAGCTCTTGTCACCTTCGATCTTGCATTAGAACATCTTACTACTTAATGTTGATTGTATGAACCTCTTGGAAGGTTCTGACCACTGCTTCTTCAGAACATACTTTGGAAACAAGAATATATACATCTGCAGGCTGTTAGTTGAATGACCCATGGGCTTACACCCAGTGAGATTACAGAACCTGGCTCCAGTGTTACAGGGACTTGGGAGTGCATTTTGAGTTTAGGTTTCTGGTAGAATGTGCAAATTGTGTGAGCAAGTTTTCATATTACAGTAGAGGTCCTTTTTATTTTAAATTCTTCCTGTGATCCTTTAGAAATGTGGAAGTCTGACCCTATATCACTATTTTGTTTATTGAGGATTCTGTTTTTGTTAGCAGTTGTGTGTGTGTGTGTGTGTGTGTGTGTGTGTGTGTGTGTGTGTGTGTGTAAAATTCTTTTTTACTTTATTCCTATGATTGGGGACTTGTCATTCCAGTATTAAAATGCCCAAAAATAAATATCCAAGGGCCTCTACCAGATGAAATACAAATAGCAAACTACTAGGGAAAGATTTGGCTCCCTATTTGTCCCTTATTTGTCTCTACGTTGTCATCTAATAATTCCGTAATGTTGATGCACTTCATTTGCATAGGGTTGTGCGAAAACATTTTCAAGGGAAAACAGTATTGTTCATGACACAGTAAATTGTGCCAATCTTTTGGAGATTAGTAATACACGGTGAGAGTCAAAACCATATCTTTCAACCTACGAGTTATTGGCTAGCTAACTTTTAGAAATCTATCCAAGGAAAGAATTTAAAGTGAAGAGGGAAAGTCAGAAATTTATCTATCATCAAACTGAAAAGTCTAAATTTCCAGTTATTCAGAAATATCTGCACTAATGACAGTGAAATAGAGTATTGTTACAAAAATAATTGTGTCAAAGGATAATGGAAGCAACCATTGAAATAGTGAATGTGGTCAGTTACAGACATAAAGGAAGAACTATGGGAAGTTCGTAAGGGAAAGATACAAGTCGATTTGCCCAGCGGTTGCTGGGACAATAGAAAACGCGAAGGAAAAGAGTCCCATTTCAGTCAGGAGCAACTCTCATTTAGAAGAAAAATAGTTTGCCACTGGTTTGGTGGTAGTGTGAGATCGCCGTGCTGAGGGAGAGCTGCCCTGGGAGGGAATGTGACTGTCGGTCTCTGTTTCTAGCATCGCAGTATGAATATGCCCCGGTGAAATCCTTTTTCTGCAGGATCCGGTAAGTAAAGGAGCTGCAGAGCTCTGGAGTGTGCATTGTGCTTTGGTGTTTTATTTAGCACTTACTGGGCTTCTTTTGCATTTAACTATATTCTGTTGTGGATTTTAAAAAATTTGGTTCTTGCCACGAGAAATTTTTATGTACATTGAAAAGAAGCATGCTCCTGAAACAAAAAAAAAACAAGGAAAAATGCAATGGCGGGAAAGACAGAAAAAGAATTCTTAGCCCTAATAGCATGTAAGAGTCAGAAGATAGTCAGGCACACACCTGCAATCACAGGAGTGTCACACGTGTGAGCTTGGCCTGGAGAGCTTAAGTAGCATAGTAACTTAAAAAAGAGCTGTGTTTGTAACTCAGTGCAAAGGTGCTAGGCTTCATCTCCAGTACCATAAAAGAAAAGAAAAAAGAATCTCATGCATCACTGGATACAAAGTAAATTTTTATATGACCATTACTTGGGAGCTTTTCTTTTTTTTTTTTTTTTTTTGGTTTGATTTGATTTGATTTTCAGTCACATTTTTAATCTTTGAAAAAAACATTTCCCCACTTGGCCAACCCTCAGTTTTTGAATTTTTAAATATTTTTAAAGAAAGCAAGATATTTATATTTATAAGAAGAGTTTTAAACATGTAGAGACCAGTGAACTATAAGAAATAGACCCATAATTTAAGAAGGATTGATTTCTTATAGGACTTATTAGTAATCTTTTTCACTTTATAAATTTACTACAATGCAGTAATGTTACTCCCCCCTCCAATTAAAGATGACATTGTGATCACTAATCTTAGTATTGAAATCACTGTCTGCCTCAGGTATTTAGATAACAGAAAGGTGCTTATGAATTAGTCAGCTTCTCCATGAAATTCAGGAGACTTGAGCCTGGGGTATTTGGACAACCAGAGGAAGGGCATAAGGAGAGAGGGCGTGTGTTGGATCACTGGGTCATTCATAAATGAGTTGCTTTTGAAAATCTTAGAACAACACCTACCTTGCAGTAAGTACTCTATGTGTGTGCTGTATTAAAAAATACGTTTAAGTCCTGTCTCTGAACCAGACACTGTCACAGTGCTAGGGTCAAAGTAAAGTCCTCGTTCTCATGTACTTACATACTAAAAGGAGGAAACCAGTAATACATACATACATGTATATCTGCTGGCAGTGAGTTCTATGTGGAAAGTTAAGCAGAGGAGGAGAGTTGTGTGGAGAGACGGCAGTTGTAGTCAGGGATGTTTCAGTCTGTTTTTTTGTTGCTGCAACAGAATACTTAAGACGGAGTAACTTAGAAAGGAGAGAGGCTTATTTTGGCTCTTGGTTCTGCAGTCTGAGAGCATGGTGCTGCCATCCATTAGACTTCTAGTAAGGACCTCTGGCAAAGAGAATCAAAGGCAAGAGGAGCCAGGCACTGTAGCAAGCATCTGTCACTGAGCCATTTCTCCCGTCAGTTTCAGATTGTGTTTCTAAGAGAGAAAATTCCCACTCACCTTCTTCATGCTCAAGTTTCCCCACCTTTGGTCAGGCAGGATTCCTGTAGGGTGGCTCCTATGCCCTTGTGAGTGTACCCTGGGGATCTTGGTGATCTTTCTTCACCCTGGACTGGGAGTCAGTCATTACTCCATGCATTTCCTTGTGGTGGGAAGTGATATTACTAGTCAGAGGCCAAGTCGGGACAGTAGGAATGGTTGATGTTGTAACTACTACTAAGGGTTGTAACTGCTTCCAGAAATTCCAGTGGACAGAGTGAGGCAATTTCCTTTTTACCCCACCTTGAGGATACTGTGGAGGGGCAGGGAGTCGAGAGCTGCTAGAAAGCAGGTGAGGGGCACAGGCCCAGGGCAGGGGTGCAAGAGACATGCCAGGGCATTCTGGATACCAGGATTTATTAATGGATTCGGTTAGGGCGTGAGGTAAAAGGAGGAGCCAAGGAGGTACTAGCAGTTCTGGCTTGAGTTACTGCCTGAGATAGGGGAAGTTGCCGAAAAAGCAGCTTCCTGGAGAGAGGCAGGACAAGCGTGGTACTAGTTGTAGACAAGTTTGAGGTCTGAGTTGAGAGTCTATGAGATTCTAGTTCAAGGGAGAGGCCCAGAGCAGAGATGGTATTTAGGTGATTTGCATGTAAATGATATTCAGGCCCCTCAGACCCAGCGAGCCTAGAAAATAGGAGGGAAGCCCGGAAGCTTAGGTACCTGGGCTTGCAGCAGGTTGCCTTCCAGTGAGGGAAGGAGGAGGCAGGGTGATAGATGCGGAGCAGTGGGAGGAGAGGAGAGAGCACAGTGGGAGCGAGCAGAGGGGAACTTCTCTGGCCTGATGAGACCTCCTTGGGATGAGTGGTCGGGAATAGAGTAGGGCATGATGGTTGAAATAGAGGCCTGCAGATTCAGTCTTGGACATTAAACTCTAAGGGATCATTGCCCTTAGGTATTGAAACTTTTTACTTATCCTGTAGAAAACAAATTATGTTTACCCTTTGTAGATTTGGCTATTTGTCTTGGGAACTGCTGGTGAATTGTTTTCACAGCCTGTTTTACAGCAGGCCAACAAAATGCCCCAGGATTGGCTCTAATCATCTTTGATCTCTCCAGCGGAGGTGGAGACAGTGAGGAAAAGAAATGCTACCCCCCATTTCGGGTCATCCCCTATCTGATTCACGTCCACAGCTCTGCACAGCCAGAGTCAGAGCCTTGCTGTCTAGCGCTTGTGGAGAAGATTCACTCTGGTTATGAAGGTAAGTCAGGAGGGCCTGTGTGTAGGTAAGATGCGAAAATGCCAGCGGTCGGGTGAGAATGTAGGAAGTCTGCTGACTGCCATTTCAAAACAGAGGTTGCTTGAGTTTCCACTTTGGGATGAACTGAGGTAGCTGGGTAGACGACTGCAGTGCCTGTGTGGTTTTTGTGTGTTCTCAAGTGGCTTCCATCAGTCTGATGCTGTTTTCTGTGTTCATTTAAAGTTTAATGCCAATTAGATGGTGATAGTAGCATTGTGTTCAAATTATTCTCTAATAAGTTAATCACTGAATTTTTCAAAGCACACTCAGAGCAGAACTGCCGTACCAGTTTTCTTATGCACCTGCAGAGCATCCATATGGTACTTAGTGACACCGCCGGCCCTTCTGCTCCGTTATATATGATCACTAGATAGCACTGCACCTTTTACTCCTGCTTTAACTGTTAATTACTTGTGATGGAAAAACTAGCTGTTTAGTGTGTACAGACTTTCCTCTATTTGAAATTAACTTTAATAGACAGCACATTTCGACTGATTAAAATGCAGCTAATAATGAAAATTACTGTCATTTAACTTCAGCTTTGGCTGCTCAGTTTGCTACCACTTCATATAGAAATCTTATTCTCTTTTAAGTCTGTCAAGTGGATAGTTAAGAGGGTAATGAATTTGCCTTGAAGTGGGTCTTTCTGGGTTTTATTTTTTATAGCTCCTCGAATCCCAGTGGATAAAAGGATTTTTACCACAACACACACCCCTGGATGTGTTTTTCTTGAAGTAGATGAAAGGTAAATATTTCTTTAAGTGTAAAATAAAGTTGTTTTCTGAAAATCCATAAAGATATGACAAAGTCTGCATTATGTTTGTGTATTCTATTGCATTGCATAACAAATCTGTTCATTTGCCTGTTTGCCTACGTGTTAGTAACCTTGAAATCTGCATTGTCTAGATTTTTAATATAAACATCTAGCATGCTGCATTTCTGAAAGGTATGCTAGGCTTCAAAACACTGTGCTTGAGATAGGTCAGGTGGTATTGCTACGTGTTTGAGAAGAGGAGCAAGGTCCAGTTTGCCAAAAACATGTGCAAGGTATGATTGTATTTAAGCTGGGACTGAAACTCAGGTCTTCTAGCATCTATTTCATAGTTATTTTCTTTTAATAGTGCTCCTCAAATCAGTTTATGATGAAATTTAATCTGAAGTTGCATGGTAAAGCAAGATTTTTTTAGTATTAAATTTATTTAGTAAATTTTATTTTGAATTTATGGCATTCCTTTTTTGAGGAGACTTAAAATACATGCTTTTTGTTATTCAAACAATAGTGATGGTAGATAGTAGCTATTGCTTGTTGATATTTTTTAGTATCTTTATTTAGAAGAAGTAAATATTGGTGTCACATGAATATCTTCCTTTTTCTCCACATTTATTTCAAAGTGTCACTTATTCATGAAATTTGAAAGTCTAGGACCCAGTATACTGTTCAAGGGTAAAGTAAAAATTACAAAAAACCTATGTATGTTTATAATAGGTATTTTGAATACCATTTTAACGTGGGAAAATGAGTTTAATATTGATGGTAGTTACACTGAAATCAAGTGGTAATCCATGAGATACTTATATCTATATAAAGAAAATTCAGCTAAGGGTAATTCTGAAAGTAGTTCATTATATTAATAAGTACATGTTGATCTCTATACGTAGAGAGTGTTTATGAGGTCAGTTATTTCTGAGTCATCCCCAATCTTAGCATTACAAGTTTCCTGTGAACTTTTGTCCTGAAGCTGGTTCTGTGCACTATTGTTTATTTATGTTATATTGTCTTTGGGGGACATTTTATTTTTAATCCTCTGTGTCCACTGTTACTCTGATGAAATACTGAGGTGATTCATAAGTAGTAGAAGTTTATTTTGGCTCCTGGTTCCAGAGGTTTCAGTCCCCTGTGGGTTGGCTGCCTTGCTCTGCAGCTTATGGTGAAGAACAACATCATGGTGGAAGCACCTGGTCCGACAGAGATGTTTACTTCACAGTAGACAGTTAGCACAGAGAGAATGGCAGGAAAGAAGGGGCCAGGGCCTGGTATCACTTTGGTTGTTCAAAAAGTAGTGATGGTAGATAGTAACTGTACCTCCAGTCACCTAATGTCCTTCCCCAAGGCTCTAAGTGTTTGATCACTGTAGTCCCTTCGGCTGGGCACCAGCCTATCAACATATATTCTATTGGGAGACAGTCTGGATACAAACTGTAGGAATGCTGTCTCAATTTCTACCTGCTGTAGACATATAACATTAACGTCTCTCTGTGTTATGATGTGACCTTTATAGACTTTTAAAGTGACAACATGGTGGAGAACATGAGACTTCCCTGAAGAATTTGTAGAAAATACAGATCTCTAGTTGGAACTCCAGAGATTCTGATTTCATAAGATGATAGTCACCAATTGTTTTTTCTCCTATTCCTTGAATGATTTTGATGCAGATTGTTAGGTGATCCCTAGCATTTGTTAGATGCGTGATCATTTCCCCACAGTACAGATGCTTGCATTGTCCGTTGCTTTTGTACATGTTTTGATGAATATCTTTTACATAAAAATGTTTCTTATTTAGGATTAAGTAAAGAAGTGAAATTTTTATTGTGAGTTTGTTTGTGCAAGCACCTGTGCGCACGCGCGCGTGTGTGTGTATGTGTAGTTGGAGGTTGAACCCAGGACTTTAGGTGTATTAGGCACCTACTTTACAACTGAGCTAAATTCCCAGGCCAAGTATTAGTTTAAAAATTATGTAAAGTATAAAGTATAATTACTTGACCTAGCACTCAGGAGGCTGAGGCATTGAGGCCAGTCTGGGCCTCCTAGTGAGCTCAGGACCAGCCTGAACTACAGAGTGGGACCTTGTCTAAAAAAGAAGAGTAACAAATTGCTTGAGTATGCTATGTTTCCCATGATGTTTGTGTCCCAGAGCAGTGCCTTTGCTGGGTTACCTACCTCAGGATCTGATCGGAACATCAATCTTAAGATATTTGCACCCAGAAGATCGTCCTTTGATGGTTGCCATACACCAAAAAGGTAGGACCTACCTTTTAATAGGAGCAATTTTTTGCCACTGATTATTTCTAATTTTTAAATTCATTGCTCTTCAAAGGGTTTTTTTTGTTTTTTCCCAATGTATTGATATGTATACATGCAAAATTTAAGGTTTACAGTGGAGTTGAACATTTTGTGCACATACGTATGCTCTTTAAAGTTTAACCTTTAACCAAAGCAAAGTATTGAAGGTACTAAAGCTATGTTTTGCTATTTTAACATGCTAAAAGTTTTTACACTTAAGTAAATAGAAACAGCAAGGCTTGAAGATAAAGTTGAAGTATTACGTGAAGACATTCAAAGGAAAAAAGAATAACCCAAGAACACTGGAAGATAGTTAAAAGACCAAACTTAAGAATTTTTGCTATAGAAGAGAATGCTGAGGTTAACACTAATGGCATAGAAAAGTTTATTTAATGAAACAATAACAGAAGCCTTCCCAAACCTTGGGAAAGATGTAGATATATGAGTACAGGAAGCATTTTGAACCTGAAATAAGCACAACCAGGAAGAATCTCTCCATGTTACATAGTAGTTAAGTGGCAAGTATACAGAACAAGGAAAGTAGCATGAAAGTTTCAAGAGAGAAACAGCATGTCACTTATAAACAGATCCATCAGAATAATGCAGACTTCTCCACAAGCACACCAAAGGCCAGGCGGACTTGGAGTGGTGTATTTCAAACCCTGAGAGAAAGTAACTTCCAGCTACATTATCTGTCCTTCAGAATAGAAGGATAAGCATAAACTAAATACATTTATGACCACTAAGCTAGGATTGTAGAAGATTTAAAGGAATCCTACTCATAGAAGACAAAGAGTAAGTAAGCTATTGAGAATTAAGAAAGAATCAAATGGAAAAACGACAAAGTGCCTGGAAATAATACATAACTTTCTGTAATATCTCAGAATGTATATAGTCTTAATTAAAAGACAATGTGCATTGGTTAGGGTTCTTCAAAAGTAAATATATAAGAAGGCATTTATTAGAATAGCTTACAAGTTCAAAGAGGGCATCTAAAATGGGCACCTATAGAAGTTTGAGGGCCCAGCAGCTGCTCAGCAGTGGGACAGAAGTATCTGGGTTAGCTGGACAAATCTGTGCCATGTCTGTTGTCCAGAGGCAGTGGTGAAGGCCTGAGGGATGAAGTGAGTCTGCGGTGCAGATCTGTAGTTCACTCACACCTAACCCTCCGCCCTACCAGTCTGCCGAGTGTGCATCATTAGGTGGACAAAATGCTTTAAATTGTCTTTTACCAACTGAAAATTGAATTTAGAAACAACAGCCAGCCCCTTGCTGCCTGCAGGTAACATAGCTTACTAGCATAAACAGGCATATAACACAACAGTGAAGAATAGTTGAGACAAAGAAAGACACTGTATGTTGATAAAGGGAGCCATCCACCAAGAAGATGTAATAACTTTAAATAAATAACTACTGAACATCAGTGTGCCCACTTTCATAAACACTGCTCAACAGAAAGAGGCACGTAGGTGCCATTGCATTGCTAACAGGCTACCATACTATGTTTCTTTCACTGATACATAGGCCATCCAAATGCCAGGGGAAAAAAAGAAAATCAAAAAACATCAGAGTGAAATTGCACCATAGATCAAATGGATTTAACAGGTGTCTAAAGAACATTCTATACAACATTTGCAGATAACACATTCATAACAGATATCTAAAAAACAGACATTTTATCCAGTTGCTGTAAAATACACATTCTTCTCAGGAGCTTATAGAACATTCTTTAGAATCGATATAGTTTAGACCACAAAGCAAGTCTTAAGAAACATAGAAAGTTGAAATAATTTCTTCCATCTTATCAGATCATCTTGGAATGAAACTTGAAATCAATAGCAAGAGAAACCACAGAAACTCGACAGATGTAGCTTGAACCGTTCACTTTAAATGATCTGTAGGTCATTAAAGAAATCAGGGAGAAAATTAAAAAATTCTTAGAATCAAATGACAATGAAAAGACAGTATACCAGAATATCTAGGATGTGGCAAAGGCAATTTTAAGAGGGAAGTTTATAGCTTTGAGTGCCTAGATCAAGAAATTAGAGGTCTCAAATAAATGACTTGATGATTCATCTCAAGGTCTTAGAAAAACAAGAACCAAAACCAAATCCAGCAGAAGGAAAGAAATAGTAAAGATCAGAACTGAAGTTAAGGAGACAAGCGACTAACAGAACATAATACAGGACCAAAGGAACAAAGAATTGGTTCTTTGGAAAGAAAAACAAGATTGATAAAGCCTTGGCCAAACTAACCAAAGACAGAGATAGAAGACCCACATCATTATAAAGATGAGAAAGGGGTTGTGATAGTAGTCATCACTGACACCACTGAAAGCTAAGAGATTGTCAGTTCAGAGGCTTACTTACCCTGTTCTTGCCACATTCTGGAGCAGTTCTGGGAGTCCTTTTATGTGAGTGTCATTAGTGGCACTGCACTTATTTATTATCAGTGTTTCTCTTTTATTGTCATTTGACTTTGAGGAAGAACCAGAAGTTGTGTGGTATCAAATATGGTGAATAAGATGGGTGAGGACAAATCAAGCTTTTGTTGGATTGCACTGGGCAGCAGCGTTCAGCATGTTTTTCGTCACACCTTGTAAAGACATGAAGGAGGACTTCCAGAACAGCTTTCAGAAGTGGCAAGAACAGTGGGTTAGTGTGTTGAAAGTGAGAAAGGAATATTCTGAGGGACGTTAATAACAATGTGTCTTTTACTGTAGTAAAATATTTTTATTTAAATTCACCATATGTTTTGATCATACCTGTATTATTCAGTCATGAAGAAGAATGAAATTTTGTTGCTCTCAGGAAAATGGATAGATCTGGAGATCACTATGTTGAACAAAATGAGCCAAGTGCAGAAGGGCAGATATTATATGTGGAATCTAAAACGATTACATGAGAGTAGAAGAAGAGACAAAAGAAAGGAAGTAAGAAAAAATGGGGTATAGGGCAGGAAAGGGAGGAGTGGATATGAACAAGATATAATATGCATTGAAACCCCAAGTGTGCGAAAGTAGGGAGGCAAGTGGACAGAGAAACAGTCAAACCGTGTCACGCATGTATGAAAGCTGCTAATCTGTGTAACTAACATGCACTAATAAAAAAGAAATGAAACAAAAAGGGAACACTCCCTTGACAAATGCTCAGTAAAAGACTCTTGGAGTTTATTTTATGCCAGACACTGTGCTGGGCACTGGAGATACATGAGGAATGTGAACAGTGGCTCTTGTTCTCATGTTGCAGGTAGAGCAGGTAGAGAATAGGAATAACTCACTTCTTGAGAAAGTTATGTTGCCTATAAAATTAACAAGTATTAAAAAGTTATATTCTGATCAGGCTGCATCAGGCAGACATTCTTGCAAACCAGTTATCTGGTGATCACATGGTTTAGAAATTTATTGGCAATTAAAAGACCTAACATGCTTATAATTTTGACCTGATTGTTCTATTTATAGGAATCTTTGCTAAGAAAATAGTAATAAACAGATAAAAAATGAAATAACTTTTAAAAAGGATATTGGTAATCAGCGTCTGTGTGAAGTCTGTTTTGGTCTTATCATTTTGTGTAGTCTTGAAGTATGCAGGCCATCCTCCTTTTGAACATTCACCTGTTAGATTTTGTGCACAAAATGGAGATTACATCATACTAGATTCTAGTTGGTCCAGCTTTGTGAACCCCTGGAGTCGGAAGGTTTCTTTTATCATTGGTCGGCATAAAGTACGGACGTAAGTATCAATTTTAATATTGTCTAAACAATTTTTATCGAATAATATTCCTTAGCTTACTGGCTATCTCTTGAGGCAATTGACACATGAGTTAAAGCAGATTTTCTTTTCAGTGCATTTGGAAAATTACTTGGCAGTCTATATCAAGAACCTTAAATCTTGATGTCAGACTTAAAGTAGCTTAAACATCAGTCACTAAGTAAACCGTGGAATATTTGTTCGGTGTGTACAGTATTAGCCAGTAAGCATTTTTGCATATTTTGTACCTAACATGGTCCCTAAAATGTTTGACGTGTTAAATGTGAAAGACAGCATGCAGAATTTCTTGTTCTTATAACTGCATTCAAAACACCCACTAACTTAAGCATGAAACAGGAAGAAGACTGGAACGGAATAAAATAAAGTCCTGGAGGTGTGTTGGTGGTAGGACTGTGCATAAGGGTTTCTTTTTTCCTTTTCTGGAGTTTAAGAACTCGTTAGTAACCCTGTGAAACTTTATATAGCAGCTTTCCATTTTCAAATTCCACTTCTTTGTGTCTATTTCATTAAATATTTATTTTTAAAAATTATATTCTCTTTTTGTTTTGTTTTTCTGGTACTGGATTGAGCCCAGGGCCTTCACACTGAGCTGTATCCTCAGCCCATTGCGTAGTTTTAATTTTGAGACAGGGTCTCACTAAGTTACTGAGTTGTTCAGGCTGGTCTCGAACTTGGAATCCTTCTGCCTGAGTCTCCCATAGTGTCGGGATGGTAGGCCTGTGCCTCCATGCTTGGTAAAATGAGATCCTTTAGTGTTTGGCTTTTGGCAGCGTGACTGGTTGCGGCTTGTATGATTGCTGCTCCCTAGCCATGTGACAGGGTCATGTAGAGGGGATCTGGGACAATGTGGTCTGTTTGTGTTGGTCAGAAGGCACTTTCTCCCGCAGCAGGGAGACCTATTGAGAAATGAAGATAAAACCAGATAATTGCTTAGTGGGAATGTAGGGAACTCCACAACATGAAAGATTTTTTTTCCCGAGTCCATTTCAGAGTTATAGATAGATCTTGGTCCTGCACCCCAGGCAGTGTGAGAGAGAAAGCCTCGATTTCCCAAGTTACCTCTTCAGCTCTTTGATTAAATGTTACATGAAGGTACCTGGTACATAATGAGTACTGAAATATTTTTTAAATTTTTCACCGTTAGTTCCATCTCAATATTCACGATTATGTGAGAGACATTGAACCTAAGTCTTCTAGATACTAATTTCTTAGAAACTAGTAATCATCCATTATATTTATAGAAATTATTTTTAAGCATCTACTCCTCACAGTGTTTCTGGATCACCTGCTCTGGTAAGGCAGCGGGGCGGCGGCTGAACCTCGCGAGTAGGACGGTAAACCACTCGCTCTTATCTTCACGGGACCCATGACACTGTACCAGAAGCGACAGGAAACTGAAATGGCACTGTCACAGAGGTTTGGAAAATGCGACAGCTGCCAAGTGAAGGGAACTGTGAGGGCGCTTGTCGGGTTCCCTGACCAGCTCTCTGGGTCCTTCCAAGCAGCTCTGTGGCCAGGCAGATCAGATGTCATCATCTTTCTCTTAGGATTAAAGTCCATATCTGATGAAGGGCATAACTTCCCCAGGGACCCCCCTGCGAGAGAAGCTGGAAGTAGATGCTGAGGCCAGGTTCTCGCTTGCTTCTGGCGCTTCATGGTGTCATTGCCACTATGTGAGGCCTCCTTGTCACCTGCAGATTTATATAGTTGATTAAAAACATAGTTTGGCTTTGTAGACATTTTCACCGCTAAGAATATATAATTCCCATAATATAAAAGAGTCACTTCTGTTCGTGTTTTAGAATTTTACTTGAGATGCTGAGGGGGGCTGGAGGAATGGCTCAATGGTTAAAGCACTTGTCTGGCAAGCACTAAGTACCAGAGCTTGATTCCCTAGCACTACATAAGCTGGGTGTGGTGGCACACACCTGTTAACCCAGCACTCGGCGGGTGGGGTTGGGGGATGGAGACGGGGACACAGAGGCAGAAGGATTGCTGTGAGTCCAAGGCCAGCCTGGGCTCCTTAGTTCAGGACCAGCCTGGGCTACAGAACGAGATCCTGTCTCAAAAACAAACAAAATTTGAGAGGCTGAGGGAGTAGCTCAGTGGTTAAAGCACTTTCCTATCAAGCACAAGGTTCTAAGTTCGATTCCCCAGGACCACATAAACTAGGTTTGATGGTGCATGTCCGTAATCCCAGCGTCAGGAGGCTGAAGCAGGAGGATTACTGTGAGTTTGAGACAAGCCAGGGCTACATAGTGAGTTTAGGGCCAATCTGAACTACAAAGCAAAGGAAGAAAGAAAGAAAGATTAAAAATAATTGTATTAAAAACAAACAAATCTAAATATATCTGAAAGATTTTTTGAACTCATAGCACACAGGCTTTATTTATTTATGAATCAGATGAACTGTTCCCAGGCTGCCAATCACTCCTTTGGCACGTGAGTTCTTTTAACAAATACTTGCCGGGTGCCTGCTGTGGTACCAGAGATACAGGAGTGAAGAAGGCAGACAGTAATCTGAGTTTATGGAGTTTACGTGGTAGCAATAGACAGGTGGGGACAGGCAACTGGCAGGCAGCTACTTGAAGTGGGTGGTGTGCCAGGTTGCACTGGAGATACAGGAGTGAGAAAAGCACACAGTAACTCTACCACAAGGAGCTACGTACGTGGTAGCAGGAGACAGGAACAGATGACTGGTGGGCAGATGTCAGATTGTGCTGCAGGGTGTGGCTGGCCATCGACTTGCCACTGACCCGTGCTGAAGGGTTCTGACTGGCGCCTGCTCTGGTCCAGGTGCTACTGAGTAGGGCAGCTGCTCCACTGTCTTGGGAAACATGCACCGTGAGTGACTAGTCCCCAGATTGGAATCGTTGCAATATTCTCCAGACATTGCCAACGTCCTCTGATTTTCTGATGATTTCTGCCCTTGGGTCAGTGTCTCAGCTTTCAGGTAACAAAGCTGCATGTATGAGCCATGAAAAACAGCAGCCTGGATAATGACAGCACTGGCTCTGCCACTCCTGGTAGTGTGAACTTGGCAAGTTCTCAGGTGCTCCAGGTGTCTCACTTCTATTATTTATTTTGTGCAGCAAGGAATGAACCCAAGGCCTTGTCCATGCTGATTAAGTACTCTGCCACCGAACTGCTTCCCCCAAGCCCTCCTCTCTCCTTGAGTGTCAGGAGTCATCCTTCCTAGAATCCAGTGAGACCCCGTGTCTGACTCACCTCACCTCATTGGTACTTGCTCCACAGATGCGTACCCAGCAGACTTACCTTGCACTGAGGCATCTCTTCCTCCCACCTTGCCCACCCTTAGGCGCTGGCTGAGCTGGACTAGGTTACACTT
This sequence comes from Ctenodactylus gundi, assembly GCA_004027205.1. NCBI lineage: Eukaryota > Metazoa > Chordata > Mammalia > Rodentia > Ctenodactylidae > Ctenodactylus > Ctenodactylus gundi. The sequence continues at coordinate 255,896 of PVKB01001888.1, read as the reverse complement.
CCTGTGAAGGAGATGATAGTCGTAAAGCACTTGGGGAAGGGCCTAGCATGTTTTAAGGATTGTGAAAATGTTATTCTTAGCGTATATTATAAATCTAGTATAGTTCTCATCACATCAACAGCCCTAAATGAGTGTTTCCTCTCTGTTGTCTTCTTTGTTGGCATGTCTGATGATCACCATACTAAGTAGAAGGCTTCAAATGCTTTAGAGTTTGAGTGTGAATGAGACTAAAGATAGTTATGTGACAGCCACATTCACACCATTATGGGAGGTTGTAGAGTCACCTTTATTAGATAGCTTAAGTGATTAGGTGCATTAAACATTACATGTTGTCTGGCATATTTGGGAACTTACAATTCTTGTAATCAGTTAATGTCAAGGTTTGAAACAAGTCACATTAACAGATGAGAGCTTTGGAACTAGGGAGTTTACTTATCTTAGATTCATGTATGTGCACTGTGAAAGCAGTTATAGAAAGATTACTGTTGTAGAGAAACTTATGACTGCTAAAGTCACATATTTATTTTTGTGTTACTTACTTTCTGCATCAGAGTTGTAGAGTTGCCTTGTAGATGCTTGGACTTAATGCTTTGAATAGTCTGTTAAGATCACTTTGGACTGTATTGTGAATGAACCTTGCGTTCCTGGACTCAGCCTTTCACTTGTGTTGTGTAGGAGCCCGCTAAATGAGGACGTTTTTGCCACCAGAATAAAAAAGACAAACAACAATGACAACGATATAACAGAATTACAGGAACAAATTCACAAACTTCTCTTGCAGGTAAAGTGAGATTTTAAAAAACAAACACAAAGTTCCCGTAATTGTGTTTCTTGTTAACACTCAGTAAAGTCACTTCACAAAAAATAAGCTGTAGGGAAAGATCAGTCTGTAACCACATACATCCCAGAAAATTTTGTCTTTAAATGTTGTTGATTTTTTGTCTAGTTGTATGTGAAATACATGGAACATTTTGGAAAAACTCATTTTAAGACAGAAAAGTGAGTTTCAGCAGTAGGACAGAGAAGCTGTCTGCATGAGAGAATTTTTGTCTTATTTTAAACATCTTTAATATGCTCAACCTCTGGCTTCTGCATTTTTTTATTAATCAAACTTTAAAGAGGAAGCAGAAAGTGATAAATCTAGGTATCTATAGTTATAATCATTATAAGGTAAAAGGAAAAATTAGCTGTTGGAAAATATCAAAGATGGTTCCTACTAGTCAAAAAAAATGGAATGATTTTCAGAATGTCTTTATAAAATTTCTAGAGTTTGTGAAATACCTTTGAAAGTTTTGAAAAGAATGTCTTTAATTTGTTCTATCTTTAACTCAGCATAAAGAACTACAGTTTATTCTTATGTTTATAAAATTTATACTATGACATTCAGAGTGCTTGTTGTGTCTGACATACCTGCCTAGACTAGAACACAAGGTTTTACCCTTGAGTTGTAGAAACAACCGGAGATAATATTTCATATCAGCACCAAGTGAAGAGCACGGACGTATGCACACTTTATGTGGGATTTCGGAAGCGTTTATCTCCTGATGATTTGAGAGAAGCTCTGAGGCATGTAATGCTACCATGTCACTAGTCAGTGAGTCTGAGGGGGCCCTCTTTTCTTGCAGCCAGTTCACATGAGCGCCTCCAGTGGCTACGGGAGCCTGGGGAGCAGTGGCTCCCAGGAGCACCTCGTCAGTGTCACCTCCTCCAGTGAGTCCAGTGGGCACAGCACAGAGGACGCACAGAAGGAGCCGGTGTGTGCCCATGGGTTGAGTTTTCTGTAGCTTGTTCATGCTGGTCCTGCACCTGGTTACATCTTAAGATGGACCTTGTCTTGAAGACCTAATCTGATGATAGACGTTTCAGTCCACTTTGAGTTGTGTGAATGTCTGTAAAAAGAAGATACCAACATGAGGAGGTGCTATTTGAATGAATGATATTGTTCCTAAACATTAGCATATAATGAACAGATTTTCTTTGAAGTTTCATTGGTATCAGCATCATGGCACAGAGGGGAAACTGAATTAAAGGGTGGTTCTGCTTTTGTCCTTACATCTTCAGAGAACCAGAAGTTCAATGTGATTTTTAAAATTTGCGTATCTTTTAGAACACACTCTTACAATTTGTGAAACCTGTTTATCATTCTTTTCTCTAAGATGACCTTGCAGCAGGTCTATGCCAGTGTAAACAAAATCAAGAATCTGGGTCAGCAGCTGTACATTGATTCGAGGACCAAATCATCAATCAAGCCAATGAAGGGGACAGAACCATCAGGCAGTGGTGAGTCAGTCAGGGTCCCCAAACCCTCCTCCTGTGGACTGTGCTCTTCTGTGCCGAGTCAGGCTTCCGCCTTGGCATAGTGCTTAAGCCTAGATGGATTCATTTCAGCTTTCTTAGTAATAATGATAGTAATATTGGCAGCAGCAGATATTTTCGTAAAAGATAAATGGTACTAGAATATAGCTTGATTTCACTGAAGACCTGCTAGGATAATACTAGCAAACCCACAGATTTTCCTCCCTATTTGAGATATCAGTAAACCAGAAGAGTCATTTATTTAAGAACACATTTCAGAACTGGAGGAATAGCACAGTGGTTAAAGCACTTGCCTCACAAGTACAAGGCCCTGAGTTCATTCCCCAGCACCACATAAGCCGGGTGTGTTGTCATATGTCTTTAATCCCAGCACTTGGAAGGCTGAGGCAGAGGATTGACTGTGAGTTTGAGGCCAGCCTGGGCTACATTGTGAGTTCAAGACTACCCTGAACTGCAACCCTGTCTCAAAAAAAACTATACTTCAGATAATTAAATATTAATAGAATAATTCCTTTCTGTCATTTAAAATACTATTAATGATCAAATTGAATCATTTGTATTAATTGGCTTTTTTTTTGTACTGGCAATAAAACCCAGAGGTGTTCTACCTCTGAGCTCCATCTTCACCCTTTTAAGTTTTACTTTGAGCCAAGATCTTTCTTAAATTTTTCAGGCTAGCCTCAAATTTTCAGTACTCTTGACTCAACCTCACAAATAGCTGAGGTTATAGGTATGACCACTGTGCCTGGTAAATGGCATTATTTTGAAAATGTTATTATCAGAGGAAAGTTGTATAGTAATATAGGATCAGATTAGATTGACTTTTTTTTGAGAAAGTCTTACTGTACAGTGCAGACTGGTCCTAAACTCACTATGGAGCCCAGGCTGCCCTTGAACTCAGAGCAATCCCCCTGCCTCAGCCTTCTGATTGCTAGATTACAGGCGTGCACCACCATGCCTGCTTATATGGCACTGGGGAATCAAACTCAAGGCCTTGCGCTTGCTGGGCAGGCACTCTAACTGCTGTACTATTCTTCCAACCCCAGGTAGACTTTTTAATTCAGTTAATTTTCCCATTGTTTTATTCCCTGAATGTTAATATGATTTTTGAAGTTATGACAGATTTTGGCCACCTCAATATTATCAGTGATCTCTGTTTTGACATATTTAGACATTTTACATAGTACAGGTTATCATTTCTAAGGCCAATAATAATCACATTAACAATAATAGCAGTGTTTTACAGGACCTGACATGATTTATATCATAAAAACATCAAAGTGCTGTTCATGTAGGCAATATTGTGGTAGCCTGTTGTAGTCATTTTGTGCTGTTGTATTAAAATTCCTGAGGCTCTGTAAGTCATAGGAACAGAGAGTGCTTCTAACAATGCTAGAGGCTGAGAAGTATAAGATCAGGGATTGGCAGGCTCAGAATCTGCTTCAGAGATGAGGCTATGAACACTGTCCCTTGCAGGGGGGAGGAGTGCTATGTGCTCAGGACCTACTCAACAAGCTACATTCCCAGCCTTGTTTACGTTATTTTACTTTGAGACAGGGTCTTGCTAAGTTGCCCGTGGTGGACTTGACTTAGAATCCTCCTGCCTCAACCTCAGAGTGCTAGGATTACAGGCTTAAGCCACAATGCCCAGCTTTAAAAGTTTATTTTTTCCTTTCTTACAAGGGCAAGTTACTTTAAAATAGAAGTGAGATTTTTAAAGCTATATGGGAAGGCAAAGAGCAACAGACATATATAAAGCCTCATTTATACTTTAGTTATTCACACAGATGCCAGTTGTCAGAGATGTAGTTGGGGAAATGGGGAAAGCTGTCCTGTGTGGGCAGTTGCAGGGTACCTGAGTGAGAGCATCTGTGTCCCCAGGGAGGTCACTCAGTGGGAGCACTTCCAGCTCCTGCCCAGGCACAGAGAGCCAGGATGAGCATCACTCCAGGCCCACAGTGAGAAAGGTGGCCAGCAGCAAGCTGTGAACTCTTGACCCCACTGGGGTGCCCAAGCCCCTGGGCCGCCATCAGCAAGCCTGAAACCAAAAGAGAGTCACTCCCGCACTTGAGGAGGAGCAGGACAGACCCTGAGTCACAGTGTACCAGCTGGCCCATTCCAGCTGCCTGCAAGAGGTGCATCCTGAGGCTCAGTGCAAAGGGAGGACGTGAAGCTGAAAGGAGAACAGATACTGACTAAAGATAAAACAAAAACTCTAGCAGAAAACAAGACAAAACACAAAGTATAACTAGAGGAATTTGAAAGCTGCATTACATTCATAGAATCATAACAGCAGCAAACACCGCCCCTAGCTGAACATGAATTAGAGTGACTCACATGTGGTGTCAAAGTCGTGGCCAGTCCTTACTGTCCTACTCAAGTGATGTCGTTGTTTTGTTTTTTCTTTGTTTGCTTGGCTTTCATTCTGCTTCGGTCTGTTTTCTTAAGACAGAGTAGGTTCTTAGTCTGTAGTCCTGGCCGGTCTTGAAGTTGCTGTATATCCCAGGCGGAAATGAACCCACGATCCTCCTACCTCAACCCCCCAGGTGCCAGGACTACAGATGTGGGTTACCTCACCCAGCTCCTGAGTAACTGTTCTTAGCAAGACATCATGAAACTTATGGCAGAGCAGCAAGAAGAAAAAAAAAAATTTACAAGGGACAAAGTGATCAACAGAATAAGACACTTGGAGAATGGACAGAGAATGTAAAATAATTATGAATAATGCGCTCGGGGTCAGAGTGGGCAGCATGCATCAAGGCGGCACCAAAAGGAAGGGCTGGGTGGAAGTTTTAGAAATGCCAGAGATGTGAGATGTCATATATACATATATGTATACACAAATGTATATGTGTATATATATGTATATATTTATTTATCTTATATTCAGAATAAAGTTTTACTTATGAAGATATTTTTTAAAATCAATACCAGAGATGAAGAATGCCTTTTATCAAAAAGAAGTAATGAACAAATTTTGGGGTGGGGTGAGGATGGGCAGGATCTCACTCTATAGTCCATCCTGGGCGTGAACTCAATGTTTAACACAGGCTGGTCTAGATCTTATGGAAATCCTCCTGCCTCAGCCTCCCAAATGCTGGGATTATAGGCATGTGCCACCACACCCACCTACTGTATCGTGCTGAGGTGAGGCCTCATGCTTCCTAACCAAACTCTCTAGTCACTGAGCTACGTCCCTGCCCTTGAAAATTCCCTTTTTGAAATGAAGGCAACATAAAAATGTTCTCTGATAATAATTGTGGGAATTTATTGTCAAAAGACTTACAGACATGCTAAAGGATTTTCTTTTTTTCTTTTTTTTTTTCTTTTTTTTTTTTTGGCAGTACTGGGAATTGATCCCCAGGGACTTTGCCCTGAGCCTTTGTTTTGTTTTGTTTTTTGAAATAGAGTCTCACTAAGTCACTAGGTTGCCCAAGTTGGGCCCAGACTTTGGATTCTTCTGCCTCAGTCTCCAGAGTCCTGAGATGACAAATATGTGCTGCTATACCTGCCTAGAAATATTTTAGGGCAAAAGGAATGTATCTGACAAAAAGAAATCTTGGATCTACATCAAGTGAAAGGCACTGGAGAGGGAATAAATGGAGATACATTTTTGATTGCTCTAAAAATAACTTGCATAAAAATGATACTCAGTATAGGTAGCATGTATAAAATTAAAATAGGTGACAATACTGCACAGATCAGGAGGAAGATATTAGGTTACATAGTGCAAGAATTAATGTATTGGAAACTTAGGACAATTGGAAAATACTTTTAAGAGTATATAAATAAATAATGGAAGAGGTAAAGTGCAATTTCAGAAATAACTGAAAATGAAGGACAAAGAAGAAGCAAAATCCAGGTGACCATGTAGACAGCAGCTAGCAAGATGGTGTACTTTAACCCACCAGGATCAGTAGTCATGTTAAATGTGCCTGATCTCAGTGTACCGGTTAAAAGTCACGTTGGATGGAAAGATCCAGCCATATGCTACTAAAAGAAACCATTGCAAAAATACAAACATAATTAAAAAGTAAAAGATTAGAAAAGGTAGACCATGTTAATATAGATCGAAATAAAGCTGCATCAGAATCACCATGGAGACCTCAGAACCAGAATTTCTGAGGACCAACTGATGGTCAAGGGGTTAACCCCTGAGAACATGGAGGAGTCCACATGTACATGCACCTACTGTGCAAGCTCCCAGTACATGAAGCAAACCTGATGGAGTGGAGTACACAGATGCACGGGCATAGCTAGGGACATCTGCCCACTTCTCTGTATGATTGATGGGAACAGGCAGAAAACTGGTGACAATCAAGAGCCTGGAACAGCAATCTGAAGGGATGAGCCTAGTTCATTATGCTTAGCATGTTCATCAGGAGAGACTGTTGAGGGCAGCCCGCCTAGGACTGTCTTCCAGGTAGTGGGAGCTTTTACTGCTCCATCTTTTGTTTCTGAATAAAGACCTGTTGTTCAAAAAAAAAAAAAAAAAGACTATATTCTGGCCATAATATGAACCTTAGCTGTTTTAAAGGAGAAATCATACAGAGCGTGTTCTCTTACCATTGTGTATTAAACTAGAAGTCCATAACAGAGCTAGGAAATCACCAGACTTTAGAATGAAATAACATACTTTTAAATGACTCACGGTCAAAGGTGAACAGATGTAGTAGGGTGGGTGACGTAGATATTGCGACATAGCGTCAGTCTCATGTTGTACCCCTTAAAGAGCTCAGAAAGAGGCTGTCGTTTGCTTCCAGGAATCCTGGGTCCCTGAGCCATGAGGACGTCGAGTGGGTAACACAGGTAGTATGGACATAACCTGGACAGAGGGATGGTTTGCATCCCATGTGGAGGCAGCAAATCAGGCAGATTCCTTGATCTGCTCAGACTAGTGAGCACTTTTAAAACTTGCAAATCACTTTTTTTCTGAGAATGGCCCTTTGATGTTTTCAGACTGAAGCTGTGTGTGCCATGGGAAGCCAGAACCACGGATTAAGAGGGTGCATGCTAAGATTCAGGTAGAGAGCTGACTAGGAAGGAGCAGCTCAGGCAATTTGAAGTGATGGAAATGTTCCGCCGTTATCACAGCAGTGAGTGCACAGCTTCCCATGCCATTTGCCAAGACCTGGAGTGCAGTTCACACCACCTCAGTATGTGGTGAGCCCAGGATGATATGCAGCTGTGACAGATGAATCTGTGTTACATATAAGTGGTGTGAATATTCTAGAGTACCTGAGAAAGAAGGGAGCTGAGCAGCTTTGGGGGGGCAACATTTTAACTGAATACCTCACGCAAAATACAAATGCTGATGTGTGCGTTGTACTCAGGTTGGTGCATATCTCACTAGAAAAATTCTGAAGCTGCTTTTTGTATCTGCTAACATTGAAAAAAATGGTGGTTGGTAACCGGCTTCCTCACTGGTCATCAGAGGAAGAAGCTATGGAGTGACCTCTGCACTGTGGGGTTGGAGACAAGGATGTAGGAAGGGCTTGCTGGCTGACAGATGGATAGACAGAGAGACCGGTGGGTCATATACAGATGTATTTACCAGTTCTGACACTGAAAGGACCTACAAGCAAGGACTAACACGTAGTGCCCAGATCTTTATTTTTAAATATGGTTTACCGACCAAGGAACCAGGGCCAGAAATCAAGAAGTACTTGAGGTGAGAGCTAGAGGCTGACATGTCAGATGAGCATGGGGCAGCTCAAAGGAACGAGCTGCAGGTGTCCAAACTGCAACATTCAGGCATGCCAGTAGCAGCGACTGTAGCCCAACAAAGAGAAAAAAGTGTGTTTTCTCCCTTTGTAGCATTGTTCCATGGTTCTGGTCATCGTAGCGTGTGGGTGTAAGTGTTAGTGAGGGGAGGCTGCGTGTACCGGGTAACTATTTCTGTGTAGTACTTTTGAGCTCTTTAAGTTTGAAATGATTTCAGAATTAAGACGAGGGAGTTAGTAAAGGAGTCATTTTACATTACATTCTCTGAGGATAGAGAAGCCACTTTAGACCACTGAAATTGGCCTTTACCAGTAACAGCAGTAGCTGACCTCTGTGTAGCATTTGACGTAAATGTTACTCCTTCCCTGACCTTGTCTTCGTTCTTGATTCCCAAGACACTGTACTTTAAAGGATTTTCTCTTCTCTCTGTGGCTGCTTTGCAGTCTCTGTGGCTCATTTTTCTCTGGGAGGTTTAAATTCTCTGGTCTCAAGCTCGCAGGTCTTCACACCTGTGGCAGGGTGGCTACTAGCCACATTGGGCTATCTATTTATTTATTATTTTTTATTTTATATTTTTGCAGTACTAAGGATTGAGTCCATGGCCTTCACACTAAGGTACATCTCCCCAGCAAATATTTTTTCAACAGTCTCATCAAGTCACTGAACTTCCTATGATGTCCTCAGACTTACAGGCCTCAGCGTCCCAGAGTGCTGGGCTTATAATGTGTAGCACCACACCTAGTCACACTGGCTAATTTAAATTCCAAGTAAATATAAATAAATACAATGAAAGTTACATTATTCCTTAGGACTTTAGCCATACTTTCAGTGCTTACTAGTTCCATGTGGTGTTAGTGGCCACCCCATTGGAGGACACAGTTCCAGCAGTCAGCACAGCGTTCGCACAGGGGATGCCTGTGCCTTACATTGCAGCACAGGAGAAGGACAGAGTGCCCAGTTAGGCCACGCTTAGTGTTATCAGGAGTGTTTGGTATGTAGGTCATTCACACAGTTGTGTAGTGGACAGTTGTCCAGGAAGTGTCCACATGACACTGGGAAGCTCCCTTTCAGGCTGTTACCCAACAGTTACTGGGCAGTGCTTGCCTGACCGCATGCTTCACTCATTTTCTTAAACACGACTGCAGTCATTCCATGTGGAACATGCTAATTCACAGTATTGTGAGTTTTGGAGATCATTCTGTATCCATGTATTTGTGCCTGAGCTCACGTTATTTTGTGTTTTTTTAAATACTTTTTAAACTTTTATTTGAAGCAGGGTCTCACTCTGTCTTTGAGCTCATTTTCATAGCTACATATAACATACTAATGAGTGTGTCATAAAGTACTCTGGTTTAATTTTGCTGAGTGTTTTAACTCCATGCTAAATATTTTAACTGTATATCCTTACATTCTGTTTCAGATGCACAGAAGGCCTTCTCGTCTTCCCACATACTGAAAAATAGGAACAAGCACGCTCAGTCTTATGAGGATTTGAAGAAGTTCCCTCACAGCCCTCACAGTCCATCCTATCAACAAATAAATTGCATCGATAGTGTCATCAGGTATTAGATACCACATTATTTATTTATTTATTTATTTATTTATTTTGAGACAGGGTCTTGCTGTTTAGTCCAGGATGCTCCTGAATCCACTGCGTAGCCCGGGCTGGCCTAGAACTCATAGCAATCCTCTTGCCTCAGCTTCCTGAGTGCTGGCATTATAGGTTTTCACCAACAGACCTACCTGTTACGTGTTGCTGGGGGATCAGATTCAGGGCCTTGTGCTTCTTGGACAAATGATCTAACCACTGAGCTACACTCACAGCCTCAAGACACCAGTTTTAATAAAATTTTTCCCTAAAGCCTACATTGTCACTGCAGAGCCTTCAGAGAATTTTCAGTGGCAGTCCTGTCTTGATCTTGTATGATAAATGCGTAGATGTATACAAAGTGCTTACCACATGACACAATATACGGAACATGATGGAGGTGCAGAAAATTACAAGATGTGTTGTTTCTGTGGAGGGAGCCTGGGCGAGGCACACAGACAAGACCTAAGCTTGTCACAGTTAAATGGTGTAAGATGTACAGATCAGTTCACAACCATAGCAGAAGTGTTGCTACAGCCCAGTGACCCAGGTGGGGATGGCCAGGGAAGACCTCAAAGAAGAAATTGCAAAGCATCCCCAGACCGAAGTGGTGTGAGAGAAGCAGAGGGGTGGGAGATGGCACAGTGAGGGCACAGAAAAGACAACAGGCCCTCATCCTGTTGTCACAGATACCTGAAGAGCTGCAACGTCCCGGCATTAAAAAGAAAATGCATATCCTGTACAAACACAGCCTCTTCCTCCTCAGAAGATGACAAACAAAACCACACGGCCCGCGAGGTCCAGGCACCGCACGGTAACAGGAATGCCTTCCTACTTAGAGTGAAAGAATTATCAGAAACCCATCCCGTTACATTTTCTGTAGTTTCTTGTCCTTACTTATTTTACTGTAATCATAAAATCCTAGTTCTGCATTACCTTTTGATGGCCAGTAGGCTTTAATTTATCAGTTAACTTCTGTAAACTGTTTGTTCTAGTATCAACTTGAAGATCTGCTTCCATGGGGAGTTGTCTGTTCACCATCCCTTTATCATGTATTACCAGCTGCTGCACAGACCCCAGCCATTCCTAAACCAGAAGTGCCCGCAAATAGACAGTCCACAGACACCGAAGGAGGCATCGCACTGATGCTGCCCGCTGTGGCCCCAAGCCTGGGCTCCAGCATGAGCCAGTGCAGCTGCAGCAGCACCATCGTCCACGCTCCGCCCCCGGAGTCAGGTACCGCCTCTCCTCTCAGTGAGAAAGCCGGCATTCATGTTGTTTAGTCCTAACTTCCAAATTATAAGGACTTTTCCCCTTCCTTCATTGAAGGTATTTTTAGAAATGCCAGGCATATATTGCGTATCTATTTTAGGCTGAATTTCTTGGTGATGTTATTAGTCAGCGGAGTCAGTTGCTGCATGTGAAGCACACAGGCTGGGGCCTGGTAGGTAGCAGTCACAGCCTCTCCAGGCTCCCTGCTGCTCATGCAGTTCTTGATGGGACTGGCTTGGATACCATGTTGCTGACCTTTAAAGGAAACTTTTGTTTCACACATTTAAATGTGTCGCTGTGAACAGATCGGTAACACGCTCATTCACATTTTGTGTTAACCTGGTAGCAATGAGTAGAGTATGTTTAAATGTCTTTCCTCCTTTACAACGTAACTATTTAGTAAATGATTCTAATGTTATTCTTTTATTTGGCCACTCAGAACAGTTGGTGTATGAGTGGTGACAGTGCACCGATCTGAGTCTTCAGTGATCTCATTTATCTTCGCTGGGCCCTGGTGGCATGTTGGCTAATGTGTATTAACAGGGGAGAAACCAAACACATACTAGTAGCTCTAAATCCAGTAACTTACAATAGACTACTGCGGTTAAGAGGCAGAGATTTTTCAGAACAGACACAGAGACCAGCACACATTTTATGCTTTTACAAAGTACAATTTAAATATAAATTTATAAATGGGTTGAGAGTACATGAAGGGAAAAAGATGCATGGCTCAAGCAAGCATAAGGAAGCTTGTACTAACGTGGACAAAATAGGTTCTAGGATAGAGTCTGACTAGAGGCATTTCACAGTGGTAAAACCGTCGAGTAAGTTACCAGGGAGACACAACAGTTGGGTATGAGTAGTTGCTAATAACAGCTTCTAAGGTCGGGAAGCAAAAATGGAAATGAAGTTAAAGAGAGACATGGACTCTGCGTAGGCTTACCTGGGACATTCACCAGCATCTGTCTGCCGTTCATAAACCACACGCATGAGCATGGGGTAGAGTGTGGCCGAGCCGAAGGACACTGTTGGCCCCTGAGCTATCAACCCCTGAGCTGATGGCTGCGTAGAGAGCAGTCCAGGGCTGCTACCTGCATGGTGTAGGGGATTTTCAGGAACGTGCAGGATGTTCACTGACATATACAATACTTCTGGCTGCAATAAGTATCAGATTCAAGGTTTGTTTTTTGTTTGTTTGTTTGTTTGTTTGTTTGTTTGTTTGTTTTTGAGACAGGGTCTCACTCTGTAGCCAGGCAGGTCCTGAACTCACTATGGAGTCCAGGCTGGCCTTAGACTAACCCCAATCCTCCTGTCACTGCCTGCCAAGTGCTGGGATTACAGGCGTGCACCACCATGTCCAGCTCATGTGGTGCTAGGAAATCAAACTCGTCTACTTAGCAGTTGACTTGGAGCTTGCTAGGCAAGCGCTTTAACCACTGAGCCATTCCTCCAGCCCACATTTAAAGTATTGATGATACATGAACTCTGCTTTCTGGCTAGGGCGATTTAAATTAAAAATCAATAGGTACTTAAACTCAAATGTTTAGAAATCAGATGACCCATTTCTAAATAATCTGTGGTTTGAAGGAGAAATCACAAAAGGAATTAGGAAGTATTTCAAAATCAATAATAATGAAAATGTAGCATACTAACATTTTTGAGATGCAGCTTAGACTGGGTTTAAAAGGAGATTAGTGGCTTTAAATGATAATATTAGTTAAGTATCTTAAATCAGTATTCTAATATTCTAGTTTAAGAAGCTAACCAAAGAGCCAAGTTAAAACCCAAGATGAAATGAAGAAAATAATAAAGATAAAAGCAAAAGTCAACAAAAGAGAAAACAGATAATAGAGAAAAGTAAAGCTATAATGTGGCTCTCTGAGAAGATGAACAAAATTAAGACTCCTTATGCCAGTACAGAGCAGTCTTCCTCGTGTCCTGTGCCATCCGTCTTAAAACTAGGCCGTGTGGAGTTTGCACTTTCCCATGCTGGGTTTGGAGTCCAGTCAGGTAGCTAGAAACAGACTGAATCCTTGCAAGTTTTGCTTTTGCAGTTTGGTTAAGCAGGGCCAGAGCCATGGGTTTCAGGCCGGATTCTTTTCTGCCACCAACAGCGTTCTCTCCCACTCCGCCCCTGCCCTGTGAGCTTCCAGGTAGCCAGTCTGGCTGATGGGAGCAGGCCCAGCTGCATGGGTTGTATCCCCGGCTCTCATCTCGGAAGGTGCTTCGTCTGCACACTGTGGCCCTGGCTGCGCCCTTGTAGGTGCTGCAGGCAGACTGTCACATACTGGACACCGCGGCTCTCTGCCCTCTCCTGAAAACTGGCCAGGAAAAACTAGCCTTATCTCTCCAGCTCAAGGAGTTAACTAGCTCTGCCCACCCCACCCCTTGTCCCTGGAATCTCTGCACCCAAACACTGGGGCAGCCCTGGGCTCACATGTTGTTTCTCATCCTCGAGGGTCACTGTCCTTCATTACTTTAGCTTCAGGGCTTTGAAACCTATTGTTGCACGTAGAAAGGCAGCATGGTCCCTGTTATTCTACCTTGGCCAGAGAGGTCCTCACTTGATTCAGATCAGTCACCACCTACCTCTGTAAGTGACACAGGCTCAAACCTACCCAGGCTACTGGGGCACTGCATTGTCCAGAAAAGTGAGGTGGGTGTTGGAAGAGTCCACCACGATCCCCAACATGAAATCTGTTGTTGGCAGAAGTCGTTCCTTCTGAAGCAACTCAGAAGTCCACCTGCGTACAGATGCAAACAACCACACAGCAAATGTAGAGTGGAGTCCTAGGCGGTGTGCAAAAGGGAGACCTCCAGGGATGCTGTTACGTGAAATAAGGGGGTTGCAGGCTCGGGTACACACGTGCCTTCTGGGTAACCAGGGCTTGTGGGAGAGACATGAGCATCTGTTCACACTGCTCACGTGGGCATGAAGATACCAGGAAAGTATAGACGGGAAGGGCTTCTGTGGGCACTGAAGGAGAGCTTGGGTAGGGTAAGTAAGTCAAACAGGAAGAAATTCTAGATGACTTTAAAAAAGCAAGAATTGAATATATGCATACTGATTATTACAGCTTTACAATGTGTGTATATACTTGTATAAGAAATATGAAGAAAAATAAGAATTCTTGTGATAGACTGATGAGGTTTTTGTATTTCAGCAGTTACAATGACATTTGTAAAATTTATTGAAAAGTGGTTTGACAAGAAAAATTTTTAAAAATCCAAATACTTAATAGGAACCATAATTCAGTCTGTTGTCTTTGACTCAGCAGAGGAGGCTGCACTCCCTAATGAGTCCTGGGCCCTGAACGCACAGGCCCCTGCTCTCACCTCAGAGCAGCTCCAGCACATCGGGCTCACCAAGGCCACCCTGTCGGCCCACACGCAGAAGGAGGAACAGGACTATGTGGACAGGTTCAGAGAAAGGATCCTGTCATCACCCTACAGCTCCTACCTCCAGCAGGACAGCAGAAGCAGAGCCAAGTACCCCTGTGTTCAAGGTAGCGACACTTTAAAGCCATATTACATTTACTGTCCGGCTGTTCAAAGTCTTTCAGTAGTAGTGGGGGGCTGGATCCAGGAATACCCCCACCACCACTGATGCCACAACCCACAGGCCTTCAGTTCCCTGATACAAAAGGGCAGAGTGTTGGCATGTCACCTGCACATGTCCTCCTATGTGCTGGAACTCATGTCTTCATTGCATGTAATTCCTCGTACAGTGGAAACGGTTATTACGCTGTTGTTTAAGGAGTAATAACAAGGGCAAAGTTTGTCTGTGCTTAGTGCAGACACAGACCGTTTCCCAAATATTTTCAGGGATTGGTTGGATCTGAACTCATGGAAACTGAGAACCAGCTGTCCAGGAAGGAAAGAGTGAACAAAAGGAGCTGTGCCTGCTCAGAGCCGAGAAGCCAGCATGAGTCACTATGTCAATAGTTTATCTAGGATCCTTATTCGTTCCTGGATCTGAGAAACCAGTTTTTATTAGGAACTGATTAAGGAGGCCTGGAGTAAGTTTATTTTATAGCCACAGACTTGGCACTGACACAGCTTCTCTTCCCATACTGCGCTTGCCAGCACTGGCAGCGTGGCTGGACTGCAGATGCTGACTTCCTTACGACAGCCGTAGGTGTGCTCTCTTCCTCTTGGGGTTTTGCTTTTCATGACGTGCCTCCTCCATCTTTATCCTCTCAGGAGACTCGGGGTCCAAGGAGACCAGATCGGGTGGATGCAGGAGAGGGAAACACAAACGGAAGAAGCTGCCAGTGTCGCTGGATGGCAGCAGCTCCAAGGGCGACCTCAGTGGCCACACCCTGGGCCTGCTGCAGAATGTGCAGGCCTGGGCCCCCTCCCTTGCCTCCTGTCCTCATGCCACGGGCCTGGTGTCCCCCTCTGCAGCTATGGTTCCTAGCCAGGCCCCTCACCTCCTCCCAGCCCTTCCCCTGCCCACTGTGCCCTCTCTGGGAGGAAGAGGTGACTCTGTAGCCTGGGGAGCTGCACCCCACTGTCCCCCAACACCACCATTGGCTGCAGCCCTGCATGCTCTTCCTGTTTTCTCTGCTGCTCCTTACTTGGATACATTTATGACTCTTTTCTTGCACAAGCCCCCCATCTGTCCCCTGTGGTCACCGCCATTCTCTCCATACCCGTTCTTGGGGGGCACAGGCTCTTCTGAAATGCCCCCTTCAATAGCAGCCATGGCTCCAAACATAGAACCACTTTCTTCCATCGGCCTCGAAAGGGAAGTGGAGGAAAAATGGGAAACACGAGGTGAGGGGCTCCCGTGTGTGAGCTCCAGGAGCAGCACGCCATTACAGCTAGACCTGCTCCAGGAAGAGATGCCCGGGCCTTCCAGATCTCCACCTCCAGGGAGAAGTGGCCCTGGCCCAGGAGCCAAGCATGTAAGTGGTGCTCAGTGTCCCTTGGTGAGGCCGAGGGTCTTGTGCTAGGGCCGCCATTGCAGTGACGCTCAGCCCTGCTCTGCAGGGGTCTGCGGTGTGTCTCCCCAGCTTCACTCATGGAGCAGGACCAAGAAATCCTGTGTCCTGCTTTGTAGACACCGGCTAAGGTTTCTCCGTATGCTCTCTTTCCCATCTCTGTGTACACTGTGTACTCTGTTCTTTACAATTTGATTCCAAAGCTGGAGGAGCTCAACAGTTAGGAGTGCTCGCCTGGCAAGTATGGGACTCTGGGTTTGATTCCCCAGAACCATGCCGGCTGGGCACGGGGGTACACAGAGCACCTGTAGACAATAAATGAGTAAATGAAAACCATAGGCCCCGTCACTAAGCCTGGATCAAAATAGTGTTTAAAGAAGCTTGATTTCCAGGTATTAAACTTGATGCATTCAACACTCACAAAATGTATTTTGTCACACTGAGGTTGTGGCCTGGAAAGGTGGGAAGAGCCGTATATAACAAGGTCTGAGTTGGGTGCTGAGTGTGTATGGAAGAGATAGGGATTACTTTCTGTTGTACATGTCATTTTCAAAATAAAAATTTCTAGTTCAAAGCCTATTCTGGGCATAAATGATATGACACACACATCTCCCCCACACAGTATGAGCTGTGAGAGGACAGGGCTTCACTTGGCGCATGGCTGTGTTCCTAAGAGTTTGGCACAGTCCTTAGAACATATCAGGTATTCCATACATTTTTGCCGAGCAATAAAAATAAAGCACACATTAGTGCAGTACCTGGCATGCAGTAGATTCTCGGAAACGTGCACCTTTCCTGTTACATGGGAGGGAGCTTCCACTGTGCCCTTGGGGACAGGCTGAAGGTCTTTACTTTTCAGTCATGTCTGTAAATGTGATTCAGCTCAACACGCAAAGCTGAAGATCGGTCACTGGTCTTCCACGGCACTCAAGTGTCAAAGTGCCATGTCTGTGTCCTTCCTTTCCAGCCCTGTATTACAGGCAGCAGCAGTAAGAGCGGCCGTTCTGCAGCCATGGACCCTCACCGAGAGCCTCCCGCTGGAACGGGCTCTGTGGCCTCAGGTAGGGAGGCGATCAGGAGAACTGCTCCACAGGCTCCGTTGAGTGACGCTGGAGTAAAAGTTTTTTCTTTGTCGTTCCATGGACTTTCTTGAGGTATACTTATGTATGGTAAGATACACCAGTTTTAGGTGTACAGAGGAAGAATTCTGACAGGTGTGTACAGTAGTGTGATCACCACCACAGTCACCCCCGGGAACGTTCCCTTTGCCCTAGAAAGTTCTTATCTGACCGTTTATGGCCATTTTCTGCCCTGGTCCTCGAAGTCCTGAAAAGCAGTAGATTTTCTTTCTGCCACCTTACTTTCACGTTTTCTGTTTATTTGTATAAATTGAATGGGACAGCGTGCAGTCCTTTGTGTTAGGATTCTTTCAATTAGAATAATGCTGTTGGGATTCATTCTCACTGTATAAGATCTGACTAAGATGTATAGTGCACTTTGAAATTTTAAAACTTTATTACAGTGAAGGACACTTTATCTCATAGTTTTTGCCACTTCTGAAGCAGCTCTGGAAGTCGTCCTATCTTTCTACAACATTTGATCAAAAATACAGTGAAGGCAGCTACCAGGTACCCACCAGTGGAAGGGCAGCCTCCTAAAAGCAGGACAGTGTGTCCTCATCCAACATACTCACTGAATCTGGCTCCATGCAACTTCCTAGCTGTTCCTCAAGGTCATATTGATCGTGAAAGGTGAATGTTTTGACCCAATCCTGGCAGCCACAACAGTGCAACAACTAAAGATAATTAGAGATGAGAACTTCCAGGACGACCTCAGAAAGTGGCAGGATCCGTGGGATAAGTGTTTGAAGGGAGGGAGAGTATTTTAAGGGAGGTTAAGGGTAAATAGTCTTTTTCTATAACTTTTTTTTATTTAGACATACAGTGTAATTTTTTGAGATAAGGTCTTGCTCTGTAGTCCAGGCTGATCTTGAGCTCACTATGTAGCCTAGGCTAGTCAGTCATGGCCATCCTCCTACCTCACTCTCCTGAATGCTAAGATTACTGGCATGCACCACCATGCCAAGCTAATCTTTCAGGTGGAATTGGGGAATCGAACCCAGGGCCTTGTGCATGCTTAACAAGCACTTTTACTACTGAGCTGTACACCCTCAGCTCTCAGTGCATTTTGTAATCACACCTCGTATATGTCAGTAGTCTATTCCTCTTCATTACTGAGTAGAACTGCATCATAGGAATATCCATCTAACAGTGGAGGGTTATTGGATGTTTTTTGTGGTGTGGGCTGTGATCAGCAATGCTGTCACGCACATCCAGTAGGAGTCTTTTTGTGGACACGTGTCTTCATTTCCCTTGGGTAAATACCTAGGGAGACATGGTTAGATAGTGTAGTAAGTTTATAGTTAACTCAGAGACTGCCAAGCCATTTCTGAAGCACCCATGGGCGGGGACGACTGCTGGCCAGAGGTGGGGTGTGGCAGAAGCCCGTTGGCACCGTCTTTGAAAAGTGCGGGTCCGGTTGACAGGTTCATCTCCATTGGGGTTTTCTAATTTCCTGTTGTTGACAGGAAGCAGTGGCAGCAGTCTGTGCCTTACTAGCAGTGATTATTCGGCTGAAGTTTCTGAAAGCAGGCAGCAGTTCCCCAACATGCAGCCAGAGGCAGCCTTCCCCACCAGGGCCGAGGAGTCCGTCTGGAGAGTGATAGAGCAGATGCCTGAGCGCATTCTGATGACGTACCAGGTGCCCACGAGGTGAGCAGGCGCTTGAAGACCCACTTGTCATATTCATAGAGTTCCTAATGTGTTTTCCAATAAAAAACAATTTTCAAATGTTTTATACATACTTTAGAACAGAATATTTTCAGATTCACTTGTTTGAAGTAAAGCAACAACTGACTTGTAGCAGCAGGGTCACAGAAGTTGTGACTCCAGTGCCCAGATCCAGACTTGAGTGGGTGCGTTGTCCATCATCATGAGACTAGGGATCTAGGAAAGGCAGTGCCTCCCAGGTGCCACACAAACACTGGAAGGAAGGCAGAGCTGAGGGAAGCTCCATTTATTCTGTCCACCTCATTGAACCATTCTGTTGTCTTCCACGGAGGAAAAAAAGGGTCTGCTTTACCAGCTTGACAAAGAAATGATTCCATTGTTTTCAATCTGTACCTCATAGATTAACAAGAAATGTAAGTTACATCACCTACCAAGAGGAAGGGCTGTTCTCTGGCAACTTGAGTAGAATCCTGTGCCTTTTTCAAGACTGAGAGTTGGGTTTGTTTGTTTGCAGGGATACAGAAATTGTACTAAAAGAAGACCTGGAAAAGTTAGAAAGCATGAGACAGCAACAGCCTCAGTTTTCTCGCGGACAGAAGGAGGAGCTGGCCAAGGTGCAGTCGTGGTTTCAGAGCCAGACCGACTTTCAGGAGACGCGCATCCACGTAAGCAACAGTGACCACCATTGTTGGCAAACTTTGCCCAGGTGCTGCTCTTCATGCAGGTGGTGTTTCTGCATAGTCGCCCCCCTGACAAGTACTCACAGTGAGCCTCTGTGGGTGGTGTTCTCCCTGCTTCTCTGATAAATGAGGAAGTAAGGCATGCAGATGTTAAACAATGTAAGATTACACAGTTTGTTGAATTGTGAAGATGGGTCTTTTTGACCAAGAGGTTTTTTTCCCACTATTTGCGGTGTTTGGGGCAATAAAGAGTAAAAGACCGCCTCTTTAATATTAATGATTGTCTGGGGAGGAGAGTGGAAGATAAGCATTTCAAATATATATGCATGTTTCAAAGAGTTAAAATTTTAGCCAACTATGGTGGTTCATATCTATAATACAAGCACTCTGAGAGGTTAAGGCAGGAGGATTGCAAGATTAAGCCTAGCCTCAGCAACTTGGCTCAATGAAACTCTGTCTCAAAATAAAAATAAAATTTAAAAAGAGAGTGGGGAAGCTGGAGATAAAACTCAGTGTAAAAGTCCTGGGTTCAACCCCCAGCACAAAAAATAAAATTAAAAAAAAAAAACCTAAGAGTTAAAATTCAAGACCTAAGATTCACACCAGAGATAGTATTTGTTCTAGCGGACTTACCCAGTGGAATTCCTAGGGACACTTTGCAGGTGTGGGTCTTCCCATTTGCAGGTGTGGGTCTTCCCAGTGAGACCATTTATGAGCAATGAGTGGTGAATTTTTACTTACTAGTATTCTGTATGGTGCTTTTGGCAGCTGTGGTTTTTGTTTTGGGTTTTTTTTTTTTGTTTTGTTTTGCTTTGTTTGGGGTTTTTTTGTTTTTTGTTTGTTTGTTTGTTTGTTTGTTTTGAGACAGGGTCTTGCTCTGTAGCTCAGGCTGGTCCTGAACTCACTTTGTTGCCCAGGCTGGCCTTGAACTCACAACAGTCCTCCTGTCTCAGGCCCCCAAGTGCTGGGATTACAGGCATGTGACGCCACACCCGGTTTTATGTGGTGCTGGGGAGTTGAACTCAGGGCTTTGTGCTTGCAAGGCAAGCACTTTAAAAGATGTGCCATTCAGCCCAGGTGAAGTGATGGGATCTTTGTGTCTTTGGATATCAAAGATGTTGGGGGAATGATGAGTCGAGGTCAAAATTACCAAAAGAGTAAAATTGGTATTGTGGTTTGGATCTGGAATGTCCCTCAGAAGTCTCGTGTATTTGGATGTTATGGATTTTCTATGGAACCATGTTCTGTTGGGAGGTTGGAGCCTGGTCTGGAGGGGTGGATTACAGGCGTGTGGATTGAATTACAGGCGTATGGTGGGGACTTAAACCTGGAAGGGCTGGAACACTGAGGCTGGACACAGAAGGGTCAGTTCACTGGGATGGGGCCTGTAAGAATAAATGCTGCTCTGGCTTTCATCAGAGACTTGACTTGACTTGGCTTCCTGTTGGCAGTGCTGCAAGGAGCTGCCTATACTTTCACCTCCACCATGTGCTTCCATTGTTGCTGGTGACCCATGAATGGACAGTGACCTTCTGAGACTGTAAGCTAAAATAAACTTTTCCTCCCATAAAATTGTGAATGTCAGGTATGAGTCACAGCAACAAAACAGTTGGATATTCAAGAGATGATTATATTAAGGCTTAGGAAGTGACCAGGTTATTGAAATTCTCCTCACCTCACTGCTTTTTAAAAATGTATTAACACCTTTTATAAAATGTGGTAAAAATACTTAATAATACAAATAACATAAAATTTACTTTCTTGATTATTAAGTATTGAGCTCATTGGTGTTCGTACTCCCTACTGTGGTGCAGCCACCAGCCTGATCTGCCTCCTGAACTCTTCATCTGATAAAAGACTGCCCATGAAACAGTTCCCTACTTCCCTTCTTAGTTACATTTTATCGCTGGGGCAGAATACCCACATCCAGAGCTTAAGGGAGGAAAGATTTATTTTAGCTCACAGTTGCAGAAGGTCTCAATTCATTCATAGGTAGCTGGCATCGGTGGATATGTAGCCAGAGAAGAAGCTGTTCACAGCATGGCTGACAGGAAACCAAGTGAACAAGGAATGGCAGAGCTGGCACGTCCTTCCATGTCGGTCCCCAACCTTCCACCCTTTCTGACCAGGCCTCGCCTCCTAATAGCATATAGCTCCATGGATTCACCACAAATCCAAATACGGGAGGCTTTCGGAGGACATTCCAGACCCACCCTCTGCCGCCTTCCGTCCCACCCTCTGCAGCTATCATCCTGCCTTCTGCCTGTGAATTTGACTGCTCTCCTTCCTCAGCTAAGTGCAGCCGCACCTGTCTTGTGACTGGCTTGTTTGTGGACTCACCCTGCCCCACTTAGCTATTGGCGTGCCGTGTCCTTTTCTGACCTCTCACTCTGATCTCGTGTGTACAGGCCTACCGTGGGTCTCTTGGAGACAGCACACGAGTCACATCGTTTTGGTTCTGGATATTTGTGGTTGTTGTTCTTGTCACTTTTTCAGTGTCAGTCTTTGGTTTGGAAAGTTTAGCCTGTTTATTTTTAATGTTACTGATAAAGAGAAACTTCCTTGAGTCATTTTGCTCTGTTTTCCATGTGCCTCTAAAGCTTTCATTATTTCTTATTTTCTATACTACTGTGTCTGGTTGATTATTTTTTTACAATGAGATATTTAATTCCTTGTACTTTTTTACTTGTATTCTAAAGGGTTTTTTTATTTTTGGGAATTATAAGGGTTGTGGTTAACATCCAATGTTCCATTATCCTAATGTTCCATCATCCCAGTGTGAATTCCTACCAGCTTAACGTGAGTAACAGCTCCGTGGTGCTCTCCTTCCAGTTGTTGAGGCTACAGAGCTAGATCTTGAAACCTTGTGTGCTCAAAAACATAAACTAATAATTAGTTTTATGCATTAGTCTCTTACGTTATATGGAAAACAAAATATGGAGTTACAAACCAAGGTTACAAAAATAGTAGCTTTTATACTGGTAGTTTTCCTTACATTCATTAGTCTCTTAAATAATGTAGAGGATAAAAGGTAGAGTCACACATTACTGTTGGCATGGTAGTACCATTTATGATCCATTTATGATCGCCCTGTGTTTACCTCTCCTGGGACGTTCATTTCTACACATGGGTTAAGTTCCTGCCACTGTCTCTTCCCGTCCACCTCCAGGACTCCTCCAACGCGCTCCCCGAGGTGTCAGGCTCCCTCCACGTTTGTCTAATATGGAGATGTTAAATTTCTCCTTCACTTTTGATGGAGTTTGCCAGAGGTGGAAATCCTGGCTGGTAGTTCTGTTTGTTTTCTGCAAGCGCCCGATTAAGTGTCTGTCGGCCTGCCTCAGAGGCTGCAGAGGTTGCCCTGAGAAGCCGGCTTTCGGGGAGGCCCACACGATGAGTGAGCCCCTCTCTGGCTGCCTTGGTGACGCCCCCCTTGGCTTTGCCCCTTGGCTGCTGGTTATGTGTCTCAGTGCGGGCCCTCACCTCTGGGTTTTACTGCCTTGGAGTCCAGTGAGCTCCCTGTTCACTCTGGGAAGCTTCTCGCACACTCTCTTCACTATGTGCTCTTTGCCTTTCTCACTTGCTTCCTCCTCAGCTCCTTGTGCTTGTGTTGAGCCCGTCCATCGTCTCCACGTGTCCTTGCGAGCCTACACCTTTGCTATTAGCAGCAGGAGTTAGACACCTCAGGATGTCTGACCTTTATTAAGTCTGCGCTTTCCCTGGCTGCCCCTGGTGACTGTGGCATGGGCTGTCCAGCACCTGGCCGTAATGCCTAGGCTCCAAGCATTCACCTATCAGAAGGGACAGAGAGAAAAAATGTGGGATGCAGGAAAAAAAAAAAAGGATGCTGACCTGCTAATGCTCTGAAAGCTGCTCTAACTTGAAGTGAGGTAGATTAGAGGTAAAGACAGGTAAAAAGAAGAAAAGGAAAACTGTGAAATTGTACTTTTAGGAAAAAATCACAGCTTTGGGACATGAAGTTATCCAAAGTTGCAGTGCCTTTTTCCCTTCCAGAAAACTCTCTCAAAAAAAAAAAAAAGAGGAAAAGAAAAAAAATCACTAAAACGCAGTAAGCCTACTAATCTGGCCCTGGCTTCCTACCATGAGAGACTGTGTTTTTATTCCCCCGCCTCCGTCCTTCAGGAGGCGGCACTGCGCAATGGTCGGTGTCCAGACTCAGACACATGCTTCCTTGCCAACCTCGCCCAGCTGCGGCCTGACAACCAGCAAGAACGCACTCCTAGATCGCTCGTTTCATCTACAGGCCTCTATAAAAACCCCAAGCTCAGACCATAATGCCCTTCTCGTGAAGGCTGTATGCAGTTCTTTCTGAATATACACTTTAATTCTGCCTAGTAAGCCACTTAATGCTTTTCTCACTGATGGGGTACTGTGTGGAAATCAGTGAACCTACATCCAACCCCACTGGTGGGGTGAGTTGAGGTCCCCATCACTACTTTGGGGGATCTGCTGGGACCCTGCCTAATGACAGAGGAAAACGGGGATTGAAATTCTAGGGAAAGGGTGCAATTGTGGCTGCGTACCTGTGCCTACACCCCAAAGGCCAGGAGCAACATAGACCCCCAGTTTAGAGAAGAGAGGGTCCCTCGTGAACACCCCGTCTTACATGAACTGTGTGCTAGCTGCTTCAGGAGCACGAGTGTGGCTGCCGACCCAGGCCACAGACAGTTGTTGCTAGGCTGCACACTCAGGCGGACCACAGTGAGCCACTGCCCACCATGTAACCTCCCTTGGGGGTTGCAGACTTTCACGTAGATGCTGGAGTCCCAAGAGGGCCTGTGCCCTGCTGAATGGTGGGTCCATCCTTGTGGTCCTGTTTCCCCTGGTCCCCAGATCCTCTGTCCCAGGCCCATTTTCAAAGAGAAGAATGAGCAGCCACCATTAAAGCAGGTCAGGCAGTCTCTTGGCAAAGGTGGGGCTGTACTGGTTGCTCCAAGTGTGTTTTTCAAATGCTGTTCTTCTGACTTTTTAAATAAGAGGGCATACAAAGAATGAATCCCAAATCAAATTAAAAGCATTTAAACCATTTCTGCCACTTGCCTTCTAGAGGTAAAGAATGAGTCCTGCTGGCCACTGTCAGACAGTGGGGAAGCTAGAGGCTGGCTTCTAAACCCTTCAGGTGGCATTAACATCAGACTCCTACTGTGTTCTCTTTTCAAGAGCTGTGTCACCTGTGAAGACAGAGGTTCAGATGACGCTGCCGAACCCTGTGGACAGCCTCCAGCAGAAGGCAGTGGCTGAGTGACCTGGAGATGTCCCCTCATGCCCCTTCAGGGCTCATGAGACACTGGGCCCTCTACGCAGCTGTCTGAACTCCAGCTCTTGAATAACCATGAAGTCTCATCAAGATAAAGATTTTCTCCTCTTGCTTTTTTAACAGACATTTTTTTCAAAGCAGACGTCTATAGAATCTTCTCTTTGTTCCTGATATTTTAAAATGGCCAGTGAGGCTTCTTTTTTTAGCACAGCTATCGTCTCTAGAGACCGGTTGCCTCTGCCAGAATAAACTAGGATTAGGCCTAGTGAGAACGGGCCCAACACCTCAGCCTTATTTATTTTGTTCTGTTGTTACCTAAACCATTTTCCCTTCTCAGAGCACTTGAATACATCCCTTTTGCGGGCCATAAATCCCCCAAAATGCCTTGTAAATGTAAGATGTTCATGTCGGCCTTGGAAACTTGGTGCTTCCCCTCCATAATTAAGATAGAACATTCCAGTTTTTCACAACACATTACAGTGTGCTGTCCATTATTCAGGCTGAAAATAATGAGTTTCTGGGGTCAGATTTTGACCTTCATTCCTGTACATGGGTTTTGTTTTGACTTTCTACTTTGCATTGAAATTCTCAAAGTCTTTTCCTTAAAAATCTGCCAACTTACAAAGAGCTTATTCTTTGAAGAATTTAAATTATCATTTGCATATGTGATGTTAAAAATCTCTTCCTCAACCTGTGGTGTTTGTAATCCTTTCTGTTTTTAAAATGATGATTGTAGAAAGTTTTAGAAAATGGAAACTAATACTGTTCTTACATGCTTTTGTGTTGAAATGACTAGTCATAAGCAGAACTAACAGTTAACTCTTTCTTTTCACCAAACTCACACAGAAGCGGTCCCCAGCCGGCTGGAGGCCTGCTGGCATCGCACTCTGTTTTGCCTTGGAACAGGGGTGGTTGGGACTGCTTGAGAAACCTGATCAAAGGAGAGGAACTCAACAGCCACAACTTCGGGGATGGCAGGCCTCCTGCTGTGCCAACTGGGCTATGTCCTTCAGGACATAAATGTGCAGCAGCTCAGCGCTGCTCAGAGAAATCCCAGGACCAAAAGAGGAGCCACTCTCCTGCGGATTAGAAGGTGATAGTGGCCTTCCCTGTTTCATAGGACTTTGCAACAGACTCAGTTTTCTTTCTTTACTATTTTGCTTTGTTTTAGGAAAACGTTTCTTCCTCCTTTGAGGTTTTATAGCTTTTTATAAATGCATCCTCATACTGATTAGGAGAACTGAACTTCTGTGCACACCTGGACCCTGGCTCTCTGACCCATAGCTCAGGCCCTCCCTCCTTTTCTGAAGCAGTGATTTTCTGGGTTCTGTCCGAATATGTCAAATCCATTTAAGTTTCTAACAGGAAACAATTCCTGTTTGGTGAATAGGAATTTCATGTTCCGTTTCATCCTGATAGTGCGGTGACTCTTTTGGGCTTTGTGTGTTGGTCACACAGTGCTGTGAAAAATCAAATGAAAACAATATTCACCAGCCAGTACATTGTCCCCTGCTGAACTTCTGTAATAATAAGGTTTTGTTCTCTAGTGACAGAAGACCTTTTCCTCTGTTGCTAGATATTCATGTCATCTGAAATTGCTTCTTCTACTGCCTCAGTCCACAGCTGTGGGGTGGTTATCTGGCCAGCCTTGATTTGAAGCTGTTACTTTCTGTGCAGCGACATGCAAGCCCAGGCTGAAGTTGCAGTCAGGTAGGAAGGCGGGAAGCGCACCGAGGGGCAGTTCTTCATGATCCGTGCCACCCCCACTCAGGCCTTGCCCTGTCAGAGTCTCTGTCCGAGCTTAACTTTGCACAGTACTGACCATGGAAACAAGTACTAGAAGCCTGTGGGCTGTGCTCCAGTGTTTACATACATGTCATCCCGAAAACTGTATCTTCTTGAGTCTGAAGTCAAGATTTATGGAAAATCTGCTGTGGGAGCGGAATTATTTTGCAACTGAGTACAACTTCTTTTTAATTCACAAGGTAAATCCAGTCCAAACAGAAAATCTGTTTCTGCTGAATTTATAATTACATGAATTGCTTGTTTTTAATGGTTATTAATATTTTAATTGGGTATCTTTTTTGAATTAAAAAAATAAACTGTGTACACTAAGCTCAAGACATTCTTTTGCATTGTATCAGCAAACTTTAGTCGTGAGGGTGGATTTTATGTTCTTTAGAGCCATGTCTCACCATCCACGGAAAGGGGCACTGTGTACCACGTTTGCACTGTCCCGTGCATCTGTGTTGCTGTGATGTGGTGCTTGGGCTTCTTCCAAGTCATCAGGGTGCTTAGTCCTTACTTCACTGCAAAGAAAATTCTTGGGTCACCTATCTATCAAGATACGTATGTATGTGTGTTTGTATAATTGGCAAGTAAAATGAGTTTAATACTTGCTCATTTTCATACCAATTTTATAAATTCAGTTATCAAAGTTACTGTTACAGATTATATAGGGTGAATTTGTCTCTTACAAAGTATGTAACTTGGGGGCAACAAAATCTACAAATGAAAACACCGAAGGTTCTAACACCAGTGGGGCTTTGGCATTTTGTACCTTTTGCTATGTATGACTTTCTGTAACACCAGAAACATGGTCCCGTCCGTATGGAGTGGCTGTGGCAGGTACTGACTCATGAACTTTCCCTAAAGGCTCTTATTCAGTCCTCACAGCTGGTGCACGAAATAAGCCTCACTACTTCCCTGGTATTGCAGAGAAGGATACCATGCCCAAGGGACTGAAGTCACAGGAAGGCCCCTCCTCATGGGGTGCAGTGGGAGCAGGGGTGTCAGCCTGGTGATCTGAGCACCCAGCCAGAAGATAACTGACTGATGTTCCTAACCCACATGAGGGATTTCAGGATGGGAACACTGAAGATTCACCTTGATGCTATTCCTAAGAGTACAGAATTGGGGTGAGTTGGGTTGCAGCTCTGAGTGGCATCTCGGGTTCTCATGGTTGCACCTTTTGGTCCTGTGTGTCCAAAGGTACATGCCTGCCCTGCATGTGTAAAACTCTCTGCCCAAAGAACTCTTCTTGGAGTCTTCAGTCAGGAGCCATCTGGTAACATTTGCCAGCAAGGTCAGTGGAAGTCATGGGGTGCCATGCAGTCAGTGTGTTGTGTTGGTATTGGTGCACAGGTGGGGAAAATTAAGGCACTGGAAAATTAGCTCTTCCTGCCCAGGGTTCTGGACTCAGGCCATCTAGCCCTGTGTGTCCATACCAGATATGAAGTCGCACACCAGAATGTCAGAGAAATCAGCCCTTCTATCTTTAAGTAGCCTTCAACTCAAGAGATCTTTCCAAGCTAAGATGCTGCTTTTTTACTAATTTATTTTTTGAGGTAGGGTCTAACTCACTAAATTGTCCACACTGGACTTGAGCTTGCAATCCTCCTACTTCAGCCTCCCATAGAACTTGGATTACAGGCCTGTACCAGCAAGCTAGATAGAGCTTTTTAAAAAGTAATAACCTATGTTGTCATTTATAAAGTGTAGCTAATGTAACTCATTCATTTAAATGACTTGTATTTTAATGATTTGACTAAACTGTGTGGTTTTACTCTTTTTAGTATTTGCTTCTGCTTGTTTATTAGCTTTACTCTTAAATTTTCAAGAATTTCTCTTATGAATAAAGCAAAGGCAATAAAAATGAGATTTTCAGGATACACTTAGAAGTGACCACTCATGATACCTGCAGAACATATAGGGTTCATTTCCCCATGATGCTGCTTGGGTCTGGCCTGCCCAGGATCTCCTCATGCTGTGGTTAGGCCAGGAGCACCTGTTCATTTTCTGAGGTGGGTGTGGGTGAGGGATCGGGGACACAGACAAGCCTCGTGCTTCAGACACAGTATTTCCAGAAACACTCCAGGGTTGTCCCATGCTGCTCCTGTTGTTTTCTGTTTCTTGCCGACAGATGACCCAGTAGAATGCGAGGTTCTTGTCCAGCGGAGGCCTGCGGCCAGAAAAGTGTGAGCGGAACAACAGGTGAGTTTACCTGTGCATGCAGATTGCACCAGGAAAAGGAAGCTCTGGTGGAGACATCAGATCAAATGTAAAGTGCATTTTTTGTGTAGTCAGGCCTGGAGGTGCATGCATATAATCCAAGCACTCTGGGAGGCTGAGGCAGGAGACCTGGAAAGGAGGATTCGAAGTTTGAGCCCATCATGGACAATTTAGTGACTTACCAAGTCACTAAAATAAAAAATAAAAATGGGCTGGGCATGTAATTTAGTACAGAGGCCCTAGACTCAATTTCCACTACCACAAACAAACAAATACAAATGTTAAAAATGGGCTGGGTATGTCACTCGGTGTAAAGGAACATAGCTCAGTTCTGTGTGCTGTGGGTACAGCTGAAGCAGGAGTGTGACAGGCTCCCTCGGGCACCTCCTGGCCAGTTCCCACATGCTCTATCCAGCCCTTTGAGCCCTGTGCTGTCAGGAATTCCCGAACCCTCAGCAACCTGTCTCTGAGCATATAATCTGTCCCAGGTGGCTCACACATTGCTGAGTATCTGGGACATACATCATATATTTGACTTGAAATTAACTTCTCTCAAGGTTGGCCCTCAGTTTTCTTTTTATTCCAGAATTTATTGAGCACATCCGACATGATTTTTAATCTTTAACCTTAATCCTATTCAGGAGAATATAAACACCAAATTATAACTTTTAAGTGGCCACAGGTAGGAGCCAGTCTTCCCCTGTGAACAGTGTGCCCCTCTGGGCATTCTCAGTGGCACGTTGTCTCAGATGTAATGTATCCTTATGGGTTCCTGCCAGATGCTCAGGGATTTCAGCAGAAGAGGTGCCTTGGGTCAAAGTGATTGGTTGAAGTTAAGTCAGGCCTCTGGGTGCTCGTGTGTCTGGAGCTGCTGGGATGTGATGGGCAGGGGTCTGGTGCAGCTGTAGGCTACCTCTCAGGGTGATGCACCCAGGAGAACCCTCCAGAAGTGCTTAGAGTTGATAATGATCATATACAGACTTAAGGTCTTCCATTAATCATACACACTTCTCTGTGTGCGGTACTGGGAATAAAACTCAGGGCCTTTACACTGAGCTACATCCCTAGCACTTCCTAAATTTTTATTTTGAGACAGGCAAGATCACTAAGTTGCCCAGGCAAGATTCAAACTTGTGATGCTTCTGCCTCCCAGAGTGTTGGGATTAGGGCCTTTGCCACCACACCCAACAAATCACACACCATTTCAAACAATTTGCTTTTGTCAGTTTTTCCCTGCTGTGGCCTTCCCACCTTCTCTGAAGCACTGGTCTGGAGACCTTGCGCTGGAGCACACACACTCTGTCCCCATGTGCGACACACTCTTGCTTCTGTGTGGACAGTGCCTCACAGGGCACTTCACACCATAGTCTCTGCCTGCGAGTCTCCTAGCCCCAGGTACCATGTGGATCCTGACTCAGTGGGTCCCTGTGAGACTGGGGTTCTGCATTTCTCATGGCTCTCGGTGCTATTGGGACATGGACCACGGGTCTCCATGACAAGCAGCCACACCCAAGTGGCAGTGAACTTGAGAGCAGGGACCTCATCTTGCTACTTTTGGTCTCTTGATGTCTTGTTATAGTTTACTCCAAACAAGCCCTTGATCCTTCCTTCTTATCAGATTTTACATGAATCGGAATCGGAAAAATGAATGCTTCACAACATCAGCCAAATTTAAGGTGTGATTTCTATCAGGGATACTCTTCCTCTTTGAGAATGGAGGATGCTGTACAATTCCATGTAGAACGTTACCCTTCCATCCCTAACTCAAACACTCACCTTTCTCCCATTTCCTCTCAGGCTAAGAAGGTTGGTACCAGGATCTGCAAAACAGTTTGGGAATCAGGTAATCACATCTGTTTCTGTGCTGTGCTCACTTCAAAGCCCAGATAGAATGTTCCTAAATCATGTCTGGTTTCCAGTCTTTCACACAGTGTAGCACAATTTACTTGAATGCGAACAGGAATTCTTACCCTTGGGGTTTGCGAGATGCCCTGCGTATTTTTCTCCATCTTAGCAGTTGAGTCGTTTATTGAAAGCATCTGCTAACTGACCTGCCAGTTAAGCGGCATCAAGTCTACTGACAGGCTCTGTCGTGTCTCCAGTACATCCCAGTCATTACATCAGGCTTGGAGAAGACCCCGCAGCCAGTGCCAGTGTTGGATTGGCTGTTCCCTGGATGGATGGCTGAACCTGGCACTGGCCTTTTCTCACTGACTTCAAAATAATCCTCAGAGGCAGATCTTTCTACCCTGCCTGTTTACTGGTTTAAAAACTGGGTGATAGATGAAGCAACTTGCTTATGGATTCAATAAGAGGAAAACCAGGATTTAAAGTTGCACAGTGGTTACAGCACTTGCCTAGCAAGTGCAAGGCCCTAGGCCTGATTCCCCAGCACCACATAAGGCAGGTATGGTGGTGCATGACTGAAATCCTTGCACTTGGGAGGCTGAGGCAGGAGGATTGCCATGTGTTTGAGGTCAGCCCGAGCTCCACAGTGAGTTCAGAACCAACCTGAACTACAGAGCAAGACCCTGTCTCAAAAATGAATGAAGTTGCACTTACTGGACACCAGAGTGCTCACTGCTGTCCCACCTCTAGACAATCATCTGTGCACAGAGAAGATGTGCAGAGGCCTCAGGGTGCAGGGGAGACGGCTCTGAGCCCAGGGGAAGGCATGTCAGGTAGCTTACCTCTTCTCTGTAGCTCACCTTTGTACTCCAAAGTAGGTGTTTACTCCGTTTAGTAGCTGAGATTAGAGGGTAAATTCAGCAGTAATAAAATCAAGTGGCCCACAAGCGAGCATCCCATCACCTCAGTGCATACCTGCCTCCCTGAGCCCGTCGCCTCTCTCCATGCCCCGCACTGCCTCCCGCAGAAGCTGCAGGAGGGAAGCTCTCTCCAGCATCTCCAGGGCCAACCTCACCTCTTCCTTGGACACTGTGAATCAAAGGACACCAGCACTCAGCCCTGCCTTCCGTCAGCCACGGCTGTGACTTCTCCCAGGAATACCCTTGTATTCCCTCTTATTTGTGGGGACCCAGGACAGAGAGGTGAATATGAGGAAAACCTCAACTGCAAAGTTAATGCCCCGTCATTAAAGTGCTATGGGCCAATTTGCAAGTCAGCAGAAATCAAGGAACATGGTGCCCCCTGCCCTGGGCTCGACCCCAAGCCATTTCTGCTCAACCCCATTCTCCATCACTACTGCCTTTTGCCTTTAGGTACCTGGATAGACACTGGAATGAGAGAAAAAAGGAATGATAATTTATGTTCTTCCTGTAAGTCAAGAAGATGGGAGCACCTCTTGCTGGATTTCAAGGTGCACATGCATATCGTTGTATGGCTGTTGTCAGAGGCTGCTGGGGACTGGGCCATTGTTATATGGCCCAGGGGGTCACACTTAGCTGCATACTCAGTCTGTTTTTATTTCTGATTTTGAGACATGGTCTTACTAAGTTACCCACACTGGGTTTGAGCTTGGGATTGTCTTACCTCAGCTTCCCAGAGTGCTAGGATTATAGTCCTGCACTGCTGCGCCCGGATCAGATACAATTATTATTATATTCGGAAAGAATTGACTTCAAAATAACTTCTAAGGAGCTTGGTTGTGCCTTTCCCAGTGTGCAACCCATTCCCCAAATGGCACCTGAGGTATGCTGGGTGTTGCCTAGAAGGGAAGGCACACAGAGCTAGGGCTCGGGACCAGGCTGCAAGGCCAGGTGTCCTGCACACTGGAGGTGGTGCAGCCTCAGCTGCGACCTTGCTGGGAAGACAGAGAAGGAGCTATTATAAAGGTCCTAAACACATTGACGGCCTTGCAGAAGAATGTTAACAAGCCAGGAAACTATTCTCCTGTCACAAAGGACCATCTGTGGAGCAACAAATGTTGTAGCCAAAGGCCTGAGGTCAGCATCCTCCTGGATGGAATGGAAGGGAGATACCACCCATACCTCATCTGTTTCTTAAAATTGTTATTCGAGGTACATGTCACGATGATGCACTACCGGGATATTCACTCATGGTTTCTTTTTGTGACGCTGACTATCTCACTTTAAACAACAGATTGAGTTAATGCTTGTGTTTGACCAGCAAGATGATGGCTGCTTCTGAGCTCAGTGCACTGACCATCTATGAGTGACTAATGATGAGCAGAAATTATCAGAAAGGTACTTGGGAGAAAATTCTAGATTCGACAAATTATATAATCAGTAGCTTTTGGAGATTTTTTTCCCCCTTTTAAAAGAATCCAGGGGCTGGGAATATAGCTCAGTGGTTAGAATGTTTGCCTAGTGTGCGCCAGGCCCTGGGTTCAATTCCTCAGCAACACAAAAATTAGCTGCGTGTGATGGCACATACCTATAAAACCAGCGCTAGAGAGGCTGAGGCAGGAAGATTGCCATAAGTCCAAGGCATACTTGGGTTCCTGAGTTCAGGACCAGCCTGGACTACAAAGTGAGACCCTGTCACATAAATAAATAGGATGTCTTAAAAGAGTCTAAAAAGTAGTCTAAAAGTACCTACAATTAAAGACAAGATTACATCCAGTATTTTTGTGGAATCTAATACCCAGTCTAATATTTCTTTAACTAAATTGACAAGCAGTCACAAGATAAGTTTCTACTTGACTGGTGTGTATTTTTTAATTCCACTTGGACTTGAATGAGAATTCACTTGGAAGCCGATGATGTCCGTGCCTCTGACACACCACCTTTCTGTTTCCTAATCAGCCCTTTTGCTTTATATGACACATACTGGATAATTACTTCAAATGTAAAATAATATGAATACATTTCTGACCTGTAATTGGACCAACCAGTTGTAAACTCTGCCAATCCATCTTAGAAAATGAATACTAATGGTGTTTTCAATTTAGTGCCATTTTTATAAAGGCAAAAAATACCAAAATAAAAGTTAGGATTATAGAGAAGACATGAATTTAAGTGATGCTTCGCTTCTACTTTTGCATTTTTGGGAAAACTTGTGTCCACTGAGAAATCTGAAGTAGGCATAAGCACTTCCCCTACCTGTGTGCTTCTCCAAGCTGAAACTGTTCTAACAAGATCCCTTTAGGCCAGAGTCTCCCCTCTAACTTGTCACTCTACATGGATGAAGCTCCTTCAAGAATAACAGAGGACAGTCCCCACTTACCTGGGAGCTCAGGGGCTGCGTCCCTGGAGTCTGTGGCAGGAAGGGCTGAGAGAGGACTCAGCAGTCCGATCAGAAGCCAGAAGCAGGGAGCCAGCCTGGACATGACTGAGAGAAGACGGGGTCCCAGGAGAGCCTGCAGCCTGCCCCTGTGTGTCCCGTGATTTCCGGTTATATATACCATCCTGTGACCTCACATCGGCCCCTCCCAAGACAGTGAGTTTATTGGCCTCGGAGCCTAGAACATGGTCACTTTGCATTGATGTAATTTTTCAAATGAGCAATTTATGGACAGAATTGACTGCCTAGTGTACAAAGCAGGTGTTACATAAAGAAAGGATAGTGGAATTTATAAATCTGGCAACAGGAGGAACTCAGAATAAGATATGAGGTGAAGAAGGGGTCAGATAGGATGTGGCCAAGCCAGAGGGACAGGGATTTATGAGTCTGAGCAGAATTGACGCAGAGCACAACACAAAACATGCTGGTTTCCTTTTCTTTTTTTAATCTTTCATGAGTGAATAGATGAGTTGTGTTGTATTCAAGGCTTCCATGGCCAAAGAATGGCAATTTGTGAATTAAAAGTAATAACGAATTCTTTAACAAAATGAACATAAGTTAAAATATACAGCAAACATTGTCCAAGGCTGAAGTTCATATTACACTTGGCCCAGAAGAAAATCAGAGGCATGTGCACCTTTAGAGAAATTAAAGGGCTCTCCTTAAAGCTGACACCATTCATTCAAGGACGGGTGAAGGACACACCCCAAGAATCTTGTCAATAAATGTCTCCAGAACATGGCCTTTCCTCACCAGCTTCATTCTGCCCAGCCTGACCCAGGCTTGGGCTGTTGCCAGAGTTTCCCACGGAACATCCCAGTCTGTATCCCAGCCCCCAGCCAGATGACCCTGCCAGCATGCAGTCCAGTCACAACATTTCCTTGTGCAACACCCTCCGCTGGGTATGGGGGTGTGCACTTGTCTTCCCAGCACTTGGGAGAGTGAGATGGGAGGATCTCAAGTTCAAACCCAGCCAGGAAAACGTAGTGAGAACCTGTCACAAGATGTGGAAGACTAGAGACGTCGCTCAGTGAAGACTCTGGATTTAATTTTTTTTTAAGTTGGAAAACCAAAGGATCAAAGCCTTGGAGCGACTAGGAAAAAGAGTTGCATTCCTCCACAACCTCAGGTTAGCCAGTATGCCTGAGACACCAGCCACACAAACATCTCTTTGGAGAGGGGAAAGGGAAGTAGAAGTGATCAAGATGTGGTCTGTGCATGCACCAGCTTCCCAGCGTAATGAAATCGCTGTGGACAACAGATATATGTGAAAAAAATGAAGTTGGGAAAAGACTGTGAGATGAGGCTGGAGGAGTGGCACAGTGGTTAAAGTGCCTGTCTAGCAACACAAGGCCCTGAGTTCAATTCCCCAGCACCAGATAAATCCAGAAATGGTGGCACACATCTGGGGAGGTTGAGGCAGGGGGATTGTCCTGAGTCCAAGGACAGCCTGGGCTCATAGTGAGTTCAGAATCAGCCTGGGCTACAGAGTGAGACCCTGTCTCAAAAAATAAAAAGATTTTGAGACAGGAACAGTAAGTTCAAAGAACACACATGTCGGGGACTACAGTCAATAACATATCGTATACCTGAGAAGTGCCAGGAGTAGATGTTTGTGTTCCCAAGCACAGGAGGGAATATGGGGTGCTGCTGGGGGTGTCCCTCTGCAGTGTGTGCGCTTCAGAGCACAGCATAGATGAAGTCAAATTTTATTTGCCAAGAAACAGAAAACATCAATAAATTAGGCTCATCAAAGTCAGAAACATCTGCCCTTTGAAAGATACAATGAAAATGAAAAACCCAGCCACGGACAGGAGGCTGTATTCACAGTACCTGTGACAGAATACTGTTCCCCAGGATATAGTTAACCCCAACTCAAGCCAGTCAGCCCAGTTAAAAGAACAGGCAAAAGGTTGGAATAGATACGCCACAAGAGCAAGTGTGCAAGCCCCTGTCAGGCATGTGAAAAAATGCTCGGCATCTTTAGTCATCAGAGAAGTGCAGACTGAAGCCACGTCAGGTGCTGGTACACAACTCCGGCTACGGCTTCGACTACAGAGACCCACAGCAGCCAGGCCTCAGGCCCCAGGCCTCAGGCGGGATGGGGCACAGTGCAGCTCCTCTGGAACACTGAAAGTATTTTATACAGCTGGACTCCTAGGTAATCCCAGGACTCTAGGAGGCTGAGGCAGGAGGAGCACAAGTTCTGGTTCAGCCTGGACAACTCAGTGACTTAGATAGACCATGTCTCAAAATCAAAACAAAAAAAGCAAAATGGACTGGAAGTGCAGCTCAGTGTGAAGGTCCTGGGCTAGAACCCAATATAAAAAAGAAAGAAAAAAGATTAAACATATAGCTTAGTAGCAGAGCACTTGCCTACCATTGGTTCAATCTCCAGCACCACAAATTAATAATAAGATAAAATATATAGGGAGTTGGAAGCATAGCTCAATGCTTAAAGTTCTTGCCTACCCTGTGCAAGGCACCAGCTTCATTTTATTCTCTGGCGCCACATAAAAATTTGCTGGGAGTAGCGGCATATACCTGTAATCCCAGTGCTGGGGAGACTGAGGCAGGAGGATTGCCATGAATTCTAGGCCAGCCTGAACTACAGAGCAAGAGCCTGTCTCAAAAAAACACAAAACATATATATGAAATGTAAAGGTAAAGTGAAATATAAAATAAACTCTAATAACAGTGAAACCCAGAAATTCTTCCTCTCAGATGAACCCAAGTGAATAGCCTACACATCCACACAAACCCTTGTGCCCAGATGTTCCCAGCAGCTTTCTGACTATCTTGGGACCTGGGCCCTGGCGTCCCGCGGGGCTGCTTGGGGAGGAAACACGGCAGTGTGTGCTCCTCCCTGCAATGCAGAGAAGCTCCTCACAAGTCACACAGTCACAAAACGCAGTGAATCTCAACAACTGTACACCTGGCAAGGTGAGCCAGACAAAGCAGGTATGGATTGTGAGCTTCTGTTGAAATGAAATCCTAGAAGAGGAAAAGTGTAGCCCCAGAAATGAATTTGTCTGAGGCTGGGGATGGGAGGTGGAGAGGTTGACTGTGGGGAGACTGGGAGCTCCGTGCTGGTCAGGCAGTGGCTGTGTGGACACAGACTCCAGTCAGAACTCACCAAAGCACGCACTTGAGTGGGTGCCTTTTGCTACATGACATGTGGCCATGAGCCCCACCCCTCCCATGCTTGCACTGTCACCCTTGCCACCTCTGGAGCAGCTCTGAAGTCCCCTCTCCTGGGTGTGTTTAATTGTGCTGCCTTGAGGTCATCAGTCAGTTAAAGACCACTTACCCTTCAGGGACATCTTGACCATGGAGAAGAGCTAGAAGTCACACGGTGCCAGGTCAGGTGGCGAAGGGCATGCTGTCATTTTTTACAAGCCTGCCTTTCTGCTGGATGGGCCTTGGCAGCAGCATTCACTGTAGGTGATCACATTCATGACGACATGAGAGGAGACTTCAGACCTGCTTCTGAGTGTGGCAGGAAGGCTGCAATTAGCATGTCGGACACTGGTGTAGGTTTTTGTTTTTCGTTTTTTTAAAACATCGTCTCACTCTGTAGCCCAGGCTGATCCTGAACTCACTGTGTAACCCAGGCTGGACTTGGACTCATGGCTGTCCTCCTGCCTCGGCTTCCCATGTGCTGGGATTACAGGCATGCACCATCACTCCCAGCTTTATGTGGTGCTGGGGCATACCACTGTGACATTCTTCTAGCCCCCCGCGGAGGATTTTGATGGGGACCCATGGCAATGTGTCTTTTATCATGAACCATTTTTAAAATTTAAGCACTGTATCTTCTGATCATGCCTTGTATACTCGTGGTCTCTCAGGTCTCCTCCAAGCCACCTGGGCAGGATGTGGGGACACCGCTGTAGGCAAAGGAGGCGGAGATCTGACCCTAAGGAGTCTGGCATCCAAATCGACTGAGAGGAACCACTTCTGTGCAGCTAATGAAAATAAAGCCCGTCAGAGAGACTCTAGCTGGCTTCTGGAACCCAAGGAACTGGGGCCACCGGCCAGCACCTCTGGCTCTGCCATCAGCGGTAAGCCTGCTCCCATCCATATCCCAAGGTGGGCTTCCGGGCTGCCTCAGAAGATGGCCTGCAGCCTCCCTCACAAAACCAGCACGTTAGCAGTCTGAGTCCCAAGCACTGCCAGGATTTCCCTGACCAACAACAAGAAAACCTTGGGACCCTCCTGAGTAATTCCAGAGACACACATCCCAAGTCTCCAATCTAAACGACAGGCTCCCAATGCCCCAAGTAAGTCTCTAGATTACAGAGCATATCAACATGCAGTTCTAGTAAGTACCGAAATAGGTCACTGAAAAATATTAACAAATTAGCATATGAGGTGGCCACTACTGTGTTTAAAAAAGAGTGAAGGCCCATGTGCATGTGAGTTCATGTGCATGTGTGTGTGTACATGTAAACACTCATGATGTGGAGTCCTGCCAGGAGGGGGGAAGGACTTGGGCCAAAGCTGGAGGTCTCTGGTGACTTTGGAGCCAGTTGTAGGAAGGCAGTGGTGAGCCTTGGCCTTCCCTATGCCCGGAGACCGTCTGCCAGGATCTGTCACTTCCTGTGACTCAGAGATCCTCCTGGCACCTTAGGGTTGGTTGTACAGTGTGGCCTAATTAAGTTACTACCAAAGGCTTAGGCTTAAAAAGAAAAATTAGCTTGCTTCCTTTAATAGACATCAATGACAGTGTCACCTTGTCCCCGAAATGATGCATCAAGCCCGTCATCAGCACTCCCCGTCCTTGGGCCAAGTGACGTGGCCCACGTTTATGTCAGGATCGGTGAGCCACAGCCACCCTGGCAGCTGGGAGGATTTCAGTTAGTTGCAAATTTCCTTCCCAAAATGGGGTATTTGGGAAGGGGGGCGTCATGAGGAAGCAAGTGACAGGCTTTGAGTAGCTTGTGCCTATGGATGCCAGCGCCCCTCAGGCCACTAACCTCATTTTGATTTTTGTTTTGAGGTGGAGCTAAGCCCTCTCTGCTTCTGTCTTGGCCTGTTAAAGACTGTGGTGGAGATGGGGAGAGGGAGAGTAGGAGAGACGTAGGACCCAGGGTGACAGATGCCGACCAGGTACCCCAGATAAAAGCACCTGTCAAGTAGCACATCCACTAATACATCATGAATGTTTAAATAGGGCCATTGGTTTTGAGCACAGTATTCAGGTGACCATTCTCAGCTTGGGGGCCTCCAGAGGAAAACAAGAGGAAAGCCCTTAGAGACTGTGGGGACTGAGGGGCAGGACCTCCCACGAGGCTGGAATGCGCAGTGACCCATCGGGACTGTGACTGCATCCTTCTAACACCACCAGGCTTGAGCTTTTTAAATATTTAATTAGTTAATTCTGCACTCCTGGAGTTGGCCCTGGCGCCTCTGCACTGAGCTGCATCCACAGTCCTTTTTTATTTATTTATTTTTATTTTGAGACAGAGTCTTACTAAATTGACCAGGTTTGATTCAAACTCGCAATCCTCCTGCCTCAGCCTCCCAGAGTGCTCATACTGGTGGTTCATGTGGTTGGATCTGGGTCCACAGAAGCATTGCAGCCAACAGCTCCCCTGCACCCCAGGTGCGGACAATTCTGGATGTCCTTGGGCTCCCCTTTCAGTGTAAAAATCACAGGTTACCAACTCTCAGACAGACTCTTAGGTGGTTTGTTTTGTTTTAAGACAGGGTTTTGCTATGTAGTCCAGGCTGGTCCGTAGCTCACTGTGTACCCAGGATGGCCTGGAACTCACAGCAATCCTCCTGCCCAAGTACTGGGGTTACACCACCAAAATTCCAAAATTAATCCGACCTAAGTTCTGTTGGCTTACATGTTTAGTTTATAGGACAGCCATTCTGTTAGGTGTTTACAGAATTCCAGCCTTGTCAGTTCCACGGCACTGTACACCACGGGAGTCATGCCTGTGCTCTCAGAAGGCCATGGGAGATGGCAGGAACCACACTGGAGAAGATAGGCCGGGGTAGGGAATGGCTGAGGCGTGCCCAGCATGTCTGCAGGGCTGGACCCCAGATCAGAAGGAAGACAGGACTCCCTCATGGCTCTGGGAGGAATTTTGAGCCCCCGCTTCAGTTGCAATGAGGAGGCAGTGAAGGGCTTTAAGCAGGGGAGATGCATCTCTCACTCAACAGATGTTTATGCTGTGCCTACCACGTCCCAGGTGCCGATCAAGGCATCAAACCAATAATAACCAAACAGACAAAGCACCGAGACATTTATGTGCAACATGTCAGATGTCAATAGAAGCTACAGAGGACTAAGCACAGTTAGGGTGGCAGTGGCCTGACAGGAGGATTTTTCTATAGGAGGCCATGAGAGACTTCAGAGAAGGAGAGAGGCCTGTAGCTACAGGGCATTTGGGCAGAGGGAAAGGCCAGTGCAAAGGCCCTGGGTAGGATGTGCTGTGCCTACTTGAGGGTCACTTAGGAGGCCAGTGTGGCTCAAACTAGGTGATCAAAGAGATAACCACAGAGAGCTGTGGACTAAAAGATGGCCAAAGGACAGACCACACAAGCTCTTGAAGGCCACCTAAGAATGTCCAATTTGGAAGTGAATGGGGCAGGGGACCCATTGTGGATAAATAACAATGTGGCTGTACCTGAATCGTGGCTTAGAAGCCTATTACAGCTTCAGGGACAAGGGTGGGGCTCTCCAGACAAGATCAGTGCCCTTGTTAAAAGACAGACACAGAATTCTGCCATGTGAAGACGCAGCAGCAAGGCCACTGCGTACAAATCAGGGAGTGAGTCCTCACAGGCACAGGGTCCCTGCCTTCGTGTTGGACCCCAGCCACCAGCTCTGCGGGAAATGGTGTTCCATGCTCACACCCACACTCTGGCTGTTCTGAAGCCCGGGGGACTTGGGCAGGCAGCCTCACCGCAGGTCCAGGGAAGAGGTAGGTGACAGCTCTGCTTCTCAGGTGACAGAGGCTGTGCGCCAGTGCGGTGCTGAGGGACCTGGGATGGGACGCCAGGTCTGGCAGAGGGTTGATTGTTGTGTTAATCTGATGTACCCTGCGTGACCTTGACCATGTTGGAAGGTGTGTGGCTGACCTATCTTGAGGTGGCCCTGGGCCCGGGGAGGGGCCACTCTGTGGGAATGGAGAGCTTTGCTCGTCCTCAGGGCTAAGTCCACAAGAACATGGCAGCCTGGGTGATCAGAGCAGTCCTCCACAGGACCCTGGGGAGCGGAGGCAGGAGGACTGAGGTCTAGCCCAGCCTGGGTATCTTAGCGACTCAGTGAGACCCTCTCTCAAAAAATATGAAATAAGATAGGGCTGGGGATGTAGCCCAGTGTGAAGGTCTTGGGTTCATCCCCAGTACCAATAGAGACAGACATAAAAACAAAACAAGATTACAAGCCAGATCACGCTCCTGTAGAACCAGGGGCAGCAGCCATGGCACCATTTTTCTAGCAGACAGCCACAGTGGTCCTTGCGACCTGGGGCCCACTTCCCATGGCAGGACGCCCTAGCAAAGGACCGGCGTACCGCGTACCGGGCAGGGTTTGATCCAGCTGCAGATGCGTCTGCTCCGGGTGACGCCTAACAAACGCCTGCTCTGGCTATTGGTCGGATCCGTCCAGTCACCGAGGAGGAGGCTCATGCAGGGAGGGTGAGAGCCAGGGACTCAGCTGTCACCTCGTCGCCTCGGGTGCTGGGGCCGCAGCGCTCCTGGCAGCCTTTGTCGCAGTGATGACATTAAATAGGAGACTTGGCCGTGGACACTATGAAGTGCCGGAAACGGAAACGCCTGCGCAGCAGGGCCGCAGAGGATGACTCGGGGAGCCTCAGTACCGAGGCAGTGTGTATTTTTTTAATGACCTTTTCTCCTCTTTTCTCCTGGGGTGTGTGCGTGGGGGGTTCCGGGGCTCAAGCCCAGCTGAACCTCCACCCTGACTTACATCCTCAGGCCATTTTTATTTTTTGAGACAGGGTCTCGCTCAGTTACTAAATTTCTCAGACTAGGCTTAAACTTGCAATCGTCCTGCTTCAGCATCCCAGAGAACTGGAATTACAGGCTTGCACCATTGGGCCCAGGGAATGACTTGTTTTTCATTCCTATCCTTAACATGTGTCTAAGGGGAGGTCACAGCTGAGACGTGA
Organism: Ctenodactylus gundi; assembly: GCA_004027205.1. Taxonomy (NCBI): domain Eukaryota; kingdom Metazoa; phylum Chordata; class Mammalia; order Rodentia; family Ctenodactylidae; genus Ctenodactylus; species Ctenodactylus gundi. The sequence goes on along the minus strand of PVKB01001888.1, from coordinate 213,943 downwards.
ACACCCCCTTCCCAAATCCAAATATCCATGTCCTGACCCCTGGGGCTTAGGACATGGTTTGATTTGGGGATCTCTACAGAGATACTCAAGATTAAATGAGATCATTAAGGTGGAGCCCGCTCCACCAGGAACGGGTCTTGTAAGAAGGGGAGACAGAGACCAGGAACCAGGACACTGGCACACATGGGAGGCACACACAGGAATGGCCGTGCTGTTATCTGTGTTTCAAGGACAGAATCCAACCTGCCACACCTTGGCGATGGGCCATAGACACCAGAGCTAAGAGAAAATGGCACAGGACTATCACCCCAGACCTGAAATTATTGTGGTCTGTCTGTGAAGACGCGTAAGACGAGTTCATTCGAGCTGCCCACGTGGGTGATAGTGAGCTTCTTGCTGGTCGTGCCCTCTGTGGACCCAAAGCTCTCCACAGCCTCTGGATTGCATCTCCTCTCCCACCTTCCCAGAGACCACGTGCTTGCCTGCCAACCAGCTGGTTCTGGTGGTGCAGATGAAAAACTGGGAACCGGGTGTGTCTGGACTAGCATTTGCCATGGATGGACAAGGTGCCCAGACCTGTGTGCTCCAGGAGAACGTTATCATGGTCAACTTTCTCCCCACAGATGGACTTGCCACCGGAGTCCGTATGGCGAGTGAGTTCTGCGATAGTTCTGTGAAGGCAGGAGCCCTCATGATCAGATCCTCTCTCTAGTGCTTGGAGCACGGAAGTTTTCTGCCAACTTTGGAACTTTGTCTGCAGACAGCTCAAAGGAGATGCAGGTGAAAGGCTGGCTGTCGACAGTGATGTCAGAGAACATGATGGGGTTGACCTCAGCTGGCATGGGGTGGCATTGGGTAGCATGGTGGCAGTGGGGACTCTCACCTGCAAAGGAGCCCCTGTATTCTTAATCCAGTCTGCTAGTCTGTCTGTCTGTCTGTCTGTCTCTCTCTCTCTCTCTCTCTCTCTCTCTCTCTCTCGACAGGGTCTTGCTCTGCAGCCCAGGCTGGTCCTGTAGCCCAGGCTGGCCTTGGACTCACAGCAATCCTCCTGCCTCAGCCTTCCATGTGCTGTGATTACAGGCATGTGCCACCACACCTAACTTTATATGGTGCTAAGGAATTGAACCCAGGGCCCTGAGCTTGCAAGGCAAGTGCTTTAACAACTGTGCTATTCCTCCACTCCAAGCCTCTATGTCTCTATCTTTTAATTGGTATGTTTGGATCATTTAAATTTAATGTAGTTGTTCAAATAGTAGCACAGTGGCCTCCCATCTTGCAATATTTTTTCCACTTATTTCCAGTTTTATTCCTCTGTTACCTCTTTCTCCTGTTCTTTTGGATTATTTGTATGATTTTTAGTATTGGCTTGTTTTGACGTTAGTATTCTAACCTGATTGTTCTAAGGAATACAGAACACACACCGACATATCACAGTCTAATAAAATGTACTAGTTTACAACTTTAAATATAGAACCCTCTAAGTATATAAGTTCTTTCACCTTTCTCCTTCTATCATAGATGTCCTACACACGACCTCTACATTCATGGAAAATCCCACCAGATAATTACATCTGTTCTTTCTCCTTCAGTAGTGAACTTCAAGAAACAGTCTATTATTCCAAGTAAGCTGTTTACACTTCTGTTGTTGTTTCACTCCCAGAGCACCAGGTTTTCTGGGATATCTACCATGCAGCCTGAAAATCTTTACATAGTATGTCTTTTGGAACAAATCTGCCACCAGGAAAACAGAGAGAGAGAATATTTTCAGTAAATAAAGAATGTGGCTCCATTGCCTACTGTCCACCCTGTTTCCTGGTGAGAGGTCTGCAGTCACTCTAATCATTCCTACATGGACCGTGTCGCTGTGCTCTGGTTGCTTTCAGGAGTTTCTTTTACCCTTGCTATCTTTGATTTATTATGATGTGCCCGTGCCTGGATTTCTTCAAAAAATTTTTGAGGGTTTGCCGAGTGTTTTGAATCTGCAAAGTTATGTCTTTCATCATATTTGGGAAGCCGTTTTCTTTGTATATTCCTCTACACTAGACTCTTCCTCTTTTAGTTCTGAACCTCCAGCAGCGCAGCTGTATAGACACTTCCATGTTGTCCCAGAGTCTCTCAGGCTTTGCTTGGTGGTTTTTCAATCTTTTTTCTCTGTTCTTCAAATTTCTTTTGATCCAGCTTCAAATTTGCTCTTTTTCTGTTTTCTCCATCCTGCCATTTTATTTCAAATGGTACATTTTTAAGTTCTAAAATCTCCATTTAACTTTCATTTTTAAAAATAATTTCTATTTCTCTACTGAGAACTAGTAACTTTTTATCCAGTTAAGGTGTAACTATAACAGCCACTCTAAAGCTCTTAACTCCAACATCTGGGTCAATTCATTGTTAAGATCTGGCAGTTTTCTTTTCTGAGAATTGTGCATAATATTCTGGCTCTTTATAGGTTAATTCATTTTATTTAATTTAATGTATTCATTTTTTGCAATACTAGGGACTGAATTTAGGGCCTTCACACTGAACAATGTTTCTAGCCCTCATTATTTTTAATTTTGAATGAGTCTTGCTAAGTCACTAAGTTGCTTATGCTAAGCTTGAATTTGTGATCCTTCTGCCTCCCAGTGTGCTGGGATTAATGTGTGCATTGTCATTTTGATGACTCTGAGACTGGCCAAACAGTCAGGGCTGCAGAGTTTTATGACCAGGACTTTACTCAGGTCAGACACAAGGAATGAACAGAAATACCTAACCAAAAAGTTACCCTTCACTTCACCACAGAAGGCTGTTTCATGTGCCTTGTCCCTGCCAATCTGTCTGCTATTGTTTACTTTTCAGGACTCTCTCAGTGTAAATTTTTATACTTTTATTTCCTTTAAGAGGGCTTAACAATCAAGAGCATTAAAACTCTAAATATCAGTCTTATTGAGCTGAAAATGGATCGTTTCCTGTTATTTTCTTTATGGTTGTTACATTTTGTACAGATTTCCAAATAGTAACACTTCTATTCAGAACACAAATGAACCCAATGTGGTGGCACAAACCTAAAATCCCAGCACTCTAGGAGACTGAGGCAGGAGGATCTCAAGTTCAAGCCCATCCTAAGTAACTTAACAGAACCCTGCTTAAAAATCAAAAATAAAAAATGGGGTGGGGATAGATCTAAATGTGAAGGCCCTGGGCTCAATCCTCAGTACCATGAAAATAACAGAGAAAAAAAGAAAAAACAAAACACACACAAATACACCACACACATATCCAGGCTCTTTTGCCCAATTTGTAGACCAAATTAAACTCAAGTAGGAATCAGTTTCCTTAGATAAACAGTTAAAGTCAGGCTGGTGAACGCATCTGCGGTTCTTTGGACTATCCAAGGACAGTCCCTCGGATTCTGCATTCTCATCGCGTTGGCTGACGTAGGTGGGGCAGCAGAACTGAATCAATGTAAATTGAATTTCATTTCAGAGAGTGTCATTTTGCCCACATTACAGGTTGATCACACTGCAACGGAGAGTCCATTCCTATTCAGTGTGACTGATACTATGTGAAAACTGTATTGAAGATCTAACAGTGCGTCAGGGACAGAGTCATTCTTCTACATCCCGCTGTGTGCATACCCGTCATGTTAACTATTTGGAGAGGTACCAGTTCTTAGAGGGGAAAAAAAAGAGTGAATGGTATGAAAGAGAAATGTCAGATTGTAGCTGAGGAATTTGATTTTTTTCTTTCCTAGTCATTGCCTACAAGTTTCTGAGTGTAAGAGGTCCTTTAGTCCAATCAAACCGTGTTCCCCTAATTTATTTCCATGCGTGAACTATCCCACAGACGTTTCGCCTGAGATGAGCTAAACCTGTTTTTTAAAATGACTTGATTGTTCCTTATTCTTGTTTCTTCTTTTTTACCATAAACAAGTCTATGGAGGGGCATAGCAGCAACTCCAGCACTCTAGGAAGCTGAGGCAGGAAGACCACAAGTAGGAACCTAGCCTGGGCCCCTTAGTAACTTAGTAAGACCTTGTCTCAAAATCAGAAATAAAAATGTGGAGATGTAGCTCAATTCCCAATCTAGGCGTAGCTCAGTATGAAGCCTCTGGGGTTCAGTCTTCACTACCACAAAAAGTTTGTGTGTGTGTGTGTGTGTGTTTTAGCTTTTGAGAGGCATAATTACTTTATTATTTCCTTTTAAGAGTCTTAACTGTTGACCTGGGAACATAGCTCAGTGATAGAGTATTTGTATGAAAGGAATGAAGCCTGGGTGCAGTTCCTCATATCACCACAAAAAAAGTTACCTGTTGAAATTGATTCTGTTTGGGTTGGGAATCATCAAAGAATCACCATAACAGCTGCAGCTCTTGGGTCTGGTAAGTCCTGTGAGTGACCTGACCTACCATCTCAGACTTCTTGTCACCAGAAAAAACACCTGACCCCCATAGTGGGAGGAGGAGAGGGGTATTTTGATTCATTGGTTCTAGTGGGCTCAGTCCAGGGTTGGCTGGCTCTAAGGCAGAAAGAGGAAGTGCTCATCCTATGAGCCTGTGAAGCAGAGGGGGAAAGGGAGCGATCAGGGCAAGAACACACCCTTCCAGGCCATGACCTCAGTGACCTACCTCCAACCAGGCCCCACCTCCTAACAGCTACTGAACTCATCCATGACCAAAGCTGCCGATGACTGTGGCACCCCCGTGACCTCGTCACCTCCCACACACAGGAGCCTGGCACTCTGAGAGCATAGCACTGAAGTAGTTTTCAATACTCTCCCTTCAAAGGCATAAAAGCAATAGTTCATTTTTTTTCTTTCTTCAGATAATTTGCAAAAGGAAGCTCATGTCCAGCCATTCCTGTGGGGCACCTGCAATCCTGTCTCCCAGCCATTCCCTGTTCTTACGCCAAATGGCATATGGTGGGACTTGGTCAGTGGGACCATGACCGTACCCCCACTGTCAGGGAGTTTCCTCTGATTCTTCTGTGGTTCCCTTATGGAATCAAGTTGCAGGGGAAGTGGAGGAAGGGGCACCCCGCCCCGCCTTCCATGCAGGTCATGAGGCAAGGACGGAGGGGCTGTTTTGGTAACAGCCCTGACTCCTCCTTTGGGTCTGCAGAGGCCTGATGAATAACTGCAAATAGGAGGAAGCTGGGCACCCCTACCTGCACTGTGCATCTGTGTCTTTTTCTGTCTCAGCACTCCAGGAGGCAGAGACAGGAGGATCCCAAGTTTGAGTGCAACCTGGGAATCTAGCTCAGTGCAAAGAAGTGGGCTCAATCTCCAGCACCACAGAAAACAAACATGACAAAACAAAAGCACCCTGCTCGGCTCCGCACGTGGCAACTAACCGTGGACACCATGCCTTCTCCCACTCACAGCTGGACACACCAGGATAAAGCATCAAGGGTATTTTCAGTATCTGCAGTGACATCAGCATCAGCAGGTTTTCAACTGCCCAGTGATAACGTCCTATTCTGGATCCCCACAATGGCACCTAGAAGTCTCCCGACGTTGTCCCCAACCTACCAGAAGCAGTGAACCTTATGGACAGATCCCCCATGGTGGATGCCACCCCCAGCAGCAGCAGTGACCCCACAACAGGAACTCAACACAACACAACAGGGAGGCCACCTCCCTGCATCATCTCAGGGAGGGAACCGGAATGTCCCCTCCAGTACCGCCAGGACCTCACAGAACCAGACCTGAGACAGCACTCAGCCAGGCTAATGTCAGCCAGACCAGGGGGACATTAGCCCCTTCCCTGTATAACACAGGACCTCCCAGTCACCTCCTGAAGGCAGGGTTGAGGACGTGTGCCCCGTCTTCCCAGTGTGGCTGTCCCAGATCCATTCCCTGACTGCTTCTCTTCCTTTCTGTCTCCACTTGGGTTTGGGGGTGAGGGACTGGACCTGGTATTTTGAGATTCCTCAAAGCCAGGCCTGGGAATCAGGTGACAATAATATCTTGCAGTGTATCTCTCTCCACAGCAGGTGGCAGTATCTACAGGCAGCCCAACTTCACACTTAGGCCCAGGCTCAGGCTGCAGTCTGATATGGGTCTGAAGTACAGAGCGCTGATGAAATTCTTCTCCCCATTAATGGAAGTAATCTCATGAAACTTCATCCGCAGTGAGAAATGCATTATTTAAACACCTTCCTGACGCTGGGCGTGGAAAGCTGGGCAAGGAGGATCTCAAGATCCCCAGCTGTGCAGCTTAGTGGCTTAGACCCTTTTTTTTTTTAAATAAAAAGAGGCTGGGGATGTAGCTCAGTGTGAAGGCCTGGAAGTGTATATATTTGTGACTGTTGGAGAGATTATATCAATTTGAGGCAATCAGGAACCACACCTGCGTTAGGGTCTGGAACCACGCCTAGATTGGGAATTGAGAACCAGCCTGGATGAGAGTGTGAGTGATTTGTAGGGCGGCCAATGAGGGAAGAGCACCCACCCGGATGTGGGAGGGCCAACTGGAGCTCCAAGGATATAAAAAGAAGGAAGAGCATTAAGGTTGTTGTTGCGGGAAGGCTCTCCCTTTGCAATTGTCTACGGGCGCCGACTTGCTACACGCAGCAGATCTTCATCGCGGATTAGCTCTAGTCTCGGCTTGCGCCTGTCTGTCCGTCACTGATCTTTAGCCAGAGATCTTCAGGCTCCAGTCTTTGCCATTGTTCTTCAGTCAACCAAGATGAGCAGCACACACCCACAAGCCGTTCTGCCGTCCCTCACGGGAGTTCTGCTTTGCGGCTTCGGACACTCCAGGACTCGCAGATGCAGGCCGCCATCTTGGACTATACCTGTCGGATTTGTAAGCCTTCCTAATAAATCCTTTTGGTTATAATTTCTGTAAATTCTGCCTTTTGAAAGAACTCAAACAAATACAGTATTCTTTGGTTTTTTTTTTTTT